>ML675611.1:25002661-25077876 GCA_007922155.1 Mesoclemmys tuberculata | reverse complement strand
TATCTATCTATCTATCTATCTATCTATCTATCTATCTATCTATCTATTCTTTTACCAAAACAATACTGAATTCATGCAATTTGTCTAATACATGCAACTTTTTTCTTCTTGCTTGGCCATTAAGATGAATGGCTTGCAGTTATGTTATATGATTTCCTACTTTGTAAAGGTATGTTTACCATGCTTTTCTTTTTAACATACTTGTACTTGATTTGTGGATTTTGACTGCCAAAAAATTGTTAAAAATCTTATTTATTATAAGCAGCACATGTACCTGTGCTCCCCTCAACCATATATTGTTGTTTCTACATTTAGTTGTTCCATTTTTGCATTTGACTTGTTCCGTTCAAGAGCTATTACATCTGAAAGAATGACAAGTAAGACACAATGTAAAAGTTCTGCATTTTCTATGGGGAAAAAAGAGAAAGG
The DNA here is from genome assembly GCA_007922155.1 of Mesoclemmys tuberculata. Lineage (NCBI taxonomy): Eukaryota > Metazoa > Chordata > Testudines > Chelidae > Mesoclemmys > Mesoclemmys tuberculata. The sequence goes on along the minus strand of ML675611.1, from coordinate 25,077,447 downwards.
GAAGTAATATGGTATTGTGCTATACTTAGGGACACTGGTTTATGGTGTTTATGCTGGGGAAAAAATAGCAAGATGCACAGTTTGAATGGTTGCATGGAATCTTACATTTAATACTCCATCCAAATGGAAATCATGCAAAATTACTTGAAAATGACTGTCAAGTGTTTGACTGTAGCACTATAGAATCCCCAAGAAGAAAGAAAAGCCCACTAAACTTTTGAGAACAGTTCCAGTAACAGCCTGGTCTGCTGTCTTCATACTTCTGGTGCATTTATAAATGGTTTACCTTGTGCTTTTTTCTTTCCTTTCCAAAGCCAGAATTTAAAAGTCCCATATGGCAATAGAAATTGCAGAAGTAGTATGTACATTGTTCTGAAATCAATATGATTTGAGTTAACTTTATTCAGTTTGAAAGACAGCTCCAATATTTTGCTTTCTTTACTTTTCTCCCCCCCTAATATTTGACCAGCCCACCCTGCCATTCTGGGTATAGATTTGCCTGTGTAGTGCAGAGTTCACTTCATATTTCCCTGTAAAATTGTAGAAGGCATCTGGTATTCTAGTATTCTATTATTATTATTTATTATTTTTATTTATTTATTTTATTTGTGCAGTTGTTCCTAGGGGCCCTAGTGCTGTACAAACACAGGACAAAAAGACAGTCCTTGCCCCAAATAGCCTCAGCAATTTTCCTTTGCTGGATGGAGGTTTCAGGACTGGATGGACCAATGTTTAGATCTCGTGTAGAAAAGACTATATATTCCCATGGTAAAATTCAGGACATTTAATTGTTAGGGGACGTTTTATTGATTGGTATGTTACATATTTTCAACTAATACTTTTTATTGCTATCACGCATATGCCAAGTGTACACATTCCTCTTAGACAAGGTATACATATATGGAAAGTAAAGTCAACATATAATCAATGACTGTAGAATCTCAAATGTTTTGGAGGTTTGGATGAGCACCTTAAAGTTTAGCTGCATATCCAAAGTTTATCCAAAATGTGTAGAAATAAAATTAGAACTTCAGGCTTTCTTGGGAGATTCCCAGTACCGCCAGGTCTCTACTGGAACAGAAACACCCCAGGAGCAGCCTCTCTCACATTTTTTCATTGATGAGCCTAACTAAAGGTCTTATGTAGTGTCACTATCAGCACAAAGTCGTAGTGTTCACTTCTTGTAGGATATCAGAATTGTTCAGATCAGCAATATCAGCATAAATAGAACATTTTCTGTGTGGTTCCTAATGAATCGAAACAGCTTCCATGTACTAATTCATGATGAAAGCTGGCTATTTCTGGGGAAATAATATGAAGCCCCAGATTTTCACCTGCAGCTGAAGAACAAACATTGCAGATCAGTAGGGAGGTATGAGCAAATGTGATTTTAAGCCACCGTGCGCAGCCTGACCATTAGCCAGCTCTTTCCTGTCCTGTCTGTTGGAGTAAGTTAAAGCAATGTGAGGACCACTGTAAATTAATGTGGGCTGCCAATGGCTCCAAAGGGCCATTTTTCCAGCCTGGGATTGCTGTTTTCAGTGTCAGAGAGGAAGGATGAGGTGCAAAGTAAAATTTGTCTCTCGCTGCTGGGGGAGGAGTAGGGAGGAAACATCTCTAATCATAAAAGTGAAGTCCACATGGAGCTCTTAAAGCCCATCACTGAACCAGAGCAGGTTCACTGGATTGAGTGAAAATCCTCTTGGATTTGGGTTTGATTTTTGGATAACATTTTATCATGCAGCATCAGTACAGAGATATTACTGTCACTGCACGTTATGGTGTGTTGGCATTAGGCCATTCACTGCATACATGCCAAGATGCTTTTATAAAACCATTAAGAAAGCAGCACTAATTATGTATTTAGAAGAACTGAAATCCTGAAGGTTAAAATCCTAGTGAAGCAGTTATGACCACAAGTGGGTATTATATAAGTAAGCCCACAAAGGGCATTCTTCACAAAAAGCCCCACATTTCTTGTAGAGTAAAATAACTTCCAGTGTTAAGTATTTTTCTGTTTGCGTTGCTATTCCACACCCATGTTGTCATTGTTTATTATCTGGTATGGCAGTTGTACCTAAAGGCCCCATCGGGATCATGAACCCATTGTGCTAGGTGATGCACATGGCAAAATTCAATCTCTACCACGACTTGCTTACAATCTCTCAACCCTCCAACATAGAAATGGGTGCGAATTTGAGATTTTAAGATGCGAAGAGATATACATGACAATATAAAAGAGCTTGAATGCTGACATGTGAGATTTTTATTTAAGAGCAGTGATGTACCGTGGGTCTCTGGCACCCAGGGGTCAATACTTACATTTGTGCCCCCCCCGCATCAGTGGAAGCAGCTGCAGTGACCCACGGGGGGGGAGGTCTGTGGGCCTGTTTCCCGCTCTCCTTCCCCTTCCCCCCCAGCTGTGGGTGCAGCAGGTTCAGCTGGGAGTAGGAGTGATAGGGGCATGATGGGACCATCTGGAGAAGTGGAGGGCATGATGGGCTCTGGTCCTCACAGCTCCCTCATTGTGCCCAGGATGGGGCTGGAGGGCATGGGAGGACACTTGCTCCTCACACAATGGGAGCCTTTGGCCACCAGCAGGCCTGAGCTGGGGTCAGGGATTTCAAAGCCTGGCAGCGCCTGGGCATCTGCAACAGTAGGGGGGAAGCTCCATGGAGGAGGGCCCAACCAGTGGAGGCCCCACTCAGCCAGCACCCAGGGACATGGCCCCCCCCGCCCCCCCCCTGGTAGGTCACTTTTTAAGAGGGATAAAGTTGTCTATGACTTCATTTCACAATTTCCATCATCTGTAAACTGCTGCATGGTACAGGCTCTATGGACAATTACAGCTCACAGTGGGAATGCGCTGAGGGAGTGGTATATGGATCTAACTCAGACAGAGTCCATGCTAGGGACTGGGCTCAGGTTTGAAGCCACTCCAAGCCTAGAGCTCAGATTCACGTCGGGTGATACTGAAGTCTTATAAGATTTTGATCCAAATGTTGGGAATCTCTCAAGATCGCCCATTTCTCACAAGATGGCAGTCATTTTAGGTGAAATCTAGTTAGAACGGCCGTTCACTCTAGATTTCAGTTGCACCTGAAATGAAACCAGAAAAACACTCTTTCAGGTTTGGATCCAGCCTCCATGCAAAATCACAGAGGAGGGTGCCAGATTCAGGGTTAAAGATCCACTCGCTCTCAAAATGCAAAGGGTTTTGGCCTTGGAATTTTGTCTGGGCCTGTGTATGGCTGAATGGTGTGCTGCTGTTAATAATGACTGTGAACCTTCTTCCAGAATGTGAATGGCCAGTTTCATAGACTCCTAATAATCTACTCCAGATCACTAAATTCAGAGTTTTCCTACAGGCCAGGTGAACTATTTTAAGCCAGCACTAGCTCTCAGGCCAGATCCTTGTTTGGCCCTACCAGCAACCCTTATGTAATATTAGCAGGGTCAGGTCAAGCATCGATTTTCTCTCAGATTTCCACTTGCAAGCATTTAACCCTCTGACCATGCTGGCTTGCCTCTACTCACACTTCTGGAAGTGATGAGTGGGCGAGCCATTGTTCAGCAGGAGTGGAAATAGAAAAGTGAACAAGTATAACATGGTACAGCTTTTTATTACATATCTTGATTTACTTTTATTTTTGTATCTAGTTTAGCTTTCTGACCCTTTCCCGCTTTTTCAAAATAATTTTGTTTCCTAAATTTGCCTGTCCATCTCCCCAGAACAGCAGTGAACCAGTGAAATGTGCTACAAGGTATGTCACAAATACAGGGAAAAATTATGGTGTGAGATACACTTATGCAACATCTTTGAATACAGAGGGAGAGAATATATAATGTATTCAGATATTTATGAAGCCCTTGGGCTGACAGTCCAACTGGCTTAAACAGGCTCATATGAGCATGTGACTTAAAGTAAAGAGGCCAATGGGGTTGTAGTATTGTTACTAGAGCAGAGTTTGGCCCAGAGATTTTTGCCTTAAGTGTCTTAAAGATATCCTCTGTGAACACCTCTCTATTTTAGGTCACAGCATTTATAATATGTAATAAAAATAGGGTGTATATCTATCTATAATCTAATCTATATCTAAATCTCTATATATCTATCTGTCCACTGCGCATATATAATATACTTTTATGCTGTATAAATATGTTCCATATTTATACACACACAAATTAATACTTTGATGTATTTAGCATTTTCAACTAATTATACCTTGCAGTCTCATGTTAATTCCCATTTGAAACATTTGGCACTTTTCCTCCTAATTCATTTATATTAATGAGGGGAGGATCCTCTGAGCAATAATCAGTTAAAAATCATGACTAGCTTTGTTAATAAATACCAGATTGGTACATGATACTGTATTGGCTTGTCCTTAATTAGGAAGCTCTGGAAAGAGTACCAAGAGGGAAATACTCATAAATTTTTCTTTTAAAGTCTAACTGCTCTCTTTCTGGTATTTGCATCTTTGAAATGGAGAGAAAAATTGTGACTTTGAAACTCCTTAATTTTCCTAGACTTAAAACAGCTTATCATTAATTAAGATATAGATTTGATATTGAAGTTTTTCTGACCACGTCTGGGTGTATGAAAAAATCCAAAGAAACCATGTACAATATTGCACAAGCATTAACAAGTAATTGAAATGCTTAATTTAAATACTGGGAAACTTCAAGCTGGTTAAGTCTTATGAAGCATTTGTGGAGACTGGATGGAGCAGGGAATTAGAGACTTTTCTCTCTAGTTGACTCATTGAAATCATGTCAAGTTAGGGACAGAAAGTCATTCTCATCAATTGCCTCTGGACAGGTGGCCTTTATACACGAACCTTCTTACACTTGGCAAACTTAGCAGAGAACATAAGGAGCAAATGGGCATGGAAACTCCAAGTGTGAACCATCTTCTTGAGTCCATTGCTCATGCTGATACCAGATGTTGAGTGAGGAAGAGGAAGCAAAGTCTCCATATTAGTGAAAATGCTGAACAGGCTGGAGTGGTGGCAGGGTAGAGAGGCACAGTGGTTATACCTTCCCATTGTGGAAGCTTTTGGAAAGGTCCTTTCTCCTCAAAACCATGTACAGTGGTCTATCTATCTATGATAGAGATTTTCCTTATGCCTGGGACCTAAATTGGCAATCCCAGAAATGCTCAGCCAGGTGCTTCTGAATTAGTTGTAGTGGTGGCATGACTAAGCTAAGAGGTGAGCCAACAAAGGTATGTCGACACTGCAGCTGGGAGCCTGCCTCCCAGCCCAGGTAGACCGATTCATGCTAGCTGTGCTCAGGCAAGTGCATTAAAAATGGTAGTGTGGATGTTGTGGTCCAGGCGGAAGCACAGGCTAGCAGTATTGCGAACCCCAAATGTTCAAAACTCATGCATCAGGCTCAGCAAAAATCATGAGATTATGTAAAAAAATAATAGATTTGGTGTTCTTTTTATTTTCCTCTGCTTTGTGAGCCTTTAGGGTGCACTGGGGTCACATTTTGAAGCTTTCTCTACAGCCATGAGGGCTAGAGACTTACCTTTTCTTTAAGAAAGAAGGTTGAAACCATCACATATCCACTTGACTCCTGGAGCTGGGGCTTTAAGGAAAACAATAATTATCACAAGAGTTCTATGGCACCTTATAGACTAACACATTTATTTGGGCACAAGCTTCTACGGGCAGAAACCCACTTTGTCAAATGCATGACAAGTGCAAGTGGGTTTCTACCCACGAAAGCTTATGCCCAAATAGATTTGGTTGTCTTTAAGGTGCCACAGAGCTCTCTATGTTTTGCTGAAAACAGACTAATATGGCTACCCCTCTGGAACTCGTCAAATAACTATCACTAGACGCATGACAAAATCATGAGAGTTGGCAACCCTGGGCTAGTCCCCAAAATACAGACCCAGGGTTCTGGAGGACTTGTACTCAGACAGCCAGCATGTGCTGGCATCCTCCGATTTTGGCATGCTACCTGGAGCAGAGGTAGCATGTGCATATCTGCCTATCCAAGCTCGGAGACATACTTCCAGCTGCACAGTAGGCAAACCCACTCATGCACCAGCCACTCAGAAGTTGCTCTGGTCACCACTCACCCAGGAATCCCTCTTCGCCACACCCTCTTTCTCTCCATCATAGCACACACTCACATTCCTTCTCTCCTTCACCCACTCATTGATGCTTGCTCTACGCGTTCAGAGGACAAGAGCAGCAGCTGAATTGGAGGCTATGGGGAGAAGTTTGGAGAGGCAGCAAGATCTGGTAGACAGGGCATGGGACTGAGCGTCAGGAGACTGGACTGGCCTACTGTAGGACCTTGGCCATGTAGCATTTCTTTTCTGTGCCTCTTTAAGCTCCCACCCTTTGACTTTCTTGTCTCTTTAGATTGAAAGCAAGTCAGGGCAGGGACTGCCTAGCACCGTGTGTGTACAAAGCGTCTCCAGGCCTTGGTATGAGCTGTGGCCTCAAGGCAGTATTGCCATATAAATTATAATTGTGAGGGCACAGGATTGCGATGTGGAGGGATGGTAGGAGCAGAGAAGGGGAGGAGGGCAGTACGTGGAGGAGGGGGAGAGAGCCGAAGGAGTTTTCAGGTTTGTAGCATGTAATAGTTGTGGGAGCGATGGAAGCTGCGGGTTATAAGAAGTATGTTAAGGAGAAGAAAGTTGGGCGAGTGTCCTTGATAGGGATGGGGAGGTGGTACTGGTAGCTGCAGGGGGTGGCACTCACTATGAGGGGGCAGAATCTTGATGAGGAAGAGGAAGGGGCTGAGCTCTCCAGGCAGTGCTATTTTGAGCTGCCTGACTGAGGCGAGAGTGGGAGAGAGCAGTTTAGAAACTGTTGCTTTCAAACCATTTCCAAATCTCACAGGGACTCTCTCCGTGTTTTCTCCTCCTCCCTCTTCCTCTCCCGGCTGTCTTGCTTCACTCTGCCACCCTCCAACAGGATTCCCTCCCTCTTGGGCCAGTAATTTCACTCAGAGTCTCCAGGCGATTCCTGCCAATGGCCAGAAGAACTTCTTGTGGAAAGGGGATGGGAGTAAGGACTTCCATGAACCTACATAGTACTTTGCTTCATAGATTAATAGATTCCAAGGTCAGAAGGGATGATTGTAATCATCTAGTTTGATTTCTTGAGTAACACAAGCTCAGAAACTTCAACTTCCCCCAAATAATTCCTAGAGCAGAGCTGTTAGGAAAACAGCGAGTCTTGATTTAAAAATTGTTAGTGATGGAGAATTCACCGTGACCCTTGGTAAGTTGTTCCAATGGTTAATTACCCTCACTGTAAAAATGTATGCCTTATTTGCAGTCTGAATTTCTCTAGCTTCAGCTTCCAGCCATTGGACTGTGTTATATGTTTCTCCGCTAGATTGAAGATAAAATATTACATATTTGTTCTGCATGTAGATAGTTACAGACTGTAATCAAATCACCCCTTAACCTTCTCTTTGTTAAACTAAGCTGATTGAGCTCTTTGCATCTCACTATAAGGCTTGTTTTCTAATCCTGTAATCGTTTTTGTGGCTCTTCTCTAACTCATGGTTCTTCTCGTGTGGAGCTTCATACCTTTCACTCTTTCAGTGGTGGCCGGACGTGACATCTGCTCTTCCCAGACCAGTAGGGTGTGAGAGAGCTCTCTGGCATCTGGGCCTGGCACTGTTATGCAGGGAAGCACTAGAGCACTGGGCAAGGGGAGAAAACGGGATCCGGGGGGCTAGAAAGTGTGTGTGGGGAGAGGTAGAATAAAATATCCCAAAAACCATTTCCCAGTTTGAGTAGAACTGGTTGGTTAACTGGGACATATGGTCACCTTAATCATCAGTGATGCATGTGAATAAACAAGGGAGTAAACATCCATGTCATGCTAATTTCAAACTCTGTTTAGAAACATACAGGAGAAAGTGTCAACATTTGCCAAATGCAAGAGGATTAGAGAGAAAAAAAGATTTGGGAAGATATTGTATTTTCACGCTTTTACATTTTTTGTGTACATTACAAATAAATGAAGAAAAAGACTGAGAACTATAAAGATCACTTGGCAATATCCTTTTAAATGTACCCGTAACAAAACTACTGCAAATGCATATCAAACAAACTGCTTTCCGTTGCAGGTAAGCTGCCATTGGAAAGAAATTTACTCCAAGCTATTTATGCTTGTTTTTGGTGACAGTGCAGTTGTGCATTGTGTTATTTAATAATGCATTCAAGCACCTGTTTAGAAAGGTATATTCCACTACAGTCCAAAGTGAAAACAACCCTATTACTTGTAGAGGCTTCATTCAGAATTCTTGTATCATGCTCTGATTAGAGTATACGTTGAACCTTGGATGAGCATTACCTAAGGCACATTGAGTTAAATGCACTGTATAAACTATGCACAAACCACAAAGCTACCTTTAACGTGCACAAAACAGCAAGTAGAACTTGATTAAAATATGCATTCTTATGCATTCTACTAATATAACGGCTGGTCTCAGTATGGAAATTAATTAATGCTAACAGTACACAATCAAAACTGCTTTTAGAAATCTTCTTAGAACATTAACTAAAATGTTCATCTTTTTAATGCTTTTGACTGAACCACTGAGACTGAAAGCTTTGCTTCCTCCATGCTAATGTGGGGAAAAAAAATCACAGCCGGAATTTTCAAGTGGTTATTTTATAGCAAGCTCCCTCAGCCATTTGCTTTTGGATTCCTTGTTAACCTGAGCCTGGTCCCAGTGCCATGTGTGAGGTTGTACTATTAGCTACTACAGATTGAGGTGGCAGCCCTGGGAATCGAGGCCAATAACATATGCAGATTGAGCCATGGAGCAGAGAAGGAGATAACTAAATGAAAAAAGGGGAAAGGGTACTGTGTTTAAAGAAGCAGCTCTGATATTTTCTGGGCTTACAGTTCATGATTATTCAGAACACAAGGCACGAACATTTGCCAAAAACCTCCAACTAGGTTTCTCCAGTATTCTGACTTCTGCTTTGTTTTTGTTTTCTTTTTACCTTTGGGCATGACATTTCCCTTTATTGGTATGAATTTTTCCCAGATATTTCAATTTCCAAAATATAAAACATTAAATAGACTCCACGGCACACAGCAAGGGGCAAATGCTGCAAGCTTCCCACTGAACCACACAGGGGGCATTCTCTGTCTTGCATTGTCCGGCCCAAGGCAATAATTCCACTGGGGAGCATGGGTTCTGGTAATATCAAACTATGAAAGCAATCATTCAGCTGCTTAGTGCATATAATTAGAAACCCAAAATGGAAAAAAATCCTTAATTTGGGAGGGCATGTTGTATAATAATTCATGGCTTTAATTTAAAAAAAAATCTCATTATTCACAAGTATCTAGCTGTTTCTGACTATCTGTCGAACTAAAGTTTGTCACCTCCTTCTTCCTATTCCGTCCATCTTATCCTCTGCACTCGCCTTCTTTTGCATCTGAGTCCACCCCATTCTTATGTCTTTTTTGACCACTTCCCATCCCAACCCTTCAAGCATTTCTGATCTGTATTTCATCGTAGGTCCCTGACTACTTCTGACCACTTCCAAAACCCAGACACGTTTAAAAATTAAAATGGCTGACTTCTGTGCCATGGAGGGATATACCACACAGACAGCAACAGTTTGAACTACAAAATGATTTTGACTGCACTATAGCCATCAGGAGTTTCAAGAGCTGTTCAGAACCTTGACTGTTTGAAGGCATACATTAATTCACATTTCTGATGTGGCATCAGATTTTTGTTGTGTTTCTCCAGTGTTTTAGTGACATCATTTTGCTGACATTACTTTGTTATAGTGACATCAGTACTGCAGACCAATACCCGTTGCTGGCAGTGATGCAGTTGATAAGGAACTGGGCTAGGCATTAGGAAATGTAGGTTCAGTTCCCATGTCTGTCACAGGTTTCCTGGGGCAAATTACGTCCTCTCTCTGTGGCTCAGTTTTGCCATCTGTAAGAGGAATACTAATACAGGATGAAAATCTACTGCCTTGTACTTCCTTCCGTTTGAAGTTTCCAGAAATAAGCCCCTCCCCTTAGGTTTCAGCTCCTTGCTTCCCTGAAACTGATTGTGCTTCCTTGTCTTGCTTTATCAACAGAATTCTACACCACCCATCCCCAGAAGGGTCCAGAGAAGTTCAGCCAAGCCTTTCCCTTGGTATCAGTTACCTAACATTTTTACACTTAGAATTGTGCTGTTATTTCTATAGTGGCCTGCTTGCCATCCTACTACTTTAGCACCTCGACTTTGCTTTGGAAGCTCATCTTTTCTGTCTTATCCTTGCTTTCTTTAGAATTATGGTGCCTTGTCCTTGCTTTCTTCTAGAGTTATATTGACCTGCCCCATCTGAACCATGAATTCCTCTGTCATTGCTGTCAGAGCAATCCTAAGTGCTGTACTTCCATGGAGAACAGCTGCAATCAGCTCTTGATACAAACCCTGACACTATTCATTTCCAGCTCTTTTCTCTTTATACATTTTAATAACCAAAACATTAGCATATTGAGGCATTCCATCATAAACCACGTGAGAGCTAACTTTCCCATTTTTTTTTTATTTGCATTCGTTTTAAGTTTCAAAGGCAGTTTAACATTGTGGAATCTGAATCGATGACTTAAAGAGACATTATTAATGGGAATATTACACAATTAAAATCAGACCCTTAATGTAATTGAAAAAAATGTACATCCACTCTGCCAAATCAAGTGACTAGTTATAGATTATGAAAGTAAAGAGGGGTGTGTATTAAGCCACCTGCCTGCCTGGCTAGCCACAGGTACCTTCAAGATATTTAGAGAGAATTAGGTAACTAGATCCAAATGATACTCAGAGAAATATGGACTGAGCATTTGGTAGCCATAGTAATACTCTAAAACGGAGGAAAGCTTATTTTCATAATGATATACTGACATGAAAGAGGCCCCCCACACTCACACTCCCGCCCACCAGAGAACCTTTAGAGGTAACTGTTATAAAAAGACAATAGTAAGAATAAAAACTGTGACTATGAATTTACTAACAATTTTTGCTTAGTGGTAATGAGTAACTAGTAAGCCTGATAGATTTTGTCGCCTTTTCAATAGGCTCGTGTCTGGAAGCCATGATGTTCCAAGTGATATACTTGGCCCAGAAGTTTGGGGATAGGAAGCATTGCAGGAAGACAATGACAAGTCTTCCAGCACTTTATTTCCAAGACTATCCAACCTGAATTATTTCTGGAAAGCACAGAAACTTAGATGACCATCTTGATATGGCTATGATTGGATTAAGTAGCACTTCTAACAAATTCTTCTATTAAAATTAGTTCACTGTGGCTAGAGGCTGAGAACAAATTAGAAAGAAGACTGTTCTGCCAGTGTGAGTGCAGCTGATTTGGTTTTCATTTGAAACTTTTCTGACAAAGAATTTCAGGTACTGTATTGTAAGTAGTAATACAAATGCTTTGTTCCTTCCCATACTGACTTCCAATTTCCCATATCAAAAGGGAGACATAGGTTGGAACTTACTATAAAATGTCAATGAATGGAATTCTCTCCTTGTCTCTTGATCTATATTTGTCTGTCCTTTTGTGCATCTATAGCACATTCATTACCACCATATCTATCCCACTTAATCACCACAGCTGAGAGATGCAGAGATGTCTGAACTCCCTGATTACATTCTTCTGGCAAAGCTTAATATTTTGGTGAAATTTACACCAAAAAATTTGAAAAACTGAAAATCAGACGAATATTACAAAATAACTCCATTGTGACAATGAGCAGCCTTGGAAAGTGCTCCCCAGACACAAATGGACATGACTGCATGACCTCAATGCATGGCAAAGACCCCACTCCTTGAGCATCTGCTGCTATTGGAAGCAAGTGCTAGTGGTGGAGTGCAATCTGCCCCTCTTTAGATAAGCAGTAAGGAACCCTACAGAGTCCACTGTTCCCTGTGTGGACAGGATATCTAAGAAGCTTTCTAATCAGCTACTTTTTCTGCATGCTCTCTCATCCAGCATTTCTGACAGGAGTTCCTTTCTTCACTTATCAATCAGTTCATGACACTCCCCTTTTTGAATCCCTCCACTCACCCATCCTGAAATGCCTCAACAAGTTTAAACTGTTCTTACTCACTGTCAAAATCCTTCACAAACCTTGCCTCCATCAAGGACCCTGTCTATTATATATTCCCCACCTGTTCCTGAGTTATAAAAGTCTCAATGGCCCTTCTTCCTCTCCTGCCTCCAGGCATTTTTCCACACTGCCTCTGTGTGTGACACACCCTCCCCATAATTGCTGGTCAAGCCACCACCATCTCTTCATTCAAGTTCCTCTTAAAGTAGCTCTTCTTCAAGGCCTGCCTGAAATGAGATAACAATGTAAAAGCAAAGTAGCATGATCTTCTACCTCTGAATTTCCCTGTCTCTCTCTCTCTTCTTCTATGTGCTTATCTCATTGTCTGAAGCTTCTGGGGCAGGAGCTGTTTTTCCTTTTGTGTGCTGTACAGCCTCAAGCAGATGGTTGGTGTTAAATAAATAATAATTATTTTGCCCCTTCTTTAAAGAACTGCAAAGTCACTGCTTGATCAGCATCACTTTGATTAAGCAGCTAAGTTTTCAACTGGCCATATTTATCCCCAGGTAAACTCTATTAACTTTAGTTCATTTACACCAGAGAGCAATCTGAGCCAGGTGTTTGAGTCACCCGGAAACTGGCACTCAACACATTTAGAAATACCTGTCTCTGGGTCTGATATTATTTATTATTAGAGCTGGGTACAAAAGAGGGAGAATTTTTTCATTAAAGTTTTTGAAAAAATGGGTTCCCTCATTTGTCAAAACGTTTTGAAATTCGTTTTTTTTTACCTATTCTAATGTCAGAGAGTCATGGAGTTTAAGTCCAGAAGGAACCACTCGATCATCCAGTTTCACCTGCTGTATTTCACAGGCCACCATCACCATCCAGCAACCACATGCTGAACCCAACAGTGGAAACAAGACCAAAGTAAATGAGGCCCACAGGAGACTAGCCAGCCACAGACAGAGAATAGGAAAGACTGAGCTGCATCAATGCTGAGGCCCCTGTATTGGCAGAGAAATGATTTAATGAGATATACCTATATAATTCTGGCAAGTGAACCACAACTACACACTGGAGTGGAAGACAAAAACCTCCCAAGACCACTGCCAACCGGACCTGGAGAAAAATTCCTTCCTGACCCCACATATGATGATCAGTTAAACCCTGAACATGTGATCATGAATCAGCCAGCCAACCACTTGGGAGACAGAATGCTTGGTGCCATCACAGAACACCATCTCACCTTGTCCAGTATCCCATTTCCATCCATAGTCATCCTGATGCTTCAGAAGAAGGAAGGAAATAAAAAAAATGCCCATAATATATTGGAGAAAAATCACTCCCTGATCACTGGTGGTGTCTGCCTGAAACCATGAAGCATGAACATTAGGAACATACGACATACATTGGAATTGATCGCCAGAGCTGCTGAGCCCTACACCCCACCATCACAAGTAACCCCTTCAAACAGTGTACTCAGAAATTTGTCCAGCTCATTCTTAAAACTAATTACGTTTTTTGCCCCCACTGCTCCCATTGGGAGACTGTTTCAGAAGAACCTCATCCCTCCAATGGTTAGAACCCGCCTTCTAATCATAGAAGCAGGAGGTCATCTAGTCCAACCCCCTGCTCAAAGCAGAACCAACCTCAACTAAATCATCTCAGCCATGGCTTTATCGAGCCAGGCCTTAAAAACCTCTAAGAATGGCAATTCCCCCACCTCCCTAAGTAACCCATTCCAGTGCTTCACCACCTTCCTAGTGAAAAAGATTTTCCTAATATCCAACCTAGATCCCCCCACTGCAACTTGAGACCATTTCTCCTTGTTCTGTTATCTGCCACCACTGAGAACAACCTAGCTCCATCCTCTTTGGAACCCTCCTTCAGGTAGTTGAAGGTTATTATCAAATCCCCCTTAACACATCTCTTTTTCACACTAAATAAGCCCAGTTCCCTCAGCCTCTCCTCATAAGTCATGTTCCCCAGCCGCCACATCATTTTTGTTGCCCTCCACTGGACTCTACCCAATTTGTCCATATCATTCATGTGGGGGAGGGGTAAAACTGAACACAATATTCCAGATGTGACCTCACCAGTGCCAAAGAGAGGGGAATAATCACTTCCCTGGATCTGCTGGCAATGCTCCTAGTAATGCAGCCCAATATGCTGATAGCCTTCTTGGCAAAAAGGGCACACTATTGACTCACGAGATGGTCATGTTCAGAATCCTGACAAAAGGAAGAAAGGAGACCAGCAGGATATGGACCATGAAGTTCAAGTCCTGCACTTAGGATGGAAGAATCCCATGCACAGCTACAGACTGGGGACTGACGAGCTAGGCAGCAGTTCTGCAGAAAAGGATCTGGGGGTTACAGTGGATAAGAAGCTGGATATGAGTCAGCAGTGCGCCCTTGTTGCCAAGAAGGCTAATGGCATATTGGGTTGCATTAGTAAGAGTATTGCCAGCAGATCATGGGAAGTGATTATTCCCCTCTATTTGGCATTGGTGAGGCCGCATTTGGAGTATTGTGTCCAGTTTTGGGCTCCCCGCTGCAAAAAGGATGTGGACAGGTTGGAGAGAGTCCAGCGGAGGGCAACAAAAATGATTAGGGGGCTGGAGCACAAGACTTATGAGGAGAGGCTGAAAGAACTAGGCCTGTTTAGTCTGCAGAAGAGAAGAATGAGGGGGGATTTGATAGCAGCCTTTAACTACCTGAAAGGGGGTTCCAGGGAAGATGGTGATAGACTGTTTTCGATGGTGGCAGATGACAGAATAAGGAGCAATGGTCTCAAGTTGCAGTGGGGGAGGTCTAGGTTGGACATTAGGAAAAAGTTTTTCACTAGGCGAGTGGTGAAGCATTGGAATGGGTTACCTAGGAAGGTAGTGGAATCTCCATCTTTAGAGGTTTTTAAGCTGAGGCTTGCCAGAACCCTTGCCGGGATGATTTAGCTAAGAATAGTCCTTCTTTGAGCAGAAGGTTGGACTAGATGACCTCCTGAGGTCCTTTCCAACTCTAATATTCTATGATTCTATGGCTCATATGCAACTTCTTGTCCACTGTAACCCGCAGGTACTTTTCTGCAGAACTGCTGTTTAGCCAATCAGCCCCCAGTCTGTAGCTGTGCATGGGATTATTCCAATTTGTCTAGGTCACTCAGTATCCTATCCCTACCTCCAGTGTCTCTACCACTCCCCCCCTCCAGTTTATTGTAATCCGTGAATTTACTGAGGCTGCAATCCACCCCATCATCCTGATCATTCATGATGATGCTGAACAAAACTGGTCCCAAGACGGACCCCTGTTGAGCCCGATGATCTAGCCAGCTTTCTATCCACCTTATAGTCCATTCATCTAACCCATACTTCTTTAACTTGATGGCAAGAATACTTTGAGAGACCGTATCAAAAACTTTGCTGAAGTCCAGGTATGTCACATCCATCACTTTCCCCATATCTACAGAGTCACTCATCTCATCATAGAAGGTAATCAGGTTGCTTAGGCATGACTTGTCCTTGGTGAATCCATGCTGACTGTTCCTGATCACCTTTCTTCAAATGGATTTAAAATGGATTCCTTGAGCACCTGCTCCGTGATTTTTCCATAGACTGACGTGAGGCTGACTGATCTGTAGTTCCCTGGATCCTCCTCCTAATTTCCAGCCTGAATTTATTCAGGGGCAGTTTATACCCATAGTCCTTTAGTTTAAATAGTTCTTCATCCTCCCTGGTGTTTACTCTCTAATGCATTTGTAGAGAGCAATCATAGCCCAGCTCAGCCTTCGTTTTGCAAGGCTAAACAAGCCAAGCTCTTCCAGTCTCATGTCATAAGATAGGCGATCCATTTGTTTGATCATCCTAGTAGTTTTTCTCTACACCTGTTCCCATTTAAATTAATCTTTCTTTAACAAGGGTAAGGATACAATTCAGTCATGGAGATCAGGAAACTCACACATTCCATGACTTTACTGGACCCCTCCCTCTTCCCCCCCGCTGTGACTTTGGCTTTAGTGTGGGGCAGAGCTGGGTGTGTGCATCACTGACTCACACCTTTTGCCAGGGCTGGGATTGCGTGCCCTCCTCGCAGCTGCAACAGGAACTGTGCACACTCTGCAGCTCTGGCTGGTGCTGGAGCTGGGGCTACGTGCCCCCACTTCACGGCTTCAGCAGGATCTGGAGCCGGGCCTGTCACCCCCATGGCAGTGGGGCTGGGTCTGTTCCCCCCCCATGGGGATCTAGGTGTCATTCCTCCCTCCCCCAACCCTCTCTCCCCTCATTATTTTTAGTAGAAGTCATGGACAGGTCAGGTCGTCCATGAAATTTTGTTAATTGCCCGCAACCTGTCTGACTTTTACTAAAAATAACCAGGACCAAGTCATATCCTTAAACATAGGTAATCATAGTTGTACACAGTATTCCAAATGAGATCTTACCACTGCCTTGTACAATTAATATTTCTCTGTTTCTACTGGAAATCCATCGTCTAATACATTCTTGGATTACATTTGCCTTTTTCAGAGCCACATTACATTGGTGGCTCCTGGTCATCCTGTGATTGACAAACACACCAAAATCCTCTCCTCCTGTGACATTTCCAGTTCATAAGCTCCCATGGTATAACAGAAATTCATCTTATTAGCCCCCAAGTGCATGACCTTGCACTTTGTATTATTGAATTTCATCCCATTTCTGTTACTTCAGTCTTGAAGGTCATTCAGATCATCCTGTATAATATTCCTATCCTCCTCTTTACTGATAATGCCTCCCAAATTTGCATCATAAGAAAATTTCATTAGTACACTCCTATTTTTTGTACCAAGGTCATTAATAAAAATATTGAATAAGATTGAACCCAGGATCGATCCGCGAGGAACTCCACTAGTAACCTCTCTCCAGTCCAATACTTCACCTTTCAGCATAACCTGTTGCCTTCTCCATTAGTCAATTCCTTATCCACCTTACAATAGTTGTGCTGAGCCCCAACTTCCCTAATTTAACTAACAATTTCCTGTATGGGACTGTATCAAATGCTTTACTATAGCATACACTTATTAGATCTATTGCACTTCCCTTATCTAAAAAAATGATTTACTTTCTCAAAGAAGGAAACCAAGTTTGTCTGGTGCGATCAATCTTTTGTAAATCTATGTTGCATGACATCCCTTTTACCACTCACCTCTATGAATATAATTATTCTTTCCTTCACCATTTTCTCCAAAACTTTGCCCACTCTTGTAATTGCCCAGATCAGTTTTTTCCCCCTTAATTAAATTTAGGGGTGGTGTTAGCTATTCCTAAGTCATATAATCCTATCCCTGAATAGACATTTATTAAAAAATTATTATTAATGGCAATCTCATGTGCCATTTCTTTCAGTATTCTGGGATGAAAATTATCTGGTCCCCCTGATTTAAATGCATTAAGTTCTTTAAGTCACTCTTCCAACTCAGATGAAGAAATTCCCATTTCTACATGCTCATTTCCATCAGCTGTATTGCCTTCATTCACATGTTCCATATTACCACCATTACTGAAAACTGAGGCAAAGTATTTGCTTATCATTTAAATCAGCTTTGTACCAGATGACTGGAGGATAGCTAATGTTATGATAATTTTTTAAAAAGGCTTCAGAGGTGATCCTGGCAATTACAGGCCAGTAAGCCTAACTTTAGTACTAGGCAAATTGGTTGAAACTATAGTAAAGAATAGAATTATCAGACACATAGATGAATATGATTTATTGGGGAAGAGTCAATATGGTTTTTATAAAGGGAAATCATGCCTCATCAATCTACTAGAATTCTTGGAGGAGACCAACAAACGTGTTGACAAGGGTGATCCAGTGGATATAGTGTATGAAGTTTTTCAAAACACCTTTGACAAAGTCCCCAAGTGCTCTGAAGCAAAGTAAGCTGTTATGGGCTAAGAGGGAAGGCCCTCTCTTGGATCAGTAACCATTTAAACGATAGGAAACAAAGGGTAGTTATAAATGATCAGTTTCCAGAATGGAGAGAGGTTAAAAAGTGGTGTACCCCAGGGGTCTGTACTGGGACCAGTACTGTTTAACATATTCATAAATGATCCAGGAAAAGGGGTAAACAGTGAGGTGGCAAAATTTTTAGATGATACAAAACTACTCAAGATAGTTACATCCAAAGCAGACTGTGAAGCGTTACAAAGAGATTTCACAAAACTGAGATATGGGACAACAAAATGGCAGATGAAATTCAATTTTGATAAATGAAAATAATGCACATTGGAAAACATAATCCCAACTCTACATATAAAACGATGGGGTCTAAATTAGTTGTTACACTCAAGAAAGAGATCTTAGAGTCATTGTGGATAGTTCTCTGTGCAGCAGCAGTCAAAAAAGCTAACAGAATGTTGGGAATCATTAGGAAAGGGATAGATAATAAAACAGAAAATATCATATTACCTCTTTATAAATCCATGGTACACCCACATCTTGAATCTTGTGTGCATATCTGGTTGCCCCATCTCAAAAAAGATATTATAATTGGAAAAGATACAAAAAAGGGCAACTAAAATGATTAGGGGTAAGGAAAAGATTCCACATGTGGAGAGATTAATAAGACTCAGACTTTTCAGGGTGAAAAGAGATGACTAAGGGGATATGATGGAGGTCTATAAAATCATGAGTGTTGTGGAGGAAGTAAATAAGGAAGTGCTATTTACTCCTTCTCATAACATAAAAACTAGGGGTCACCAAATGAAATGAATAGGCAGCAGGTTTAAAATGAACAAAAGGAAATATTTCTTCACACAACACACAATCACCCTATGGAACCGTTTGCCATGTTGTGAAGGCCAAGACTATAATGGGGTTAAAAAAAGAACTATATAAGTTCTTGGAATATAGGTCCATTAATGGCTATTAGCCAGGATAGGCAGTGATTGCTGTTTGCCAAAGACTTGGAACGGTCAACGGGATGGATCAGTTAATGATTACCTGTTCTATTTACTCCCTCTGAAGCACCTGACATTGGTTATTGTTGGAAGACAAGATAATGGGCTAGATGGACTAATTTTATGAACCAGTATGGCTGTTCTTATGTTCTTAATAACCCATTTTGGAGGTGGTTATTCATCCAGATGGATCTTAAGCCTTTCCCTACAAGGGTTTTCATTTTGCTCGGTATGTAAATTTTAGACAGTTTTTGTATAGTTGATTTGAAGAAATTCCAAGCCTCCTCATTTATGTTCTTGAGCTCTTCAGTCCAGCTGACTCCTTCAACTCATTTCCTTAAGTGCCAAAAGTCTGTCCTTTAGAAATCAAAAATCATAGCTGACAATTTAGTTTTTATTATCCTTTCTTTTAATTTAAATTGAATCAACTTGTGATCACTCAGTCCAAGGTTATTTCCTATGACCAGCTCTTCTATGATGTCTTCACTATTTACTAAAATTAAGTCTAAAATTGCATCATCTTTTGCTGACTCAGTGACAATTTGATGAAGAAGCTGTCATCTAATGCAGTCAGGCATAACTAGGCCCTACCAGTATTAGTTGCATTTATTCTCCAATCTATAGTCAGGAAGTTAAAGTCTCTCATTTTGACACAATTCTCCAAAGTATTTATCTTTCTAATAATAATTAAAAGATCCCTACCTATATATGAATCTGACCCTGTGGGGTTTATAGTAGACCTCAACTCTGTCCCAGCAGAATCTGTCTTATAATGTATTTAATGTATTTTTATTTTACATTATGATAGCACCTACAGACTGGATGTTAGGTGTTGTACAAACATGTAGGACCTATCCAATTTATTTATGATTTAAGAACAAGAGGCAAGGGGTGGATGAGGTAAACAACCAGATGGGGTTGAGGGCAGGGCAGCGAAGAGTGAGTAACAAAAAATCAAAGGGTTTGCACAATTCTTAACCAACCAGGATCAGTTATCCCATCTCATCACTTGCCTAGCTGTTACCAGGTTTCAGTTTCCTGTATGCATAATGGAAAAGGTGACTTTTGATAAAGAGCTAGCTATCAGACTATGGGCATTCCTAGCAAGTACTCCATCAACTTCTTTATGAGCTCTGAAGTATTTCAGCTCATTTCTAATTTAAAGCTTTCTGATCAGGTTTTGGAAGATTTACACACAAGTTCCCGACATGCAGCAGTATCTGAAGTAGTCAAAGCAAAAGGCAGTAACATTTTCCCTTCATATTTTAATTGGAAAATAAATTGACTAAAAATATAAAATTATTACATTAAGCCTCATCATTTTATTTGTTGCAAACTTTTATTGGCTGTATCCTGACAGCATCACCTGGTTTAGGATTAAAATTTCTTCTTAGCACCTGAGTTGCTTAAAAAAAAAAAGAAAAGCCTGGAAAAAATAGAAAATATCTCAGCCCATTAAAACTCCATTTTCTAAACAAAAATTCTGCTAACAATGAGATAAAAAGTTAGAGGGAACCAGATTCCACCCTAGTGGTGGTCCCTTTGCACTGTTCCAGTGAGGCAAAGGAATCATAAATAGGGTGGAAATGTCCCCCCGCTCCAATCTCAAGTCACAGAGGGTTATACTACTAGGAGAGCTGACCCCCAGTGTAGAAGTCAGGTTGGGAGTAGTCTGGGGCAGTAAGAAGGTGGGGGGAAATATGGATGGAAGTCAGTGCTCTCCATTCACTATGTATCAGTGTAACAGCCCACAGAGGGACATTACAAGCTAGTGCAACGTGGAGCACCCCGGGACTGCTCTACAGTGAACTGGGAAGGTCTGTGGCCCAGGACAAAATTCAGGATGCCCAAAAGGTGGATTAAAGCTATTCCCCTTCTATCACTCCCTTTCCTTTACTGAATACAGGAAAATAGTAACAAAGAATCTGGCCCAAGAACTTGAAAACAGAGGTCCATATTATTCCCACAGCAACATGACGATAATAGCAGGAGGAAATGGGTCAGGGAGCTTGAAAGAGGAAATTCCCTACCTCCTCTGCACGATCCCTCCTGCCCACATATCCCACAAAAGCCCCTTCACTCCAAGTCCAAGAGGTCAGGGCTTTGTGGGTTGGGAGGAGACAGTCACTCTCTGTGGCAACAACTCCACTTAAATTTAACAACTTAAATTTTCAGCTCTTTACCTGCTGGGCTCTCCCTTATGTCAGGGTTATCCCCCACAGGGAGATTGTCCCTCTTTCTGTACCATCTGAACAGTGCAAAGGAAGCTCATCAAGGCCCAGTCTACACTTACCTTTGCAAGTTGGTGGCAGTCGACGGGAGATACACAGGTGACGTAAATCACTTGAGTATCTCCCATCAACTTTGTAGTGTCTCCTCTGCACGCTGTCCACACTGTGCTGCGTCAAAGGGAACAGCGCTCCCTTCGATGCAGTGCTACGCCACTTACCGGGGTGGTTTTCCTGTGTCGCTTGCTGGATCGACTGAGCGCGTCTATACAGAGTGGTCTGTGTAGACGCGCTCAGTCGATCCACAGCAATCAATCTGATGGCGGCGAATTTGCTGCCGTCAGTGTAGACCCAGCCCAAGACAGAGAATTTGCCCTACTGGGACACATGCATCAAAGAACCTTAATGCCAGTTGTATGCCTTATTTAAAGCTTGAAAACACAAATAAATTACTCTCCATTTTTTTAAAAAAAAAATTATGGTTCTAGCATTAAATAAAAAACACTTAAGTCTCTCTGTCACACAAATAATTAGCCCCAGCTGACACTGACTCACGTGAATAGTGTCACTGGTTTTAACAGGGCTGCTCATGTGAGTAAGGTGCACTCCCATGAGCCAGGGATTGCAAAAATCAGACTTTTAGATGACATCAGTGACAATGCCCCATTTTGAATTTCTACCTGAGTAAGAACTGCAGATTTGGCTCAGAAATAATTATAGCTATAATGCTTCATAAATTGTTGCAAAATAGACCTTGTTCCTGCCATAAATACAGTGCAAAATTGTATGAGCATCCAAAAGTTACTGTACAGATTTTATTTAACTAGTTTGTAATTTCTTGAACACAAAGGGCAACATCATAAAGATGATTAAACTCCCTTTACAGAATCGACCATTTCAACTTTCACACATTTCCAAGTGCACCCATCTTTTAAATCTTGTTAATAATAATACATATATGTTCTATTTATTGAAGATTGGCTATTCTGCACAGAGGCCAATTGGTCAGAACATTTGGCCATGTGTGATAAATTGCTGAGTAGCAGAAACTAAACTGATTAAAAGATTTTACTTGAGAGTTTGGGAGAGCAAAACTGTAGCTTCAGCTGACTGCCTTGAAAAAATATTTAAATCTGTGGCACATGGAAAAATATCATCATATGGTACTACAGAAGGACAATACAGGATATCAATATTGTGTGGATAAAAAAGATGCAGATGACACGGTGTTATTGGCTGATTCAGAAGAAGGTCTGATGTAGTTATTGGAAATATATGTATATATGGCAAAAAATATGGTCTAGAGTTGAACATGAACAAGACAAAGATGGTGTTGGTATGCAATGATTCTGGGAACACACGTGAGGATTCCAATGTGTGACACAGCTGTAGAGCAAGTAAGAAATCATAACTACTTAGAAAGCATCATTATAGATGATGGAAAGCCAGATTTGGAAGGCAGCACCAGAAGAGCAAGAGTGGAAGCTATATTCTAGAAGAATAAACATCTGATGAGAAGGGACTAAAGACTAAATTCTGACTCTTAAAAGCTTACATTTGGTCTGTGTTAAATTAGGACTGTGAAACATGGACATTCAAACACTTTATATAAAGACATTGCAATCCTTTGAATTATGTTGTTATAGAATAATTCTGAAATTATTATGGCTAGATCGCATAACCAACAAAAATGTATTGGAGGTGATTGGAACTCAGCAAACACGAGAGAACTTACGAAAAGAAAGATT
The DNA here is from genome assembly GCA_007922155.1 of Mesoclemmys tuberculata. NCBI lineage: Eukaryota > Metazoa > Chordata > Testudines > Chelidae > Mesoclemmys > Mesoclemmys tuberculata. The sequence goes on along the minus strand of ML675611.1, from coordinate 25,054,475 downwards.
CAATTTGCAAGGCACATTTTAATAGGCACATTTTAATGACAGAAAAGTTGGCAGAAGAACATGATGCAGAAAAATTGATCTTGGATGGACGATATGGTATCCTGTGTGGATGAAAAGGACTATATCCACAACGAGATTAGCAGAGGATCATACAAAGTGGGCTATCATGGTTGCAAACCTTCAGTAATGGAGATGCCACATAATAAGAGGAAGAAAAAAGAAAAGTAATCAGAACCTGTGTGTTTGCACTATACAGTGTATGGCCTTGAAATTTATAGTGAGAAAATGCAGATGTGTAAATTCTGATGAGAATTTCCTCTTTTTTTTCATCTGTAGAATACTGATGTTTTAAGTTCTTTTTTGATAGTTTAATGAAGTTTTGGTAAAACTTGATTCTTTTAGTGTGCACAGGAGCCATACATAGATCTGTGACTGAAAAAAATGGATCATTTTTCTCAAGTGATATTTTAGAAAGCATGTACTATATGACTCTTTATGAAAGAAAAGAAAAAATAATTATGCTTTCAGAAACTGCTGGTTTTTAAATGGTTAATTAGAGTCATAGAAGATTAGGGTGAGAGGGACCTCAAGAGGTCATCTAGTCCAACCCCCTGCTCAAAGTAAGACCAACCCCAACTAAATCATCCCAGCCAGGGCTTTGTCAAGCCGGGCCTTAAAAACCTCTAAGGATGGAGATTCCACCATCTCCCTAATTGCAGACACTGAAACTGGAATCGGTCCTAAACAACATCCCACATCTGAACTCCCCAAAGTTTAGAGAGGGTCCTTATATTTATAGAGGGAAAATGAAACCCCTCGATCTGAACACAAGAAATATAGGAATTGCCAGATTGGAACAAACCAGTGATCAATCTAGTCCAGTATCTTGTCTCCAGTGGTGGCCCGCACCCCAGCAGCTTCAGAGAAAGGTGCCAGGAATTTAGCATTAATCAGATATGGGATACTCTACACAGAGATTTTTGCAGTTGAGGTTCATTGCTAACTGATATTTATTGCTGTCCTATCTAGCAATAGACATTAGCCACAAGATTTAGATACAGAGCCAGCTGCGGAACTCTCTTGCCCCATAGCTAAAGGTGTTTGGATGTGGGGTTTTGCTATCTCTAATTGTTTCACATTAATTTAATACATAAGGCTTCAGATGTGACCGTGATGCTCCAATTAACAAGCATTTTGCTCACTCCCAGATCTGCCTCTGTGCTTTTTTTAAAAGAGCCCTGAGATTACGTATACAGTGCCAAGTTTTCAGATACACTGGGCACCTGCAGCTGCAATTGACCTCAGTTGGAGTTGTAGGTGCTTGGCACCACTGAAAAATCAGGCCTCTTCCACTTTAAATGGTTATAAATGACTAGACATAAACATTCATACATAAGCAACGTTTTTTCTTATTTCATTTTACCTTAGCAGCAGATTACCCTATTAGAAAAGTATAATGTGAAGTAGCAACAGGCTGCATCATTGTCTTCATTGCACCACTGAAAGCCCTGTTTAACTTTTTTTTAAAATTCTACTGCAAATGTTTACATGTAACTCCTAGAAAGCTCTGGAATATGCAGTGTATCTCAGTGGATGGTCATTACACTTAAAGTCTCAAAGCGTATAGGAGTCAAAGATTCTATATAATATGCTACAATATAGTCTACTTTGTTACTTAGGGCTGGGTATAATGAAGTGTCTGGGAACATTCTGGTGTGGGATGTGGTAGGGTAGATGAATTGGACATCTTAATTTAGTATTTTGCTATAAGTGCTCCCATCAGTTACTGCAGGCGACATTATTCATTGGCGATGAACATGTATAACTAAAGAAAGAATTGTGCTCCTTGTTTGGATGAAAAAACATTCACATAAGTATTAGGACTTGTCCACATGGGGAAGTGAATGCAGTATAAGGTAGGATGTGAATTTAAAGTGCAATAGCTACTCTGCATTTACTCCCTTTGTGGATGCTCTTATTTCAGATTGAAAGTGCCTTTGTTCCGATGAGTTTAGTCCACTCTGAGGTGTATTAAACTAAACAACCCAGAATAAGAGTGTTCACACAGGGAGTTAGTGTGAAGTAGCTATTGCACTTTAAATGCACATGCTAGGTTATTTTACATTAACTTCCCATGTAAACAAACTCTGCTCTCAGCCACTGTGTTACTATTCTATTTATGTCAAAAGAAATTAGTCTGGATTCACCCTGGTGTAACTGAGATTGTGATGTTTTGTCAGTGGTTTATACAAATCATAAACGAATACCTACAGTGTGCGGTTATCAGAAATCAAAAGCTATATTAATCAGGCTAGCAAGTGGAAGCTTTTTTTGTTTGCTGAAAAACATTATTTGGTTGTTCAGATCTGTAACATGTGAACTTGTAAATTACTTATAGAAGGATTCTTGTAGAAATGATTCAGGGATGGAGTGGTCCAACAGAGCACGCCCTGACCTTCAACCCAAAAGACTTAGGTGCTAGTCCTGCCTTTGCCACTGATCTACTGATGTTGGGCAAGTCATTCCACTTTGATATGCTTCTGTTTCCCCTATGATTTGTTTTCTTTCTTGTATAAATGGTTAGCTCTTCAGCGCAGGGACTGTCTCTTGTTATGCATTTATACAATAACTTAGTATAATGAGGCCCTGATCTTGGCCATGGTACCTTGGCTCTACTATAATACAACTAATAAGAAATAGCACATAACATTTATACATGTTCTAATTTCTGGATTGACAACGTGCACTGCAGAATCTGGCTGACTTTCTGAGAAGGGAGTAACAAAGCTCTGTGAATGGGTGAAGCCATAGCAATGGTGGTGGTGAAGAACAAAATAACTTGTCTTGGGTTCCAGTTGTTTAGAACTTCATCAGAAAGGGGTAAACACAGGCACTTTCAAGCCAAAAAAGGTAATGGTTATACTACTCTTAGAGGAAGTCATCTCAGCTGATTTACAATCTTCAGTTTGTAGTAGTTGCAGGACAAATTTTTCATCTGACTTCTTCTGTGGTGCCAAGTGCCTATAATGGAGGACACCAGTAGGCAAGAAGGGAGAGGATTTAAAAATAGGGAGGAAAGCATGTCAAAATCTGTTTAAGACAAAATGAAAAACTGTTCACGTACGTACAAATAGGTGAAAAGTCTTTTTCAGCTTTATTTACCTGAGAATGAATTTCAGTTTGAAGAGGCCTTTATGTCATTTCAGGCAAAGCACCTAAGATATAAGCAATTTTCAACAAGAGTACTACACATTTGTCTTTATAACAATTTGTATGTAACAGCTTTTATGCAAATGACACTAAAGTGGCACCTTTTTTTCTAAATTGGACATTTTTATGGTTATAATTTTCTTCTGTAATAACAGCAAAAAAAAGGCTGTCCCAGTGGAGTTCAGCATTTCATCTCTAGCGCTGTTTTGTGAAGTTGGAATGACAAGTTTCTTTCATTTGCGCAAAGAATGTCAAAAAAAGTATTTTTTGTCATTCTTCTCTGAGTTAGGGGAGGCAGTTACACTTGGAGGTAGCACAGTCCCCTGACACCAACCTTTTTTTTCTGAAGAAAGAATGGTCTCATAAAATCATAATGGAACTTAAAGGAACTGAAAAATATTGCCCCGTTTCTCTTCTCTCTCTGAAGGGCATAAATTACTTTGTTAGTTTTAGCAACTGTTGCTTAGATTTGGTCTTTGGCATTCACACCCATTCATTCTCCAGATGTCACACACGTGACTTTTATAGACTATAGTCTTGGATTTAATTGACTACTGTGCAACAGAATGTATGTATTTTGTGCAAACATTCCAAGGCATTAGTATAATAAACCAAAGAAAATGACAGGTTACTGTTGCTTAATTAACTAAGAAGTTCTGCAAAGGCAATATGAGAACGTGTGGGTCTTTAATGATTCAAATTTATCCTAGTAGCCAATTAACTGGTGTTCTGGAAACAAGAAACTTTGTGATGGACAATTTTGCCCCCACAAACTGGTAGGCTGAGTTACCTTTAATTGAGGTGTATATTTAGATTAACAAATGAACGTTACAGAATAAGTGAAATACCACATTGGAGCTTGTAAAATTTAATTAACTGTAGAAAGTATTTTGAAACAAATATTGCTTCTAGTTTTGACAGTCAATAAACATTTAAAATCCTCATGGTTAAATGTGTGTGAACCAATTTCATCCCAGTAGTCAAAACCTCTTCTAACCTGGTCTTGGTTGCATTTATTGTTGTTATTATTACTATTACTAGTACTATAACTTAAACATCTGCAGTCATGTCCCTTAACAAGTTGCCAGTTGCCCTAGATAACCAATCCAGGAAAGCACACAAACATGTATGAATCTTGAACTTTATTAAATAACTAAAAATAAAAAATGTAAACAAATGGGTGGCGTATGAACTTATCTTTGCAGCAGGGGGTGGATGTAGCTGCTCAGTCCAACCCTTAGCCACCCTTTGTCGTCCCTGGCAAAACCTGAGGGCAAAACAGCCACTCAACCATCTAAACCACCCAAGCCCGGGTAAGTAGCTTGGACCACAAGTGAAATACTCTACCTCTATAGAAAGGGTTAGAGCTGCCATTAAAAGAAAGTCCAGGCAGTCTCTATCAGTGGATCTCCCCATCTCACTGACCCTCTGAATCCCACTATTCTGGGAGAAACATATCGCTTCCTCCCTACCATCCCAGCCCAAACAACCAAATAAATATACCCCCATCCTATCTCTGCAAAGACCACATACAGTTCCAAAGTTGTGACATAACATCCTGGAACGTATAGAAACCTGAATGCAATTCTGGTTGGACTCAAACAGAAGAGAAACACAACGGTCATTCAGCACAATAGCAGTATACATTCAGCAGTTATATGCTATTATAGAATCCTGAGGAAAGGGACTGATGACCTACAGAGAGATCACCAGCAAAGCTAGGCTGAACAGCCTGTGAGGACAATTGAGCAGAACATTTAGACTCAAGTCCATATTTAGGTATCTAAATAAGTGATCAGATTGTCAAAGCTGCTTCACACACTGAGGTTCAGTGTGGCCTATGTGCTCAATGCTTTTGAAATTCACTTATTTAGGAGCCTAACTTGAGGCACCCATTTTTAAAAATCTTGGGTGAAATTCTGGCTCCATTGCAGTCAATGGCAAAATTCCCATTGACTTCACTAGGGCCAGCATTTCACTTCATGACCATAATATTTTAGAAATATACACTCTAATCCTGCTCTATCAACTCTCTCAAGCAGAACCCCCAAATATATCCCTGATGGCTTTGCTCATTTGAGTAATCACCTAGGTGGATCTTACTTTATCAGTTGCCCATCCTCCAGTGATGTCTGTGGGCCCAGTGATTTGGAAACTTCTCAATAATGGGCCATTCTCCTCCTCGCCAATAACTCACCTGCCCTCTTTTATGTGAAGTTGCCCCCTGTGTTGTATGTCTTTGTCTTGTCCCATTTAAACAATAAACTCATCAGGAATTTGTCTGGCAAAGCTGGTATACTGTAATTCCAGTTGATTTTGCTTAACTTTCACGGCCACCACTTAGTCTGAAAGAAAATCATATAGCCATGTGAATTGATGTGTCTTCTGCTGAATTTCTTGTATTAGGAAGAGTCTCCAGCTTTTAATTTTGATAAAAGGATATTTTCTGTAAAAGGTTATGTAGACCATGCCTGTCTGATCATGTAATTAGCTTAATATCAAGACAAGACAATGGGTTGACTTCCCTCCTGTGAGAGAATTTTTTCTTTTATTCCCATAATCCTCCAACAGGGGCAAGAAGAAAGAGTTGCATAGTGAACCTATTATATATACCGTATATGTTAATATTAATATAGAGTGTGTCTAGATCCCTGCTTCTTTCCTCCTTGAATCATCATAACTAGTAGATAGAGCACTATTAAACAATCAGCTGAAACCCACTAATTCAGACAAGGCCATTGACATATTAAAACATTGACTTAGACAGTGTTTTAGTTTTTGTCTAAACTGGAAGCTGACTTCCCTGCAATTCAAACAAAACTGTATGCTGGAATTGTATCTTGTACATTATGTGGCTGCTGGGTGGCAATTCCATTGTAAAACTCTCCTGCAGCTGCTAGTCTGATTGTCTGACAAAGCACTTATTTTATAAACAAATAAAACCCAGTTGTCCTGTTACAATGTGGCCGAGTTGAAGTGGGGCAGCATGTACTGGAATGTGTTTATTTAATTAGTTCCTTGTGCAACTCATGCTGGAGATGAACAGAATGAGAAGAATATATCAACAGCGGCTCCTCGTTTGCTCAGCGGGAGAGGTGGCTCTTGTCTATTCTTGGACGATGGGCCCTCCTCCTCACAAACGCAACATTGCCTCGTAAATTACAGTTGTTATCGATAATGCTTTAAATATGATTTTTTTCATAAAACATTCTCTTATGAAAATAAATGCTGGAGGTTTGCCATAGTTCCACTTTTTTAGCACAAGTCACAAGCAATTCATATGTATCTTCATGTGATTCTTTTCAAGAAAGTGATACTCATGATTACAGTTAAACAAAAATAGCCCATGCTAGAGTTAAACAAATTTTGTCATCTACTTGAAAGTTAAACAAAGGCATTCAAAAAGAATTAAAATGTAAAAAGATTGCAAAACAACCAATCAAAAAATGCAAACATCATTCTGAGGTGTATGAGCAGGAGTGTTGTAAGACATGAGTAGTAATTTTTCTGCTCTACTCTGTGCTGATCAGGCTCAGCTGGAGTATTGTGTCCAGTTCTTGGTGCCACATTTCAAGAAAGAAGTGCAGAAATTGGAGAAAGTCCGGGGCAGAGCAACAAAAATGATTAAAGGTCTAGAAAATATGACCTACGAGGGGAGATTGAAAAAACTGGTTTTCTTTAGTCTGGAGAAGAGAAGACTGAGGGGGAAATACGATAACAATTTTCAAGTACCTAAATGGTTATTACAAGGAGAAGGGATAAAAATTATTCTCCTTAACCTCAGAAAATAGGACAAGAAGCAATGGGCTTAAATTTCAGCAAGGGCAGCTTAGGTTGGACGTTAGGAAAAGCTTTCTAACTGTCAGAGTTAGAATACTGGAATAAATTGCCTAGGTAGGTTGTGGAATCTCCATCTTTGGAGATTTTTAAAAACAGGTTAGACAAACACCTGTCAGAGATGGTTTAGATAATGCTTGGTGCAGGAGATTGGACTAGATGACCTCTCAAAGTCCCTGCCAATCCTACAGATCTATGCTTCTAGGTGAGAATTCGTTTTTTGTTTTTGTTTTTTTTGCAGCAAAGTGTGGCTATAGATGCTTAGTCCCATTCTGTGCCAACCTTTCTCCTGACTGGTAGACCTTCAAGGTCAAAACAGCTACTCAGTAAGATAAACTGACCTCCCATTTGGTCCTGGATATATGGCTTGGCCTACATGCTCCACTTCCGTAGAAAGGGTTAGAGCTGCCGCTAAGGCTACATCTACACTAGCATGCATTTTCAGTTATTGGACCATGGTACATGCTCACTACGCTTTCCATAGTTGTGCCACATTTTCATATTATACTATGTTGGACACAATTATAACACTGTATACCCTTGTATATCCATGTCCACACTGTCATTGTTATGCAGCGTTAGCGCTACCATTTCAGACATAGTACCCCAGGATTTTTTGGAGACAGAGACGCTCTAGGAACTGTTTCACTGTGTGGTGTTGGTAATATTCCCTGCCTTCACACATTTGTCCACGGCAGTTCCTGGTCACATCACCTCCTTTCCCCCACTGTTAGACCCTGCCAGACTGGGTGGAAGACATAGAGCAATGAGATGATGATCTGGTTCTGCTCTTGCTCCTTATTGTGGGACAAATGGTTAAACAATGATCGGTGAGATGATGGATGGAATTCTGGCAGCATTTTCTGACATGGCAAAGGTTTCTGACCATGAGGGTCAATGACAATTCATTCAGCTAACAGTACAATGCTGGCATTGCTGTGGTGCAAGAGAACCAGCACTCAGGGGGGGGAGAGGAGGAGGAAATCACATTGCTTTGGAAACCTGGGATGATCGGCAGTGGCTTCAGACTGGGGGAGCAGACCTTAATGGAGTTTGTCAGGGAGTTTGCACCAATCCTCCAGCACCAGAAGATTCACTTCAGGGAAGTTATATCCATGCAAAAATGGCTGGCTATTGCCCTGTGGAAGCTGCCCCATGCAGACAGATATAGAGCTGTTGAAAACAGTTTTGGGGTTGGAAAGCCCATTTTTGGGGTCATGGTTGTGCAAGTTTAGGAGGCAAAGAACAGTGTGATCTATCCCAAGTGACTGCCGTAAGAAAAGTTCCAGAAATAATATCTGGATTTGAGAGGATGGGGTTTCCGAACTGCACAGGGACCATCAATGGCACCTGTCTCCCAATACTTTGTGCATCACAGTGGGTAAGTATTTGACCCAAATGGTTATTGTTCACTCATTCTGCAAGGCTTACTAGACCACCAAGGCAGATTCAGGAGTACAAACATGGAGAAACACTGCAAAAGTTCATGATGTCAGGGTGCTGAGATCAGGATTGTACTGAAAGGGGGAAGAAGGCACTTTATTCCCCTGCTATGATATGGTTCTCTAGTGTGTGCTGTCTTTGCCTGTATTATTCACTGGAATTGTGTTTCAATTTTTCTTCATATTAAGCCCTAAGGACACTTGTCTGCCCCTCTTTGGTGTTGTAGACTTCAACTGCATTGAAAACTAGTTATTTCTGTAAGCACATGCCACCTGTACTTTCCCCTCCTTCCTGTGTATCTGTGGGACTTTGGATATTTCTGAACTGGAGCTGGGTGTGTTGTGTGTGTATGGAACAGACAGAAAAGTGTTTGCGGTATGATGGCACCAAACAGTTACATCCTTCCATTTCAAGTGCTGTGCATTATAGGCCCTAATTCCAAACCTGAAAACATCTGTTCATCATAGTTAGGAAGAAGGGTCTATGCACAAATGAAAGAAATGATAACATGTTTTTGCACCTATTTCCTTGGCCTCCCCTGAGAAGGGGCAAATGATGGAGGGAAATGGCTCTGGGGGACAACCACGAATGTCTCCTGTGAGGGGTTTGGGTGTGGTCACTTGGTGGGGTTTGGGATTCCCCCATGCTCATTGTTCCCCTTCTGGGGCCCCGAAGGGGTTTGGATGTTGCTGGAGGGCGTGGCTCTGGGAGTCCTGCAAGCTCCATGTTCTCCTTCCAGTCACTCGTGAACACAGATGAAGTGGCTATGTTAGCAGGCAGGTCTGAAGCTTATTTGGCCACCAGTTCTATGAGCTTTTCCATTAGGGAATATTTCCATACGTTATTGTGTGCCTCCTGCTTCACGATGTAGTTCATCAAAATATCTTCCTGTTCAAAAGCCCACTCCTCCTGTGCCCTTAGGAATTCAAACAGCTCCTGGTTTCTCCTGTCCATCCCCATGTGCAGTCCTTCCAGTATCCTCCTCTGTCTACCTCTGGGGTTCTGCTCTTGCCCTTCTGGTGGAATGGTTTCCCTCTTAGGAGCCAAAGAGCCTGCCAATTCAAAGACAAAGGTAGCATTATATTTTTTTTCCCTTTGGTAGAAGCCAAGAAACACCCCCACATAACATAACTTTGCTGTAGAAGGCCATACTTTCAGCATTCCAGAAATATGACTGTCACACTATTCTTGGTTCTCAGACAACTTTTGCAGCTAATGAGGAAGAAGCAGTTTAATAATGGCAAGAAAAAAGTTCTAGTGTTTTTAACATTTTAAAACATTCATAGTGTCTCATGCGGAAAGAGGAGCAGTTCCTTCCAGTTTGTAATTTCTTCTTTAAAGGCTGGCCAACATTTGGAGAACGTAGTGGCTTTCAAGGCACCAGAATGGAAAAGGAGGTTGCTTTCCAGTCCTGTGGAGAACTAGAAATCTATGCCAGAAAGATCTTTTTGCTATGGTCACGCATCTACATATTGCCAAATGGAGGATTTTTGTCAGCTATGAAAATGGACCAAGCAGATGTTCACTGCCTTTGAATCTCAAGACTCAGCTAGACTTTCTGCTACACCAGAAGTTTGCTAAAATGTGCTTACAGGATGGGGAGGCAATTGGACTACAAATTGATTATAATCTCAGCTAGCATATGGAGTTTCCATGCGAAGGAAGATGCAAACCACACATGGTTTACCATCTCCCACCTGACATCACCAGAAGAGCCTGCCCTTTATGTTAGCCTATCAGCAGTTAAATGGGCAGAAAGAGACACAGCTAAATTTTATTTAGTTCCTAGAGGTTTCAGATCAGTATCACAAACCCCTCACCTCTCTACTGCAAAGGGACACCACGCTGTTTTTTCCAGCTGCCATACTGGATTCCTTCTCCTACCTCTATTTCACCTGGTTTGTGCAGGATGGCTTAAGTGTGGGGAGAAGCCAGATGCCAGGGATGGTAAAAATTTAGTAATCTTCCAAGGAAGAAAAGGATTGCTATAATCTCAGACAATCAAAGCATTCTACAACTGTTCCCTTCCCTTTTTGGAGCTAAACTCCTCCACCTCAACCTTCTCCCATCCCACATGGCTCCTGTCTGCAAGGGGATGGGAAGATCAGGGGAATGGGAGAAGCATTGAAACTGCTTAATCTTCCAAAGGACAAAGGACAGCTGTTACTAACTTTAGACAATTATAAGTTTTCTATAACTGTCCCATCCCCAACTGGGACCTTTCTAACCTGTCTGCCCCATCCCTTCCCCCAGTCTGCATGGACCCCAAGACCATAGCTACCTTACTGCTGGCTGAGAAATGCACAGACACAGGGGTGCAATGATTTTTTTGTTAGTTATCTGTTTTTAAGACATAGCTCTAGAAAAGTGCATAATAGTGTTTCATCAGAAGTCAATCAACTAACTGATTTATAGCTGTGTCTTCCTTGCAGATGTTTTTGGGGTGGAGTGAAGTGGGGGGGCTGGGTTTAAAAGTAGGAATATAGCAATAGAGCAAGTAGAGATATTGGCAGGGAGGATGGGGATCCACTTTAACTGACCTGTCTTGGATTCTGATTCCTGCCATGGCTCAGGAGCCTCCTTGGGTTTATCAGTGTCAGGGGAACCAGCAGTCTAGTTCAATGGTTAGAAATAGGCTGAAGGGGCCAGAGACTGGTGTCAGGGACCAAGAGTTAGAGCCAAAGTCAGAAACCATAAACTAGAGCAACAGGTCAGAGCCTGAGTCAGGAGTCACAAATTGAGCCAAGGGTCATAGTTGGAGTTAGGAGATACTAATCAGAGCATGGGGTTGGAGCCAGAGCCAGGATCTAGAAAGAGCAAGAAAGGCTGGAACAAGGCAGGAACAGGGCTGGAGCAAAGAGAATTGACCACCTGGCAATCAGCTGTTGATGCTGAACTCAAAAGCAGGCTTGCTGGCTCTCTTCAGCCAATCAGGAGGTCCAGCCAGTCAGGCAATCCTACCACAACGGAGATGAGCTCATTAATTAACCTGGAAGCTGACCTGGTTAGTACTTTGGTTTCACTGAAGGTGCTCAATCCTGGAAGTCAAGAGAGATTCTTCAAGTGACTTCTCCAGGCAGAGGTGTAAATCACATGCTCCTTGTCCTCTAGGTCTTCCAGGGCATCCTCGGCAATTCCTATTGGCTTCTTGCCCTGACCCTCATCAGCATCCTGGCTGACAACAAGGCTGGGACTTGTAAACTAACCCAGGCATTGTATTGAGAGCCCTTGAGAGCACTAGGTCAAGCTCTTTGTAGAAGTTGGCCTCTAGGGGAGCCATGCTGATATAGCTTAAAACGGCAACCTGCAAAGAATGGGATAGGCAGACCCCTAAATGCTGGTGATTTTTCTTCCTTAAGCTACACCAAGCCAGGAACAAACAGCTTCTGATCCTCTTATTGGTCATTCAGAAGACAAAAAGCCATAGTTTCCTTAAAGCCATCTAGGCCTTTGGCTAGCACCCAGACGGCCAAGTCAAATATGATGGAAATTACTGAAAATCTTTCTCCATCATATGTAATAAAGAAATAAATAAAAGTTCTCCCAATCCCAAAGGACTGGATACGTTACCAACCAGGTCAATGAATATTTCAGATATTACCCAAATATATGCTTAAAGCCAATGCTTATTAATTAAACTAGTATTTATTTTTTTAAAAAGAAAGTATTGGTTAAAAGATCATATACATACAGATGGGAATTAAAGTTTATAAGTCAATTTCAGTTCAAAGTACAGTTGATAACTGAGTTGCAAAGTTCTTAATTTGCCAAAGTCTCTGGAAATTAGAGGAAAAAAACAGCTTGGAGGTCATCAGTCCTTGTTTAGAGCTTCTTTGTTAGAAATCCAGTCCAGAGAAATGAAGCAGGAAATGAAGACCAGATGGAGATGTTTTCAGGTCCTTAAATTCCCTCTACCATGTGGGTGGATGCTCTTGGTTTCAGCTTGTGGAAATTCACAGAAGCAAGATGGAGTCTGGGGTCACATGAGCAAATCACATGTCCTTGCATGCTTTGTCGAGTCATAGAAGCAGCCATTACTAATTTACTGGCTAAAGCATCCTCAGGAAGGCTCAGCAGGCAGGAAGGAACTCATTTGAAATCCAGATAGAGAGTCATATTTATAACTTCAGATACAAAGATGATACATGCATGTAAACAGTATAATCACACTCAGCAAATCATAACGTTCCCATTGGTACTTCACGTGACATACCTTGTATAAGATTTGTTGCAATTATATAACAGTGGTAGCAGCAATGATATACGTGGTCACGTTTTAATCATACAGCGTCACAAAGGAGCATGTGCAATGAGCCCTCCCAGGGTAACTGCTGGAGTCTTCTGCCTTCTTGTAAAGGAGCCTCAAATACTTGATTTGTTCCTGGATCTGGGCTGGAGTCGGCTCAGTGCCTGCCTGCTCCAGCCTCTGTCAAATTTCCCCACACAGGTCAATGGTCCTGCCACCCCAGGTGAAGTTGTGGAGGACAGTGTACTCTGACCACATGTTAATAAGCACCCACGTGTGGTGGGTGAGCCAGGAGGCTGCTCTCAGAGCGGGATCCATGTTCACTTGTTTTGCTCTGTAGAGACTGCAGCAGAAAGCTGTTCTGTTGTGGTCAGTGCAGCAAACTACTACTGGTGAAAACAGGAGGAAAGGGACCTTTATAGATTAGGTAACGGACAGGCAGAAAAGAGTTCAGTGCATTGTGGGAATGGGGGTGAAGGACTATTTAAACTTGAGATCTGGTACATGCTTTTTACCCTTGTTCACACTGTACACTGGCATGGGTTCCGAGCTGAGCCACAGCTTCAGTTGTGTGCTCATCCACATCCCTCAGGGAAACTAGCTTACTTGCCTTCTACTAGCCTTGAGACATGTGCTTTTGGGGCTTCGGTGTGGACAATAGGGAGGGCTATGGCACAGTCATGCACATGGCCACGTGCAGTCGCAAGCGTAGACATACACTGAGACAAACTCCAGGTAGTCTCTGCCCCGACTCTCTGGGTTCCTAATCTAAATTGTTAAACAAAGCTAATCTAAACTATTGCAGTGATGATCTAAAGAGTCAAATTCACGGTGGGTTTTTTTGCAGAACATCTATAGATTTCGAAAGTTTGATGTTTGCAATTTGAAAGCATTGTCAATGATTTTGCCATTTGAAAGCATTGTCAATATGATTTTTTAAAAATTCCTCTGTGGTTGCTTCTATGTGAACTAGAAAGCGGCTAGAGACTGAGCAGTTTAGCCATCAAGCTGCAAGACTGGCGAGTGAACTTCTAATTCCAGTAGAGTGGAACCAAGAGTGATTTAAACAATGCACAGGGCAGTTCCAGGGAAAAAATGACCAGGCAGGAGGAGTGATGGCCCTAACCTGTACATCAGGGTATTAACTCCAGCTGATCATAAATCCCTAGGAAAAGCTCTGTGCTGGGGTTATTATTATTACTGTAATAGCCAAATGGAAACTCCCTCTTCTTTGCTCCCAAAAGAAAATATAGGTTGTGGATATATTTGCTTGGGTGATGCAGTTTCTGTTGGCCTACTCAGGGCTCTTTTTAAGAATGAATTACCTGTATATTAATCGGTTAGATTGGTTGAATCATTTCTGAATATTCCATTCATTTTGTAATTCTATGCTTTAAAAAGCATTTCTGCTTTAAAAAAAATTACTTTTTAAATGCACTAATTTATTCTCAGAATGATAATTAATACGTACTTTGCATGTTCGCAGCTTCTTTCATCTGAAGATCTTAAAGCACTCTGCAGACTTATACAAATGGGTAAACTGAGGCAGATAAAGTTGGAGCTACGCTCTCAAGGTAACGCAGCAGGTGGCTGGCAGAGCTGGGAATAGAGACCCTAGCATCTTCACTACCAGTTCCCTGCTCTAATCTCTAAACTACGCTTTGTGGCCTATTATACTGGATGAGAGGCTCGATTTATCCTAATAGATTATTAATGTTCTGACAATCTAATGGTTTGTTTGGCCTGACATCCCTTTAGGGCTTTATAATTAAGAAAATATGTATTAACATGAATGGTGAAAAATACCTTTTAATCAAATATACAGTATACCCAGGTTAACAAATGCCTGCTTTTCTGTCCCTGAAGCCTTGTGATGAAAACAGCTGACATAATGGGTACTGAACCACAGAGCTGATTGCACATAAATGATATTTCTTTACTCTTCTAAACAAAATGTCATGCAGACTTTGAAGCCCCTACACCTTCCCTGAATCATCAGGGATCGAGCAGAACCTAAGTTTTTTTTAAAGATAATTTTGAAAGCATCAAACACGTAGAGCTTTATTCTTATTTATACTATGGCCCCTTTACAATGCTCTGGCAGTGTAAAGGGAACTTAAATGTATATGTGTTCAGTCAGACTGGGGTAAAACAGCTTTAAGTGTCACGCCCTTAATTTCCTTCTTTCATTGACAGCCATTGACATATTACCTGCTATTTTTATTCAACAGGGAAACAAAAGAAATGTGGGCAATTCTGATAATGCTTCTAGCTTCTCAGACCATATTTGCCACTGACTAAAAGGCTGGTTTGGTACAATCTGTGCTATATGGGGTGATCATGGCAACATGAATAATCAAGTGAGATTAGCCAACTGCCTCTAGCTCTAATTGTCCTGTTATTGACTACAGGGAAAAGCATCCTTTGGTTTAAACTACTGTCACAGCTTTCTACCACAGCCATTGCAAACCCATTACCAGAACACCTCTTGAAACCCTGTTTCTTTTGTTTAAGGAAGGAATGCTCATTATCCATTTTTATTTATATGTTCTCTAAATATTCCACACCTGACACTTCGCTATTTCTGTCATGCTGCCTCATTTTGTGCTTAATTCATTATGAAAATCACATGGTGATTATGAAGTCTTCATGTGCAGATCTGAACACAGGACATACACGCATACACACAAGCATTTATAAAGTGCATCGCTCATTCCAGGATCCCAGAAAGAGGGATCACAATCTCCCTAACAGCATCACTTCCTGAAAGTGTTAATTTTCTATAACAAGTATACCCGTTAAGGAAGGGAGAGATTCTGACCTCGCTTACATGAGCATAAATCAGAAATAACTGCTCAGAGCAGTGCAACTCTGGATGTGCATTGGTGTAACTGAAACCAGAATCTGGCCCAAGAACTTAACATAGTCACTATTAGATTTGCAAAAGGAAACCCCTGTCTGTCTAAATCTCTCAAATACTATCTGTCTGTTTCTGGGCACACACACATTAACTGCATGTTTTAAAACTTTGGTTGGTTGAACCTGTCATGCTAGGCTAAAATTGTGTGACCTCACTTGTAGTAGTTTTTGCAGTGAAGGTATCATTTACTGTTGAATATATTTTACTGTGCTGTTATAGATCTTTTCACTCAACCAGCTGTCTAACATGTTGAATAGTCTTTCATCTTGTCAAACACTTCCATTCCCCTTTCTACAGCTTTCTCAGCCAACATGTACACACCTAATCAATCTAATGCCACTGTCTCCAGACTTAAAAACCAAAAAGCACTGCCCAAACTACTTTCTTAAAGAGACAGTCATCCTTTTCCACCAAACTCATTTGTCAAGAGCACTGATAAATTAAGTGAAAAGAAAGACTTCTCTGAAATTCTTACTCTAGGTCCAGCCTGAGAGCTGTAGTTCAGTCACTGAAGGTGTGTCTTAATAAAGGTTGTGTGAGGGTTCCCTTCACAGGCATCATACATGTATTAATTTATTTTAATTTATTAACTATCTTACTTAAAAAGATAAGCTTAAATCTCCCTATATTTGTCCATCTAGATCTAGATCTAGATGTATGTCTAGATATAGATGGACAAATATAGGGAGGTTTAAGTAGATGTAAGTATATCTAAAGCTAGATATAGGGAGAGATAAGGATATATTTGTCCATTTTTGGCAAACAGGATTATCCTCCTCAATCTGTTCAATTCTATTTTTCTTTTTTCCTATTCCCTGTAAACAGAAACTCCATTAACAGATTGATATTCACATCGCAGGAGAGACAGATGAAACAAACCCATGGAGCTGCATTTGGCCAGCACCTGCAGTGTAACGTATATATCGCCAGTTGCCAAGCCCTTATATGGAGTAATAATTAAGGCTGTTTTTATTTTTATTGTAAATTCGTTAGATATATTACCTAAGGGGACTGTAGAAAGTGGATCATATGAAGGGGTGAGATTACTCCTGCCTTAACACCAGATCTGAAATCAGTTCATCAGAAATGAGATCGTGATGGAGCCCAATTCCTCTTTCTTTTCCCCCCTATTGCTGTGATTCTGTGGTAGTGAATTTTTCAATTGCACGTTTGTTTCTCTATATGGGCTTTCTATTTAAAAAACAAACAGTTTTATAGCCGGCAGACACACATGTAATATAGCACTCTGAACAAACAGGTAGAGGTGGCTCATGTTTTCAGCCTGTTTTTGTATTACTTAGGATGGAGGGAGGTAAAGACATTTCAACCTTTAAGCTCCTTTGACATTCACAAAGTGCTAAAAGTCAGCTGGGGTCTCAGCTCTGACAAATTTGCATCTCTTTGAATATGACGCTTGAAAAGCCAAGCCGCTAGATTAAATTTTGCCATGGAGAAAATGAGAAAGGCTTCCATCTCACAGGTCTACTGGGAGGATCTTTATGGTTGATTTACTTTTTTTAAATAAATGTTTCTTTATGTGTTTCCTCTAGTTTGTGTCCAGCCTTCCTCTATCATGCACGCTGTAACTTCTGCCAGTTATATCAGCCCATAGTAAGTCAACCTGGGCAGAGTACAAGGTGAAAGAATATTTCAATCTAAACTGCATATCCCTTCTGTGTTTTCTGATTAAAATTTGCAAGTAAACCTTGGAATAAACTATACCTGACATGACTTCTCAAATAATGTAGACAGTTTGTAAACCAGGGGCTAAACCTACAAACCATTCCCATTCCATTCACGTGAATAAGAGCTACTCACATGCATAAGGACTGCAGGATCCTATAATGTGGTTGTAGTCCTGATGCAAATGACAGAGAACAGAACCAGCCATATAAATTATTTGATGATTATATTGACTCTATAACAATAATAAACCTATTACCCACTGCACAAATCCTACTGCAGCAGGAATAATTTCATCAGATTCTATGCTATGGGTCACACACTGCCATTAGTTACACCGAATTAGGTCCAGAATGTCACCGCTGACTTCTGTGGAGTTATACCATGAAAACTGAGAGCAGGATTTGGCCTTATATGTGTATTGGGGTCATTTTAATTAATGACAGATAGATGGGGAGGAGGAGAGGCAACCACTTCAAGGTCTTTGAATGTTCTTTGTGCAGGCTATGTATCGGTTTGATTTCTATTTAGGGTGAAATCTGAATTGTGATACTTTATAAAAATCCCTGACAACTTCAAATCCACTTCTTGTGGATTTGATTGTAATACATTTTAATTTTAATTGAAGAGATTCCAGAGAAATGTCTGCTGGCCTCATGCTATTCTGCTGTTAAATAAGGATAATTCTCTAAAACACACTGACTTTTAAAATAAAACCTAACACCATTCACTTGTAATTGTAGCTGCTATGACTGGATGGAAAAGCCCCCATTCCTTCATGAATTATGAAAGAGAATTATCCTTTTCCTTGGGCAGGGAGATGAATTTCTCAATGTCTTACTTTACTCTCTCTTTGTTTCTCCAGTATATGTGAAACATGTGTATATAATGGAGTTCATACTCAGTGTCAGTAAGAGATGTTGTGTGTGAAGGGTTTTTTTTTCCCCCTACACAAAAATTGTTTGCAAGCTCTGTGAGCAGCATAACTTATGAACAATCAAATATAGCTCATTTTTTCTTGCTGGGGTTCTTATAATTTTCTGGCAGATCATATTACATCAGAATGTGATATGATCTGCAGTTAGGACTTACTGATGCATACTGCATGTTTTAACTCAGTTGCCTGGGTTCCGATTCAGTCCAACATGTGTCTCCAGAACTAACTCAAGATAGAGAATTGATGATGGGCTCAGCAAAGGAAGAACAACCCTGACTTTGAACAATACTTTAAAACACAATTAAACAATAATTAATCTGAACAATTAGATGTTGAAACTATTTCAAACAGGCACAAAAAGCCTAGGCTAAGATTCCCAGAAATGGGTTTCTAAGTCCACATTTATGTACCAAAATTTTCGAAAATGTGGAGCACCCAACAGCTCCCATTGATCTCAGCAGGAACTGCTCAGTGCTCAGGACTTAAAAAAATATATCATGCCACTTCTTTAGGAACCTAAATATGGACTTGGGACTCTAACTTGGGGAATTCATGTCTGAGAATTTAGTCTCCAGGCTTTCACTATAGCTACTGTGATATTAGGGGCCCATGCAGAAAAATTTCCCTCTGCAGATGCGAGGGCTCATTGGCTATGCAGATTTGGAAGTTGCTCCTTGTTCAGAAGAGGCATTGTCCCCTCTCCCACAGCTACAAGATACCATATTATTTTTATACCCCTCATTAACCCACCAAAATTCACATACCCTCCCGCTTCCATAACGTTCAATAATTGCACTCTCCTCCCTGACACCCAGACTTGTACCTTGATATCATCTTAGATTCCTCTCTTATCTGCTCTTCTCCCTCTAGATTGTTGCTAAATCTTACTTCTTCATTTGCATCTCTAAAAATCCATTCTTTCATCTCCATTTCCACCACAGAAGCCCAAGTCTAGCTCTTAGATATCTTTTGTTTATCACTACAGTCTGCTCTCTGGGGTCCCTGATTCCCGGATATGGCTTGAATTGGGACTGTCGGTTGCAGAATCATTGTGGGAGGTGAAGAGCTTCATTTGCATACAGCTGTGCACCTCCATAGAGCAGGCTGGTTTGGCTTCCACGACAAACCTCCTTTCTCCAGGGTAGATATACTGATCACCAGACTATCACTGAAAACACCTTTCAGAGGCTGTACAGTCCAGAAAGCCACTGATACCTTCTGATGAAATCATCTTCAAACGCCCAATTGATTACAAGTTCACACAGCAATGAATGAAAACACTTTGGAAACATTCTTTGGACAATGTAAAAAGCAACTTATCTGAGACCTGTGCAGTAAAAGATTAGCCACATAATTCTAACATTGTTTTCCTAATTTGGGTCCCAGAGAGACAACGTGGGTGAGAGAATACATTTTATTGGACCTTTTCTGTTGGTGAGAGAGACAACCTTTCGAGTTTACACAGATGATATACATTGGAGGTTTTATGCTAACTCCCTTCAAAATTAATCATTATTAAGAAGCACTGGTTATAGTCATTCTACTATTTAACCAAGAGTTTTATTGCTTGCATTGATTGTAAATAATAGTGTGTAATGATCACTGTTTTCAATAACAGTGTTGCAGCGTGTGTCTAGCATGCTTGAATCAGTGTGACCTGCATTCAGATTTAACCAGAAGACAACTGTGGTAGAAAATAGGTCATTTCCAATATTCTGCACTGATCTTTTGCTCACACATTAGATATATTAAGCAGACATGGCTTGAGGTTCAATCTTTGAATTTGGATGTGACACGATAATTTTGGCACTTATATATCATTTTTCCTTTGTAGATCTCAGAGCATTTTGCACAAGAAAGCAGTTGCCTCAAAGGTTTTTGGGGGGTCACTACAGGTCACTATAACTTACACCAGGGGTTGAAATGACTCTGGATGACCAACAGTTTGGGGGAGCATAGAAGTGGCAAGAGGTCATCTATGTCCTCTGTTTAGCATCCTGCACTGGGCAGAATTCAATCAGACCTCTGGATCAGTCTGTTGTCGTGTATTTGCTTTGTATTACAGTGTTATTGAACAGCAGCATTTAAATATACCCTTAGCTTTGTCTTTAACACATATTCCCAATTTCTGTTTCAAGGTTTGGCAGGAGATATTTTAAACAAATACTATAAGTTTGAAGTAACTCTTCTAAAACCTTGAATTTGATTCCCAGTTAGCTGAAGCACGATTATCTTTTGAGATTGGCCAAAGAACAATTAAAGAACTCCAGTAAAAATAATGTTGCACTTACAATCACACACAGGGATAAAAATATGATGACATTCCTCTACTGTGCTTTAGTTTGGGGATGCTGGCTGGTTGACTTCATATTAAATGAATGAAGCTGAATAACAGGCCCAAAGTTTTACCTCTTAGCAAAACATAATATGCCACTTCTTTAGATCTTCATTTCCTTCCATTACTTCCAAAGGGAAAATTCACTGCAAACATTTTTTTAAATTCAAAAATATTCTTCCAGTGCAGAACCTCAACAGAACTGAGAACTGAGAACATGAGATCATGTGATTGCATGTATCCATGTAGCTAAGAGCTGATCCTGCTGCTGATAGTAATGCGTTTGTGGCTACCATAAGAAGTCCTGCTATTCTCATATTGTTAACACATTATTTTTTAGGATAGAGGGTATGCTTGGGGATCTCTCTGCTTTTGTGGGGAGGGATGTCTGTGAAAACTGAAGTTCTTTTTGTTTTGGGATGTCACATCAGAGGGATTTCATTGCATCCCTTGCTGTTTGGAGAGATAGGGTGTTAGATGGGAGCAGACTCCTGGAATTTTGAGGAGATGGGGCTGGAATCCCTAAGGTTTGGGACAAAGGGTATGACTCCTTGGGGAGAAGGTTGGAACTCTGGATATCTTTTTGGAAGGAATTGGAGGCCTTGGAATTTTGAGGAGTTATGGGGGATTCTGTCTGTCTTGGGTGATAGAAGAGGTTCAAGGGCCTTATATTTTTGAGAGTCAGAAATTGGAGTTGAGCATCTGATGGTTCTTGGAGGAAGGGGCTGCTTAAAAGAAGAAGCAAGAAACTTGATTTTTCGGGGATCAGCATGTGTTTCAACTCCTGGACCACTGGAAATGTGCATAGAACCCTAAACCTTTAGGAGAATTGGTGCTGTGGCCAGAGCACTGACCGTTTGGGCCCAACAGAATGTGCTGTTGAAAGTACTTACAGGACAATAAATAAGATGGGTAAAATAGAAGTTTCCAAAGCATGTCAAGACCTTCCTCCATAGCATTCAGGATCAGCAGCAAAGAGTTTAAATTCCTGCAAAGCAATGTCAGCTCAGACTCTGTGATGGCAGCTAATCTCCATTCCCCATACACACCTTCCAAGTCTGAGCCTAAATCCACAAGTTTCTTATTCAATATTGTCAATTCCAAACTTTCAAAAATCATTGTTCAGGTTCCAAAAAATCAAAGTTTGGCTTGAAAATCACGGGATTTTATTTTTGAAAAAATACATTTTGGGTTATTTTTATTTACCTTCTGTCTTTCAAGCCTTTCAGATACACTGGGCTCACATTTTCATGCTTTCTTCTGCAAGTACGAAGGCTAGAAATTTCGTTCTTTTAAGGGAAGCGGAAATTCTTGTGTGTTCTGTCACAGGACTCCAGGAGCTAGGAGCTTTGAGAAAAACACCAGTTCTTGTGAGACAGTTGAAGGGAACTCTATGAAATATAGAGCACGTACCCTTCCCATCCCATTTCACTAAGCCAGCACCCTCTCCACATTCAGAGACCATCCGACAGCTTCACAATATGAGTAAAAAATAATAAAATCATAAGTAAATTAAAAATAAACACCTCTAACTTATTCTGTCCTCTGAGCTTTCAAGTGTGTGTTATATAAACTGTAAGATCTTCAGGACGGGGACTGTCTGCATATTTGACTTGTACTGTGAACATGGTCAAAACATAGATAAAGAACATATACAAAGATACACATACGCGCACACACATAGATCTACACACACATATGCCTATATATACACATATACAGTACATAGTCACACATATAAACATATCACCATAGCTATACAACAAAGTCATTCATACACACATACAAAGCAATGAAGCATCAAGTTATATAAACTGATTTTTAAAAGTTAAAAGAAGAAAGCCACCAAAGCCGTTAAATTAACTCTTTCCAAATAATAATGTTACTAGTAACAAGGCATGTTTAAATCCAAATGGACAAGTTTATGTTTCCTTTTGCACATCTCCTCCTCTCTCTCTCTCTCTTTACCTTCCCAACGGCACTATTTTATTTCAGAAGAAAACTTATGAAAATTGTTGAAACATACACTACAAAGCATTTTCTTTCTCCCCCCCCCCTTTTTATTTCAGCAGATAGCCCCCAAAAAGGCAGAGATGTCAAAGGCTTCGAGTCCCCCCTTTGACATTCACGCAGTGCTGAGAGTCAGCCGGGGTCTCAGCTCTGACAAATTTGCATCTCTTTGAATGTGACGCTTGAAAAAAGCCGGAGCTGCTAGATTAAATTTTTTTTTTCCGTCGAGAAAATGAGAAAAGCCTCTATCTCTCCGCCGAGTCTACTGGGAAGATCTTTATTCTGATTCTTGTTAGAATTGTTTATCACCCTGACAGACCAGACTCGGACGAGATAAAGGCGCTGCTCCATCACGGGGCCTGACAGTGGTAGGACATGCAGAGAAATGAAAGGAGCAGGGGAAAATATTATTAATAGATGCCGACTTGATTTGCCTCTATGGCACGTCAAGGAAGGAAGGGAGGGGGGAGCTACAGCTTGATTGCAAGCCTATGAAGTTCTGTCCAAAAAAGAAGCTATTTTTCATTAAGTGATAGAAGGGCTTTTTTCATGTTCTTTCCTGAGGAGCTGATAACTTATGCAGTTTATTCTAACCCTGCTGATTTCTGTCAGGGAAAGAAAACTCCTGAAAGATGGCTCTAGCTCGTCCTTTTCAAAGAAGGAGGCTGCCTTGTCAGAAATAGTAGCAAAGCATTAAAGTCCTGGCCTTGAGTCCTGCAAGGTCCCTTGGTTCTGTATGGGTATGTGGGGAGTTATTAGTGTGTGCCCAGTATGGCACTCCTGCAACAACCGCCCCCCCGCAAAAAAAAAAAAAAAAAAAAAGGAAAAAACCACACACTGCCACACTGGGGTTGTCTGGATGTATATACACACACACACAAAGTTTATTTTTGATATAGTTACTCTGAACTGGTAAAGGTTTTACCTGTGAGAATGTTTCCTGATTTATATTGTGTAGCTGAATCCAGAAATAGGAAGCTGGGCACAACCGGATTAAAACTGAATACAAAAAAAACTACATTTATGCACATTAAAATCATCACAGTTAAAAATTACAAGCAGTTAGGAAATGGAAAAGTTAAGGCAATGTTAACTTCACTGCACTGCCCACCCTCAATGTTTTGTGGCATGGATGGTCTGGCATGAACATTTAACAAGGAAAATCCTTGTTAGGATCCTAGAAATCCTAAATATTAGGTGTGCACAACACAGTCAAGTTATTGTTGCTCTTGGATAATTAACTTTTGCTTTCCTGACAATTTGGGGTATGAACTGGATAATTACAAAGCTGCATTTATGTGGTTTCTTGCATTGGATTTCCTTGTTCTTCTCTAAACGGAAGGAGATAAAGAAAGAAATTGTCTTTATGCAATAATCTTCACATTTAGTAGATCCCAAATAAGCCTTGAGATTCTGTGTCATTAAATACTGGAGAAACACCTGCCTCTACTAAATAGCAGTAGATTTGTTTCCCTGGACTTGCTTCTCAGCTCTGTCCTTCAAGTTGTTGAGTGTCTCTTGAGAAGTACCAAGCACCCTTTAGCTCCCAGTGTCTTCAATAGGAGTTGAGGTGCTCCACACCTCACAGAATTCACCTTGCAGCATTGGACAGTAAAAGGAAGGGAACAACCTTTTCTGAAGGCCCGATGAAGGGCCTGGAGGTAGTGAATGAGGCCTCTTCCATCTCCTCAGAAAAATCTGTTTTCAAGATTCACTCCTTCTACAAGGCCCATGAATGCTGACCCTCACTATCTCCCATGCCTTCTCCATACCTGTGTCCTAAGAGAGGAAGCAATCCATGAGAAAAGGGAGACGTTTAAAAAATTGGCATTTGTTTCTCTCACTTGTCTAGAATTATAAGCTCCATGGAGAAGGTTTGCTTGTTGTGTTTGTTTTGCAAAGTGCTTAGAATATTTTAGGAGCTATCTATCCATCTATCCACCTATCTGGGGCCTATATGGCCCACATCTTTGTAGTATCGGAGCCAGGGCTGGGACTCTTGGGTTCTCAGGTCAGGTGAGATCAGTGCATTCAGTTTGCTATGGTGTTAATCCTTCACGGTGCTGAGCACTTTAGACCCGATCCTGCTAAGCACTTAAGTTCTGACCCGTAAGCGTGTCATGTTGGCACCTCAGCAATATTCTAAACAAGAAAATACTATACAAAATTGTGATGCTGCATGCTTTTACACTGCTTCAGATTCATTTAAAAGTTGAGAATAATTATGCTCAATGAATGGTAAATTTCAGACAATTTAGACTGGTTCAAATAAGTGTCCAAAATGTGGGGTCCTTATTTGAACTATCCAGATCTCCTGGGTTTACAAAACTGCTTTGGATTTCTCATGAAAGAAGGTGATCTCACAAGAGTGTGGATAATAGCTCCTTGTGGCTGGACTGAGAGTCCCATAAAAAATAGCTTCTCTCTTGGTAGTTCTGTACTTCCAGTCCTAGCTGGAAGCCCATACAATATGCAAAAATGTAAAAGAAGTAAAGAGAATTAACTAAGCTGTTTTGGATAGTAAAAATTGTTTGTTTGGTATTCAGTTCAAGTTGAGAGGGAAGGTTTGTTCAGGAGGAGAACTAGGGATGGAATTTAAAACCAATCATTGGCAAAATTTCCATCAAATTAATTGGGAGCTAGTTTGGGCCTTTAGTCTACGTACTGTGCTTGTTTTGTACCCCTGAGAGCCAGACACCCTTACAAATGTTTGAAATGTGCCCATTTTATCTTAGCAGCGGATTTGCCTGAGGAAAAAGGTGAAAATTAGGTGATTTTTGCAGTTTTATGTAATCTCTGACTATGCCATATCTAGAATTATGGTTTCAAGTTGTTGAGGTAGGAAATTAAGTCATAAATCCATTAAATCATTATGTATAATTATAGAAAATGCATGCACTGGTAGATAGTCTGCTACCTTTTTGAAAAGTTCGTCCAGAAATGGTGCTATGAATATGCCCATGGGTGATGACATTTGGAATGCAAAAGCAGTTGAAGATTGATGGTATTTGGGGTCTGCTAAAAACAGAGGTTAAATTAAAGGGGAGTGTGGGAAGGACAGTTCCCCCAGATGATAAAAGGAGAGGGAAAGCTCCCATTGCTCTCTCTGGCATCAGTAAAGAATACTCCCTCACAGCTCCTCTCCTTGTTGCCTAGTGCAATAAGAGTTCCCCCTCCTATTTCAGTCTTCTTTAACCACTGTCTACAAATCTGTTCTCTCGTGGGACGTATGGGAAGCTGCACATAAATGGCCCTGATTTATCATCATAGCCCCTAAAGGAATTCATTCACATCCTGTTTATAAAGCTACCTGCTACTAGAAGGGAGCAAATAATTCATATAAATATTTTATTTAATTTTTTTTTTGTTCTCAGAATATCTTCAAACAGATTGCAATTTTTTGCAAATTATTATTGGTAATTATTCAGTGAAATATTTTGTTACTTTTGTTTGCCCATTGGCTTGATTTTTGAAATTTGGCACCCTCAAACTTCAATAGCCATTGCTTAGTCATGACTGATCACATACATCACATAGTTTCACCTCTACGTCCAAAGATGTTCAATTCTTATAAGCTCCAATTCAGGAAAGCACTGATATCCATCTCAGGATTCAGGACCGACCTTGAGCAAGTGCTTATGTGCTGTCTTGAATCAGGACCATAATCAGGTTTCTAGTGGAGAACTCAAGGGAGAACTAATTTTAAAAATGCACTTCCCACTTGTTTCCTTAAAGCTTTTTTGCCGCAAAAGCTAGATTGGGTGAATGCTTACAATCGATAACAACCCCAAACCCAAAGCAGGCATGAACCCAGTGAAAGTGAATTTGAGAAAAATTCAAATGAAAAATATTTCCCAATATTTACGTAGCTCTGCCTGCTAATTTGTCAATATTATATGGGAAAGGACTGTGAAATATATAGCATGTTTTCTTGTGTCATCCGATATTGATTCATATCCAGGAATAGTCTGGGTTAATAACTGAGAGACAGGAAGTTAATTTATGCATCCCTGAAATCCTCCTTTTGTGTAGTTTTTGAAAATATATATATGTGTGACAGGATATCTTATTGTTCTCTGGATGTGTTATCATGTACATGTGGAGTAGCTTTAGTGAGATATGAAATGCAAATTTGCCTCACTTTGTTCTTGCCACTTTTATGAATATTAAAAATCTGGATAAAATAATGTTGAACACTTTTGGAAAAGGTCGTTAGCTTCTAATTTCAGTAATAGGAAGTTTTTATAATGGTGTGGTAGAATTTTAAAAAAAATATATTTTGTACCAATTCCTAAATAGTATAAATGTAAGGAATTTAATGGAAATTTGCATTTTTAGTGCACGCTGAGCAGAATTTTACAGTCACATAAAAACTTAATGCCAATAAATAGGACTAGGACCTCCAAAGCCAGAACAAGATAATTTGTTTAGGTTGTGCCAAAGGAAACGTTATTTAGGAATGCATAGATCAGCACTCAAAACTCCTTCAGCATGGATTTTACAGCTCCTGTCTGCAGTGAAGGGGTTAAGGAACAGATGATCACAGATAGATAGGGTCTTTAACACACAAGGTAGCTTCAGCACCACCCTTCTGAGTGTTATAAGACTATTTCCCATATAATACCAATCCATCTTGATCCTTCCTGCTAAGTGGATTTCCTTGATGAGAACCCTTTGTGTAATGCAGTTTGCACTCTCACTAGCAGATTCTTAGTTATAAGGGTGGCTATAAGACTGCCACAGTATGCCTCATCTAACATCGTTAAGCACTGCCTTTGTAAAATACTCCTGATTACAGATATGTGCCGAACAGTGCTCGAGAAATTGTGGCTGTGTTAAATCAACAGGGTAGGCGTCTTTAAAATATTGTGGGGGACCAAAAGGTCAATGCATTATCTTTGCATTTGATTCTTTAATGTGAAAATAAAAAACTAGGGACTTTGCTTCTGCAGCAGTCAGATGTTACACCTGTGTATTAAGTGCAATTCAAATACTTCATATAGTGAGATGACGAATTAAGATCTAAGTGGCATAACAATCTCTTGCTGTGGAAGGACGTGGAAGTTCATTTAATTTAATACCAGGGTACTTACTTCGGAAGCTATAGACCCATGTCCTTGATCTTACTTGTTAGGCCTTTATTCAAATAATGACCTGAATGATTTTCATGATTTGGGCTGTGGATCTTCCCTAATGTGACTGTTCAGAACTATGAATCTGAGTCAGGAACCAAACATTTTTCTTTAGTACTATTGCAGTACTTTGGATACAGAGTCTGTAACGAGCATGGAGTGATTTTTCTCATCACCACAACCAAAGGAAGATAGTTTGCACTAATGACTCCAGAAGGAATGACTAATCCAAGATGCAGACTGGCAACACTCAGGCCAGGTTTTCTACTGGTGAAAATATGTATAGTTTCATGAGGATCTTGTCCTTCCTGTAGCAGATCACTCTCATGAGGAAATAAACGTGAACTTTTGGTGTGCTGTCTGGTTATTCTGATAACAGGAATTTGTAGGCTTTGTCTCATGATCGGTTATGCCATCTCTTTTGGGGCTTGACCTTAGGAGGTGCTGAGTCACTCCTTATCAGGTAACTACCATCTGAGTCCTTATCTTTGACTATCAGAGCTGTTTCTGTGACACTATCAAGGTGTGAAAAGTTGCCTGTTTCCTTTATGTGCAATCAATAAGCATGCTGTTGCTGATGAGCTGGATTACTCAACTGGTTACCCACTTTATAAACTGAGCAAACCACTTGTTCCTTGCTAGTCCTGGTTGAGTTTTATTTCTTGGCCATGTCTTCCCTTAGAAAAGCTGGAAATAGAATAAGCTACTGTTATATACAATCTGAAATCTATGGACAGTTTCCAAAAGTCCACTGCAAAGCAACCATTTTAGACAGCAGCAAGAAATACATGTGGACTATACATCATCATTTATTCCACTCATCAAGTACTATATTTTAAGGCAAATCAGTGTTAAAATGCATAAGATGAGCTGTAAAGGTGGCAATGCGTTTGTGCTAATACAAAACAGGAACCTGCATCAAAAGTCCCAGAAAGTCCTTGCTAACCTCTGTAATGCATTGGTCTATGTACCCAAAGAAAATGGCAGGGTCAACTGGGGAGTGAGTGGGCAAGGACAACCCTTTGTATATGGGCATAGGGTCAGGCAGCCTGGTATTTGCAGAAATCAAACTGAGGTTGGGTCTACACTGATGGCGGCAAATTCGCCGCCGTCACATCAATTGCTCTGGATCGACTGAGCGGTCTGTATAGACATGCTCAGTCGATCCAGGAAGCGACGCAGGAAAACCACCCCCATAAGTGGAGTAGCACTGCGTCGAAGGGAGCGCTGTTCCCTTTGACGCAGCGCAGTATGGACGCTGTGCAGAGGAGATGCTGCAAAGTCGACGGGGGATACGCAAGTGATTTACGTCACTTGCATATCTCCCATTGACTGCTACCGAATTGCAAAGGAAAGTGTAGACCAGGCCTCAACAGCTGTTGAATGTCCACACATTTTTAATTCCTGAGCTCTAGTGCTGCTTGATAAGGGGATGTGTCATTGCTTATTTAGCTCTGAGTTGAACTAATTTTTCTTAATAAAAATACAGCTTTTGTAGGTGTGTAAATAAAGGTGTGCAGAAAGGGAAAAAAGCAGGTATTGTGTCCAGCAAAGCTCTGAAGGGTCAGTTGAACCACTCCTGTGCATAAAGTTAAGCCTTTGTTCACGTACTTTACCTGTGTTGTCTTGCTCCTTTTGTCTCTCAGCAGGAGCTTTGCTGAACCAACCAACACAAGCCAAGACAGACTAGATGACTTTTGTCTATCTAGATAGCACAATGCTGAAGCCTGTTTCACAGCCAAGAGGATGACTATTAGTGAGTGTGAATAAGGCTCTTGGAGGTTTGTATGACAGAGGCCCAAAGCACATACATCTAGTTATTTTAGAAAAGACAGTATGAGAGGGGGAAGAAGAGAGCTTTTATTTTCTCTCTGTGTTTCAAACAACACCATCTTTCATATACATGAGATGCAGGCAGGTGTTTCAGCTTGACTCAAGCATTTGGGCAGGTGATTTTTGTGGAATAATGTGCTAAAAAAAAATCAGTTAAAAATAAAAAGATTGAAATACCTGCCTATTTAAATAGTACAGTTTAAAAAAATGGGAAGATCTTTGGGTGTAATGGGCCCCAGGTCCTTTCTATCTTCTTCCCAGTCCCTTCATACTGTGAGGCTGAGAACTTCAATATGAAAAAACCAAAAAGAAATTCATAAAAAAAAAATTTAAAAAAATCAGTCGGTGAGTCTTATCAGTCTGTCTGTCTGTCTTTCTCTGCCAGCAGTAGATGGAAAAGACTGAAAAGATTTCTTTTTCTCTTTCATTTAAAAAAGAGCTCTCTATATCTCTGTGGCTCCAGGGATAATTATATATATGTATGTATGTATGAATTTCAGATATGCCGTGGGAGTTGTGTGGGTGGAGACAGAAAGCTGTCACTTCAGGCTTCACTGCCAAGGGTGCCGGATGCTCTGTCCAGAAACTGAAACAAATCTCCATGTCGAAGGGCAGCAGCCCTTCGTGGGGAGTTAGGGCCTACTCTGCCTTGTGAACGGCCTTGTGAAGACCTCACCTGTGGGGTAATTGACTGCCTCAGATGATTGATTAGTAAATGAGCACCTGGACCTAATAAAGGTACCCAAGCTCAATTAGAGGGGAATTACTATGGAAAACAAGAAGCTCCTGTGGAGAAGAGCTCCCAAGAGAGGTCTTAGTCAGAAGGCTAAACAAGAGAGCCTAGAGGGTGAACTCTCTGGGAACTGACCAGAATGGGTAGTCTATAAGAAGTGCTTACAGATAGGGGAGCCTTATAAATGGAGGATTGCAGTTAGTAGGCATCCAAGAAGGTCTGGTCTGAGCCAGGTGATCTCCCTGGCACAGGCTGGAAGCCTAGCCTGACAAGGATTACCCACTGTCCCTGGAGAAGATTACAGTAGATGGACCTCCCTGACCCCTGACTCCAGAGAAAGATTGTATTCTGGTAAAGACAAGATGCCTAATACCATGGACAAAGACTGATTCTGAAAGAACTCCTGGGAATGAGCCTGGGTACAGGCGAGCACTGGACACTGGTGTGGGATAGATGGACTAAGAGCATCCCAGCTGAGATTTAGGAGTGAAAGTTACCTGTTTTGCATTGGCTTTTCTATTAATGAATGAGGCCCTCCAAAAGGGGGTGCTCTTTAGCATACAATGATCTGCCTGGACTTGTTGATATCTTGGGTGAGGGAAAAATCAAGTAAGGGCTCACTTGCAACACCTCATCCATTTGCAAGGGGGTATGCCTAGTTGGCATGGAATAATGAAACTGTCTACTGCCAGCACCCCCAAAAGGGCCACTTTACTTATTTTCAGTGCTGTCTTAACTGCTTTTTCACTTGATAGACTCATGTCCCCTTACAATAAGCACCATAGTTACATGCTTGCATTAAAAATGCTATTGTGTTTAACAACATCTGTGGTTCCAAGGAGTTCCTGCATAGGCTATGTTAGGCTCCTAAGCACTGACTGAAAATGTATGTCATGATTTCTACCTTTCTCCACTGTAAGTATTATTTTAATATTTCTGTGTGCTTTAATCATATCCATCATTTAGCAGTCTTAATGTGTCCTGTTGCCTGAAAGGCTTTTTTAGCTCCCTATCAGGGAAATATAAAGAGTAATTTCTCTGTCTCTTTCTCAACTTATTGAGCTACAAAATGTAAATAAGAAGGATAATATTCAGGAAAGAGGAAGCGGCCAGTACAGTGATGGGCCCAGAGGAGCCTCACGCTTTGTCAAAAACTGTCAGCTCTGTTTCAGTTGTGGAGTAGGAGGCCCATGCTGCTGCTACTACGTGCCGTTCTGTCAAGGTAGGAGTGGTTGCCTCCGGTGTCATTGGGGTACCCACCCAGAAAGCCATGAATGTGGATACTAGCAAAGTCCTAAACCCACAAAAACAGTTCAACACCTACAAATGAAGACACTGACTTAATCTCTCTTGCTGGTCCCTGAAATGCAGCATCCAAAAGGAGAGGCTCATGAGACCAAACTAGATCACAAGCAGAAACAAAAGCTGAAGGGTTTTTGGCTTTAACTCCGCCTGAGTCCATTAGATATTGCCTGACCCTTGCGTACGTTTTGTTGCAGCTACCAAATGTTTCACTTTACCCTGGACACTGCCATAAAATTAACATGTGGGATGGGGATTTGGAAAACACTGGTGCCATTGACTTCAACAGGAGCAGAGTTAGGTTGTGCTGATCTCACCTGTAAGTTACAGTGGCAACCCTTCTTAAGGGTCACATGTTCCTCCTTCTTAAGACACAGATGCTCCATGGGCCTCACTCCCATCATAAGGGAGTTACTCCTACCATGCAGAGGGAGAATCAGGCAGGACCTATGTCTCTGCACATGTCCATCAGACCATGAGAATATTATTTCCTCCTCGTTGGCCTTTTGCTTTTCACTTGCTGGTAGGGGCAACTCCTTGTGTTTGAATTGTCAGCAAAACAGCCAGGCCATTGTTGTGGTTCGGGTTGTTTTTTTTTTCCCCAACCAAAGGATTACAAAAAAAAAAAGAAAGAAATGAAGTTGATTTCTTCAAGAAGCAGCTGCAGTGACAGATGGCTGATGAATACACTACCAGCAGTTCCAATGGAACTCGACTCCGTGGGAGTAAGGGCACCGTGCACCTTTCAAAGGGCGCACTCAGTTGGGAAAGGGAGGGAGAGTCAGAATTTTAAGCCATGGTAAAAATGTACAGGAGATAGAGAACACGCTGACAAGGGGAGAGAAAGGGGAGGGAGTGATTGCAATATACCCAGTTGAGCCTTTATCCCCAAGGATGGGTTAAGATGAAATAGGGTCTCGGCCATAAAAACTTCAGGAGAACTTTAAAAATAATGCCTTCCTCTGCAGGCACTTTTCATTGGAGCCATCACTTTCCAGTAGACTCTGTGATCTTTCTTCCCCAGCCCTCAAATGGACTCTTCCTCTCACTACTTTGTCTATGGATGGACTCCACTCCCTACAGATGTCATGACTCTCTTCTCCAAGCCCCCTGATTTTCCTTCTCATTTCTGTGTCAGGCCCTCTCAACTTTTGGCCTAGATCCCAAAGATTCTGTCTTAATTCAATCCTGCTTTTCCCAAAGGGCTTCTGCAGTTGGGGGATAAGTTGAAGGAAATCTAGAATATATTTCAAAGTGGCCTCTCAGAAGTAGAAGGAAAAGTTTTTTGCCTCAAAGGAAGGATTTGGAAAGCCATAATGGCAGAGGAACATGGGCTCAGTATATTGAATAGCCAGGTCATTCAAAGTCTGTACTGATGATGCAGCTAAATTCTAACAGCATCTTCTGGACAGTAATTGTCCACACCTTGTTATGGAAGAAATGTCTAAAATGCTGCCATGATGCAGTAATACTAATTTCAAACATGGCATTAGCAACATCTGTACAGAATTCTGAAGACCAGAGGTGTCTGAGAGTGTAGAATGGTCCCATCACAAACAAAGACATGGATAACTGGGAGGAGGTTCTCATTGTGAAATTATCACCTCTTTTGCCATTCTCCACTTTCTCTCTGCTTTACTTCTGTGAGGCGCTTAGTCCATGTCTACACTAAGAGCTTGCAGTAGGGTGACCAGATATCAAATGTGAAAAATTGGGATGGGGGTGAGGGGTAATAGGAAAGAGCCCTGAATATTGGGACTGTCCTTTTAAAATTGGGACCTCTGCTCACCCTAGCTATGTAGAGGTACTCATGAGAGCTCTTAGGGTAGCTTCAGCAGCGCGGGCAGCAGCGACGGCAGCAGCACTATGCTCACAGCCTCAAGTACAAACCCACCTGAACCCCATGGTTGCATATATGGGGCTGCTAGTAGAGGTTGCTGCTGCTGCCCACACTGCCACGGCTACACTACTATTTTAGCATGAGAGCTAGCGTGAGTATGTCTGTGGAAGCTGCGAATCACACCCCTAGCTCACAGTGTAGCTGTAGCCTCAGATATTTAGGGTGTAATCCTGTCTCCACTGAAGTCAGTGGTAAAACCCCCTTTGACATCAGTGTTGTGCATGTGTGTGTGTGGACCTTATTTAAAGTGCTGTCCTTGAAGCTGACACAGCTAGGTAGAATAAGTAGTTAACTTTACACTGCTATGTTTACTCTTCTATCCTTTGCCTTTCCTAATGCCCGTACCTTCCCAGATTTCACCTTTCACTGAACTATAGAACACTGTAGCTGCCTCCTTAGGCATAAATAAAACTCCCATGAGTAAGAGACTGGGCCCAAAGGAGAGTTCCAACTGGAAAACTGTACAAGTCTGTAACTATTAACAATAATTTAAAATGGGAACTGAAGAAATAAAGGCAAAAAGTCTTGAACAATCATTTGCCTGTGCATGCATTCCACTTCAGTGCAAATCAAAGTAGATAGCCCTCAGTACAACTTCGGCTGTCAGCACTTAGAATGACCACGTATTGGAACTGTGTGAAAATCCATGTGCAGTCTGAATTCAGTGTGTGTCTATAAAAGCAAAGAGCTTTTGTTAACTCTAGAACATGGAGCTGTGCCATAGTATTAACACAGGGTTAATTTGGATCATGGAGAAGGCACAACTTCAAAATAACAGAGCTACTACAAACATAGTTATTAATATTCAATAAACTAGTTTCTGGCTATACACAATCATACATATGCACATGTGTATATATATATATATACACACACATATATAGTATATGTGTAATAACAAAATTCTTATTAATGAAAAGCAATTTATATAGCATCGTTCCTTTTGAGCATATCAAACACTTCACACATATTAATGAGTTTAACCTCAAAACACCCATCTAAAGTAGTTAACTATTATGATCTGCATTTTACACATCAGAAACTGAGGCATGGTGGGTAAGTCATTAGCCTGTGGTCTCCTAGTAAATCTGTGTAGATCTGAGAGTAGAACCCCTTATCTCTGGATTTCTTGTCCTGTGCCTTAACTACAGTTATTATTCATTTGTATTACAGTAGTGACCTAAAGGGCCCAGTCAAGGCTCAGGGCTACACTGTGCTAGGTGTTGCGTGAAAAATGAAGAAGTAAGCAGTTCCTGCCTTAGAAAGCTCATAATCTGGGTTTATGGCAATATACAACAGGTGGATGAAACACATAAATGAATGTCGGGTAGGCGGTAAGATGAGATAATTATAAACGAGCACCCTTTGCATAGTAAACAGTAGGCACTGCTCACTACTTCTGCAGGCATTATCGGTTGAGAATACCATCCTTCCTCCATTTGGAAGAAAGCAAATGTAACAAGCACTGGCAAAATGTATGATTGCCCTGAATGCACTAAGCATAAAACTTTGCAGAAGGGAGACTGAGTCGAGCTTATTTCTATTTAAAATTGTGAATTTTCAGATTGTTCTCCTCTCTCTACCCTACTCTGTGAAGAATTAGACAAAAGGTAGAGGGACCTGATGGCAAGCAGAAAGCAAACAGTAGCTAATTGGGTAGTAAGTAAATAAGGAACAAAACTCTTGGAGCTGGAAGTCAATTATGTAAACATAAACAATAGTAACAAGCAAGAAACATATTTAAAATCCTTCTCCAGTGAGTGTCAGTCACTTTACATACAAAGAGTCGGGGAGCTGGGGAGAGAGAAAGGGGACCTATTATTATTTTCAAATCAAGTCAACCAGCCAAGAGTGCAAACAAAAGCATTTTCTGTCCTTTTCTCACTCTCTCTTGTTGATGGCCTCCCCTTGTCTCTCTTCCTTAGCATGTTTCCTGCCGTTGCCCCACCCAGCAGCAGTTACATATATTTGAATACACTGCGGTTCAAACACCAAAAGAATTGTTTTCCTATGGTTTCTAAATGTCTTTTCTATTTCCTTGTGTTCCTAATCTTGGCATAAACAGCTGTGATTGAAAGGCGTGCTATATTAGATGGCTTGACTCTGAGACTGTGTGTGTGTGTGTGTGTGTGTGTGTGTGTGTGTGTGTGGAGTGGGGGAGGTATATAGTAGATCATTAACTAATGAATGATAGGCATTTCTTTCATATGTTTGGATGCAAGAAAAGAGGATGGTATATTCCTGTATCTTAACATCACTAAATTAACACTAACACACACACGTGCTCCCTTTTTCTCTTGCATGCCCAAAATTGCCAGCAGAGAGAGAGAGAGAGGTTTTTCTGGAAAAACTTGTTTCTTGAGGTGTCCTTTAACAAGGACTCCAGTTTCTAAGTCTTTCTTTGATACACTGTCAGAGAACAAAAACCTTAAAACATGCAGCTCCCTTTAATTGTATTACCTCCTAGTAATCAATAAAAGATAAAGAAAGATCATTCTACGTACAATATGAAATCACACAGGGTCTCACTATATGGCAATAGATTCCACTTATCCGTCTCTGGGGGTAACTTCTCTTTTAGTAGAAAACTCAATTTTTATTTGGATTTTAAAAATGTTTCAAATTATCCAGTCGATGTTACATGCATATTAAAAGATTTATTACCAGATATTCTCTTCTTGATGTAGTAGGATCTATGCACCCAATTCCTATGAAAGTTAATGGAGCTGTGTCTGTAATTCCCTGCACATCAAGGGAAGATAGTACCCCTAAGTATTTCAGATACACAGGTATCTAGATAAAGAGATCAAAGATTAACCACCTCTGACACTACTGTTTCCCCCCTTTCTGTAAATGTCTGTCACTTCTTTCCAAGGAATGAAGCTTTCGCATTAGAAATTGTGAAAACACCTGCTGTAAAAAGAGCATCTCTTCCCATTCTCCTTCCCCCCATTCAGAGTCTGTCAGGGGCAGGGCTGAAGCATGAATTGTTCCAAAGATCTCTGGCTGGCAGAGTGGCTACTTAGGAGCTGCCCTGAGGTTGCTCCAACTTGTATTCAGCCTCCACCAACCCTCAGGGTCAAGAAGGGTGGAAAGGTGGTGTGAAGACAACTATCCTCCCCTCCTGCTGCTCTGACACATCTTGAGGTCTGGCCCACAAAAGATAAAGGACATGAAATAATAATCCATACAGGTCAAACATTTGTAATTCAGGTGCCTAAAGTTAGGCTCTCCATCTCTATAAAGGCTGCTTATTAAGTGGTCCACAGTCTTCGCCTCTCTGAAATTCAGGCTTGGATTAATTTAGGCATCCCTGTTTGTAATTGCTGGCCATAATATTTTAATGGTAGGAGAAAACCCATTTATTAATATTAAAATTATATTAATTGAGATCCCTGCCAATGTACAACATAATGAAAGCAAATTAAATATATGAAGAACACAATTTAAATAAACAAGCAAATGCCATATTGGAATTCAGAGCAAGCAAACAAGGTTATGAAGGGGGGGGAATGGGAAGGTAATTAAAACAGGGCCAATGACCATCTGAACAGTAGGGAAAAAATACATTTGTAATAAAATAATTCAAAATATTTTTTAATGTGTGTACATTGGGAGAAAGATAAGGTGTGGCAGTTAGGGCACGTAGGGGCTAATAAAAATAATACCTACTTCTTAAACAGCACTTTTTAATCAAGATCTCTGAAAGTGCTTTACAAGAGAAATAAGGTTTGTTATCCCGGTTTGACAGAAGGGGGGAAATGAGACACAGAAAACTGCCCAAAATCAACCAGCAGTAAAGTCACAAATCCAATTAATGTGCATTTATAATGAGGTGATAAATTAATTGGGAGCCAGGTACTATGATGATGACTGCAGCATATAAGAAGGGGGTGGAGGGGTATGTATGTTAAGGTGAAGTTGCTACGGTGGACGTGGAGTAAGTTATACACCCTATAACTCAACACGGAAAAGTCATGAGTCTGTGCAGATCTGACGCACAGTGGCAGAGGTCACTGAAAAAGCAGGTGATGTGGGAATACTGATCCGGGATCCCCGATCAGGACAAGGTTCA
This sequence comes from Mesoclemmys tuberculata, assembly GCA_007922155.1. Taxonomy (NCBI): domain Eukaryota; kingdom Metazoa; phylum Chordata; order Testudines; family Chelidae; genus Mesoclemmys; species Mesoclemmys tuberculata. The sequence continues at coordinate 25,016,879 of ML675611.1, read as the reverse complement.
GGGTCTCAGTTATAGCCAGCATCTCTATTATTTAGGGCTTTCAAAGAGAAAAGGGCCAACTTAAAATTGGTCTGCTACTTTAGAAGCAGACAATGTAAAGAATGCAGCACGGCATAATGTGATCAGGCCAGGTCACATCAGTGAGCACACGTGCTGCTGCATTCTGAACAAGCTGCAAGCAGTGGAGCAGCCTTGCTGTAAGTCCTGTTAAGAGGGTATTACAATAATTGAGCTTCCCTAGTAACTAGGATATCTGTTACTGTTTTGTGACAGATGCAGGATAAAGTAAAAAAGCAGCCTATGCAGAGGGCAAAACTGTAGCAAAATGGTGCCATTTTGACACCATGAGTAAAATCCTGGCCCAATTCAAGGCAATAGCAAAACTCTCATTTACTTCAATTGGCAATTAGTCAAGATATCAAGGATGCAACCCCATGTTCCAAGAGTCCCTAGCCTCTGATTGCCACAGGCTAGATGGTCTGACAGGGGCTGGATCACTCGATGAGTGCCTGTTCTGTTCATTTCTTCTGAAGCACCTGGTAATGACCACCGTTGAAAGACAGGTTACTGAGCTAGATGGACCATTGGTGTGATCCAATATGGCCATTCTTATGTTTTCTTCTTATGTAGATATAAGTTAAAGCAGTAATGCCTCAAGGCCTGTAAGACAATAGCTTAGCCAAACTAATGAAGGCATAAGGCCCCCAAACCCTTAGCGTAAGTAGCTAACCAAGATTCACCTTAGATCATAAGATATCACAAGATGGAAGACTGTAATGCCTAGTCTGCTGGTAGATAATTATAATATGCTAGTTTATACCAGCTTGGGATATTTTTAGTTAGGGACATCGGCTGATGTCTGACCACAAGAATGCTATGGTAACTAATTAACATATATAATAAGAAGTGTGAGGTAAAAGGATTAATAGCCTGTGACAGAAGGGTATTCCAACGTTAGTAGGGTGAGTAACTACAAATAAGGAAAAGAGACTGGAACCCCTACTGAATTTGCATTAGGCATAGTGGCATCAGCATAACACATTACAAAAGTTGTATCGTGCTTTGACAGGGAGAGATGTAGCCCTTAGGAAAGGCCAGGATGACGACCACAGATGATGGTGATGATGATGAAAGGGAAGATGAGGAAGTTGATAACAAACACTTCAGATTGTTTTGCAAAGAATGGTGTAAGTATATGGAAGCTCTGCTCATTTCGTCTTTATCTCTCCCTGCCTTGCTGGGTTTAAGTGTTTGTGAATTTGTTAACTCTGTTAATCAAACTATTATATATATAGTGTGCATATTGCAACTGTGCACATCGGGGGTCCCAACTGAACAGTAATTCTGATAATACTGGGCCTGATCTTGGGGGAAGAACCTACCACATTTCAGAGTGCTAATTCAGGAATCTGATTTAGTAATATAATCTATCGATCAGGTAATGGGTGTCTCATATATATTTTATTTTATTTTTTATTTCTATTGCATGTATATAGAACCCTGGGCACCGCCCAAATTTTAAAAACAAGCCATTAGCATATCTAAAGTTGATCTATACAGTATTTCACAACATCAAATTTCCTTTAGTTAATTTCCATTGGAAAAGCTCTTGCACAATAACCAGAACACTTTGCCCAACTACATTATATCATATATAATATATATCATCTAATATATCATATAATCTATCATCTAGTATATTTTATAAAGTCTAAACCAAAGCATGGTTAATTTGCAACCTGCTCCTATAAACCTCAAACCTCTTTCCTGCCCTAGTTCAGAAAAGCAGTTAAGCATGTGCATAAGGAAGCCCTAACAGAAGCTTAACTTTAAGCATGAGTTTAATACATAGACTTGACTTTGCACTTAAAGTTAAGCATGTGCTTAAATGTTGACCTGAATAGGGTTTTTTTTTTTTAATTGAGGCCACAATTCCACATTTGTGCTGGAAGGTTAATAAATCAGGGCTCTGAAAGAACCCCCATGGAAAATACTATTTTGGCAGTTCTCTGTCATTTGTACCATGGGGGTTCAACAGATTATGTTGAAGCTCACTAGGGATAGCATCCTCAAGAGACACCACATTTCACATCTTTTGTTGATGACAGAAATTTAAGTCATCATTATTGCTGGGCAAATGCTGGATTTTTGGGTTCACTGGCAATTCTGAGAAACTGGAAAAAAATTGTTTCAGACTGAACTAAAATGAAATATTTAGATATTTTTGATAAGTTGAAAAAAATGTCTCAGTACAAACAAAACATTCTTTTCAATTTTGTACATTTTGGGGGTTTTAATTTAAAAAAAAAAAAAAAAATTCCCAGATGAAAAGTCATCTTGAATTGAAAACGTCAACCCAAAAGGTTTTGATTTTCTCAGATTTTCTTCTGTTGCTATTGACAAAAACAAATTGGTGTAATCAGTACGAATGTGCTAAATGTTTCTTGGCCACCGAATCTGCATTTCTCACCAAACAAACCTTGGGTTCCAAACTTTCACCTAGTCCTAGTCACCAATTTTAGGTACGATTCAAGTGTTTGTATGGCAGTTCTATAGTCACCAGCAACAGCTTTAGCTGCACGAAAAACAATCAGAACAGAATCTAGGATGATTGAACAAAGCAAATATAAACTACATTATTATTTCTGAATTGTGGTAGTGTACAGAGTCCCCAGTCAAAATGGGTTCCATGCAAGCACACATGAATGCACACTCCCTGCCCCAAATAGCTTATGCTAGGCAGTCTAGTTGAAATAAAAGCACATATGAGTTTCCAGGAAGATATCACGACAGATGCCATGTATCAGGAAAACAAATCTGAGGGCTCTTCAAGTTCATGAAAAATTTATGCCGCTGTTCCCTAAAAATACACACAAAAAAGCATACCGCCAACAAACAAACAAACAGAAAATGAGGAAGGAGCAAATAAGGTGAGAGGAGATAGGAAAGAGATCTTGTCTAAGCTCTTCTACTAACATCTCTTACTGCTCAAAAGCCAATGTCTTGAAAGTCTATGGTGCATGATGTTAGCCACTAGAAACAGAAAAAGTACATGAAAAGTAAATATTATTCAGATATATTCTCCATATTTGAATAGATATGTGTGCGTGTGTGTGTGCATTTTGGCCATAATGGGAGCTTTTTACACAATGAAAAGAGCATTTTAAAAAAAATGACAGTATGATACTGTATGTGAAGTCCACAGTCATAACAGGAAATCATGCAATTTCTGCAGAAAGATTTTTGTTTAAAAAGGCAATGTGCATATCATTGACCTACATTCAGTTTCACCAGCATATACTGTACCTGCAGAACTTTTCTGCAGAGAGATATTGTCGATACAGATAAAGGAAAGATATTAGTGTCAGAATTGTTGTAATGTCTCTTTTGGGGGCTGAAAACATATTTTATTGCTGTGTAGATAATCAGCCTGCAAACAGCTTCCCATATTGGAATTACAGAATTGTGACTAATTTTTTTAAAATTAGTGTGCATTTGGTGATTGAAGATCTCATGTCGATAGGACTGGTAACTGAAGCTCTCTGTTTGTGATATTCACACCATTTCAGATAAACCACTCAAGGCTCAATGCATCACTTAAGAGTAACAGAATACAATCATACAGCACCAGCAATTTAAGCCTCCTGACAATCCCTTTACTACTATGTATCTCAATCCTCCTCTATGGAGGGGCCTATAGGTTGCCTGTAGAGCAATTACTGCACTCATCCAGTCCTCTAGAACCGGGAATGAAAGTGTTAATTAGAACCATTTTCATCATGTGCACTTTGGCCTAGTCTGAATTTAAATGAGACCCATCAACTCATTTCACACAGGCCAACCAATTGTGATAAAATTGCAGTGGATTGTGGATACAGTAGTTGGATACCTTGTTCAAACCAGTGACCCTTATGTGAAAGGCTCTTACCTGAAGCTGATTACAATTTTTTGTTTAAAACACTTTTAAAAATGAAAATGGCTTTTTTTTAAAAAAGCCAAAATCAACATTAAATATTTTTAGTTTTTCAAAATTTTCCATTTTTTCAACAAAATAATTTTATTTTGTTTTTGTTTTTTAATTTTCATTTTTATTTCTCCTATTTAGCTATCACCCCTTTTCACTGCCAAAGTGAAAAAAGGAACAAGAAGGAGAGGGGGATGAGGGAAATAAAAAAATCAAAAACTGAAAATAATCCTTTCTTCTTCCCTCAAAAATTCCTTTGAAAATTCTTAAAAAACAAATTTTCGGGTAACAATTTGTCATGGAGAGTTCTTACCAGTTCCCATTATCAATTCCCTGAACCTTTAATCTCCTGGAATTCAAAATCTGACTGATCTGAAAGTGTCTTGAAGTTTAGTTGAAGAACAAATTCTGTAATTCTGTAAGGTGCATCCTTTCCATTGATCTCTTTTGATGCTTGTTTTGTAAGCAATTCTTTAAGATCTGTCATTAACCTTTGCCCCTCCTCTGAAAGCAAAATCCTTGTGGGGGTTTTTTTATTGTTGTTTTTTTTGCAACAAATAGCAATTTTTTTTTGCTGTCATGCATAAAATAAAGAAAATGGTATTTTTCTCTTTCTACACCAGGTGATACAATTCCTTCCTCCTGCCCCTGACAAGGCCTGCTCAAGGAGGCTTGAATTTCTTTGACCAGGATGATGGCTTATCACAAGACAAGTACATTTCTCATGAACCCACTTTCTCCTGAAATGAACCAGTAGCTTCTTCGTGAAGACAAATAGCGCTTCAGGAACAATCGGCTATTGCCCTCAGTATGTTGCGTGGGGATTTATTTGGGTGCCCTTGCTAGTAGGGAGCTGTTGCTTCATAATGCACTTTTATTTACTGTCCATACTGTTTTGTTAATGTTTACAGTTATCTAATTTAAGTCCCCTTGAGATCTGCACATGGGGATCCCTCTGCATGTGGCTCTTTCTCTTCCCCTACAGAATGGGAGCTTAAATACCTTTGTCACACTGTCCCATAACCATCCAGACCCAGAGAAGGGCACACCACATGTCCAGAGTCCATGCTGGATGAGGGGGTTGATGAGAACATGTGCCAGGACACAGCACAAATCCTCCCCCAACGGATCATTCCTTGGTTCAGTGGCTGCAAGCCCCTTCTCCCAAAGGACAATGTGGGGATATCTCCTTGAGGGATTTATTGTGGAGATTACTTCCCTTCTGTCTCCACCCAATGCATAGAAAATAATCTTGCCAATAAATTATACTGTTTTATTTTAGTAAAGTACTATTCATTGTCATCAAGGGGGGCAGAATCTGGATCTTTCAATGGGTGCTTTGTGATAAATTGAGGTAATTATAATACAAACAATGAATGAGTAACTACACATATAACAAGTGCTTATTAATGAATAGTACTATTAATAATATGAAAACTCATAAGGGCTGGTGTGAAGAACAGCTGCACCTATTTGGGTATCAAAATAACATGTAAAGAGAGGAAGGAGGGTGTAGTGGTTAGGGCAGTAGCCTGGGATTTGGGAGACCCCAATTCAATTCAGTTGACTATTAGTGGTAAATATACCCAATGGCCTGTGATGGGATGTTAGATGGAGTGAGTTCTGACTTACTACAGAGAATTCTTTCTGGGTGTCTGGTTGATGAGTCTTGCCCTCAAAGTTTAGCTGATAATCATTTTTCGTGTTGGGAAGGAATTTTCCCTCAGGGCAAATTGGCATTGGCACTGGGATTTTTTCAACTTTCTCTGCAGCACAGGTCACTTGCTGGTAGATTTATTGTGCGGGAGGTCAAACTAGATGATTATAATGGTCCCTTCTGACCTTGAAGTCTATGTGTCTGTGAGTTTCCTACTCTACCACCATACTTCTTGTGTGACTTTGCGCAAGTCACTTAGCCTTACTGTGCCTCATTTCTCCATCTGTTAATTGTGGATAGTAAACTTTTCCTGCCTCACATGGGTGTTATGAGGATGAATATATTAAAGATTGGGAGGTGGTTAGATACTATGGTGAGGGGGGCCATATATGTATCTGAGATAGATACCACCCTAGAAAGCCTCTGCTCATTATGCTGTAATAAGTTCACTCAAGGTTGCTTTTTATAGTTTGGGATGACACTTGTTTTAAGTTAGGTGCCATCTTACTCCTGAAAACACTACCATCACAGTCTGTGACCTACATTTTCAAAGGTGACTAGCAATTTTAAGTGCCTAGGTTTTTGAGTGCCTCACTAGAGACATTGTAACAGGGACGGGTTTCCAAAAACTACGGTGCACCTGCCCTCTGAAAAGAAAGCTGCTTTAAGGTGTCTCAAGTTGGGAACTGGAAAACGAAGACATTGAAAATCTCTACTCTTATCTGAAAATGTTTCCCAAGGAGACTGTTGTTGGGAATAAAGATCCTGTCCAAAGCCAGCTGCTGAGGCCAATAGGTAGTTTCTGTGGGCCTTTGGTCAGGCCTAGGGACAGCAGAATTTGTTCAAAGATCTGCAGACTGTAAGATCCACTTGTTTTGTTGTACTCTGCAGTTGTAGAATTTATGAATTATGGCACTGTCAATCTGTATGATAAAAGAATGCTCTTCTAGACCTTGTACCACAAATTATTCTATATAGTAGGACCTAAGATCACAAATGGTGCACATTTACAAGATAAATTGAAAATTAATGAACAAACAATATAGTAATTACCAAATCCTTATTATTTGAAGAATATACACCCTATGGGGTCTATTCCTTCCTTGATGAGCATGTGTAACCCCCATTAATTTTAATGGGACTTAAGCATCCACATCGAGGGGAGAATTAAATCATGAGTTTTAAACTCAACTACTAAGATTAAGACTTGCACTTTTGGCTGGAAGTTGAAAATGTGGCATATCTTTTGATATTTATCTCCTTTTAATTGTGTATTTGTAGCTGAAGCAATTTGCAAATCATTGTTATCCCTATCACTACAAGACAAAGATAAATTGTATACCCTACTTCTTGGACTCCATGATGTTCTTTTCTGATTAAACTGAACTGTGCCAGCTGTATCATAATGAATAATCTATGTTGATCTACACGGCAGCGCTAAAGCCTTTTGTTATCTGATAGGAATGAAAATTATTGTTTCAAGGTGTGTCTGGTTTTTTTTCACTAATGTGAAAAATGCAAAATTAATAAAAGTGAACCATGGATCCTATCAGATATGTGATGCTGTCAGCTTAAGTTTTGGTAAGAGGAAAAAATAGTTTAATGAAACCTATAGACCAAATCATGAACCATGGAGCTAAGTCCATATAGAAGAGTTGGCCCTTGTGAATACATTACAGGGCTGAAGGCTAGAATCCTCCGCCCAAATGACCAAGGTATCTGTCTAGCCAGGCAGTTGATCCTACATCATGACATAGGGAAGAGTATGCATATGTCCCACTGTGCTCATCCATTAATGGAAGTTTAGTAAAGTGACCCTGTCCTGTTTTTGGAGTCATTGGTTCTCTTCCGCAGAATGTCTATAGTCTCCCTTCCCACAGAGAGCCATGTGGACACCTCTTTTCCATGTCTCAGGTGTATATGCCTCTCTTAGGGCAGGAACATAAGTCTCTACAATGTGAAGAGCAACAGGACTTGGATGCGTATTAAGACAGAAGTGCTTATTCCTTTTTTAAAAATTTCAGTACAAACTAATTCTGCACTATTTTGTTCATGTTGAAACATATCAGCATTATGCTTGCGCATGGAAACTTGGAAGTGTGACTAACAAGACTCAGACCTTTCTAGTATCAGTATCAAAGCTGCAAAAAGTAAACAGACAAAATAAATGGGTAAATCAAATTAAATTTTAAAATTTGTTTCGTTTTAATTATGTGAGCTGCTTTTCGTATCATAGCTAGGGAACTCTCTCTCTCTCTATTTAATATCTAAGCATAGTAAATCTGATTTTTAAACTAGCAGTTGCTTTTTAAAACAAACACAAAGTAGAAACAGTTGCCATTTGCTTGTTTAACCAACAAAAAGAAGGCAAATAACAAATACTAGCCCAGCGTGTATCTAATCAAGAGCCTTTTTCTGATTCCCTTTTATTTTGGCTACTTTTAATAAGGTCACCTCTCAAACTCATGTAACATCAATCTGTTTCTATCACCCTGTCACTCTTTCACCCACACAACCTGGCACCCTTTCAGGCTGGGGAACCAGAATAGGGTCATGAAATCCTAGGCCTTGGCAGTGGCAGGCTGGTTTCAACCAGCCTCATCATAAAAGTGTAGGTCTACATTTACAGCAATGACTAGTCAGTCTGAGGTGCTTCTTATTTTGTGCACTCAACTTGAGATACTTTAAAGCTTTCCTGATTTTTCCATAAATTCTGAGCACCTGGCCTCTGAGAATCTGAAATGGAGGCACTCAGAATAACTAGTTACTTTTGAAAAAGTATGTGAGTCTTATCCCCCCCTTATATACCCTACTGTCCTCCAGTCAGGTGAGGTAAGCACTCTCTGATATTCTGTTATACTTGCTGATTAGGTGACAAAAATGTAGACGCTGCTGAAGATGAGATTGTTTTGAGTAATAACTGGAGTAACATTTGAATAATGAGGGCTGTTAAAATGTTGAGAAATAACATTTTTGATGGAGTATTTACAGAAGGAGAAAAAATAATTCTGGAATATCAAAATCAGGGCTTGATGCAACAATAAAAAAAATCATAAAACGACGCCTAATGCAACCCGTGTGTATTAATCATTATGGAGAAGACAGTTCAAGATGTATGATAGCTATAGTGGTGACTGCACTTGTATATTCAGTTAAGATACAGGCTCAGAAAGAAGATTGATATTAAATCTTCAAGCTAGAAGGCACATGTTTTAGTATAGCACTCCTTGTGTCCTTCCCCTTTAGATAAGTATGAAATGTGGTTTAAAAAGTACCAGCAGATCTCAGAAAATTGTTTCATACTGAGGATTCCCCCAGCCAGGCTCTGAAGAAAGCGAAATGAAAAAGATTCAAAACCCAGCTTCTGTTTATGAGAACAAATATTTCCCTATAATTGTGACCATCCATTTTTCTCTCTTATAATAGATTTTTAATCTGGGTCAGATGATGTTGTTTAGTCACTAATCCCTGCTGGAGCAGATGCAGAGGCACACTGAGCCTGGTCATACTCATTGTTCTGAGGCACAGTCCCGCCCAGAGCTCCCAAGTGCAGAGGCTGCTTGCTGCGTGCCAAGTGGCGGCGGGCCTCATGCATGTGCAATCACCAGTAGGGAGCTATAGGCTGGAGCAGGCTGCAGTTGCCAGAAAGCTTGGTCTAAAATGCTTCGTTCAAACACTTTTTCTACCAAAAATAGCTTTTCAACTAAATGGAAATTTTGACAGGAAAATGTTCATTGCTTTTGAAAAATTTGATTGAAACACTGTAAAATTATCTTTAAAATGTTATTTAAAATCCAAAACTAAACATGTGGGTGTTCACAATCTCCCCCAAACTGATTTGTTTGGGTAGGGGGTTGTGTCCTCCCCTTTCTTTTAATCTCCCCCCCTTTCCTTTTTTCATTGGGAATGGACAAAGGGAGTGTAACCTACAGGAATTGTTCAGAAATAGGTCTGATTTATTCGTGTACTCTCTTACAACCAGGTTCTTTGTTTATCCTTGATGTTTCTTAAGTGGAGCTTAAGGTATTGTAAGAGAGAAACATTCTAGTTGCATTGCATTGCAAATGCATTGCATTGCATTTGATGAAAAGCCTGATCACTGGTGGTTGTAATTTGTAACTAACAGCTTCAATGACTGCTGCTGTTAGGAGGTGGTCAGGGGCAGGGAAGGCCATTAGAGTGCTAACCATGTCCAGAAGTAGTGTGCGTATGAGATTGCACAATATGGTGTAGATAAGAAGCTTTGCCCAGCTCCAAGTTTTGTTGGTCTATATCCCAGCAGGTTGCCTACCAGGACCAGTGACCTGTTGGGATATAGAACCTCTCTTTTTTTAGAGGTCAGGAGAAAGAAATATCCAGATAAAGTGTGCTCTATTGAGTAACACTTGGGGCCTTGCTTCCATGTGCATCTTTTAGAGTATTTCTAGCGCTTACCACCCTCCACTGTGAAGAACAGATTGCTTGCGTAGTGGAGGAAGAGAGCCACAAATGCAATTTTGATCCCTAGAATCTGGGAGTTTTCATTCCTAAAAACTTCTGTAAAATCTTCCTTTGGAAAATGACACGAGTTTTTGAAAAGAATCAAGGGCTTATTTCCAAAATAGCAGCCTCAAAAACATGCACCACTCAGAGACATGCACCACTGAAGTCAACTGGAGCTTTGCCGTTGTCTTCATTGGGTGCGATGGTAGAAGGTTTCTTCCAGTAATAGGGCAGAAAAGGATGAGGAAAAAACCAAACAGTTTTGGATCCAGTGTGATTTTTCTCAGCAGCAGCTACTTCCTTTCTACCAAGCATCTTGCATTTTGAATCTAATGTATATAGATGACAGCAAGTATCGATTTAGAATACACTATGCAAGCATCAGTGAAAGCACTGAGGAAAGGGTTTACACAAACCTCCCAGTTTGCTTGAGCCATGCAGTCCTTTATTAATGGCACTGTCAAACTTTGTATTGTGCTCAGATTGGAAGGAGAAGCCTCATCCTCACTGAACCAATAAAAGTTGATTATATACATATGAAATCTCTGGGTTGGAAGCCAAATTCTTGGATCTGTTACAAAGAACGTGTCATGTTTCATCTTTGGTGGGGGGCTTTATGGGATGCCTGCATGAAGCCACAAAACTCCACAAAGTCCCTTTCACTAAACATCATGCAAACAGGATCATGTTCACTTTCAGAGGCACAACTGCAAGATCATAGTTCAGAATAAGTTCTCATTCTCTTTTTATTTTCAGTGCCAACTTGAGGAGATAGAAAGAAATCAAGGGGTTGTTTAGTGGAAACTATACAGTAGATATTCTGAACCACCCCACCATGCTCTCCACCCAAGCTGCCACAAAACTGCCCTGAAATTTACGGAATATTAATATTTGTAAATTTTAGGGTAGTTTCCTGGCAGCTTGGGTGGAGAGCATGGTGGGGTTGGCCATATGCAGTAAAGGCAATATTTGAAAGCCAGCCTCCATTTAGGCATCAAAATGAGTGTGCACATTTTCAAAAGGACTTGTGCTGAACTCATTTGAAAATTTGTCCATAAATGCCACAATGAGAGCTTCTGGGAATAGATTACAGTCCTTTGAAATCAAAATGCTTCACACAATCAGGTTGATTTCGCTGGAATTGAATTTTAAAGGAAAACTGTGAGGGGGAAAAGTTCCAACAATGTCAAAACATTTTGATTTTTTGTTTTTGTTTTGAAACAGCTTTTCATTTTGAAATTTTAAAATGCTGTATTACATTAGAAGATATTATATAATAGAATACAAAACGTTAAAAGTTGAAAGAAAAACTAAGTGTTTTGGTCTCCCCCAAATTATTTTCTTTCCGAATTTTCCTTTGTGGAGAAGCTCATATGCCACTGCTGATTTTACTGATTTTCACATATGCCATTTCAAGCAACTTACATACCACGGCTGGTTTCACCGACTTTTGTTGTTGTTGTTGTTAATATGACCAGTTTTATGTGTGAGCAATACTAATGCCCAACATTTGTCTAGTGACTTTCAACCAAAAAGCTCTTTACAAACACCATACTTTTATTCTCATAAAAATGCAGCCACCCCTGCAGCGATCTGAGACACCTGCATAGCAACACACAACAACATTAGGAAAGGAAGTCAGATTGCAGCAGGTTTTTGGATAGGCAGACTGTAATCTCCACAGAATGAATCAAATCACAGGAAAGAAACGCTTTATTCTAGCGTCAAATGTACCATGAGACCTCTTCTCATGGCAGGCGGTTTTAGAAAGATAGTCAATCTTGGGAAGTATTGTAATATAACATCATTAATTTATATAATATATATTTACTATTTTTGCAGGTGAGTGTTGAGATATATGGTGATTTAATAAACTGCTTTAGAGACAAATTACCCTAATTCACCATGAGTAGTACCCTTACTTCTGGTTTCATTGACTTCAGTGAGGCTAATCCTTGGAGTAAAGTATCATGAACTAAGGGTATCAGAGTATGGTCTGTGATCAGGCAGAGAGAAGTTCCTAGGTATCTCTGAGGAGCTGCAGGGGTAGGAATCCTTCTTCCCTTTAGGTCTGATTGGTTGTGCTCTACAGAGGCTACTTCAACCCCATAACTAATGTAGCCATCCATTACCCCGACATCTCTCCCCAGGGATGGACCTTGGGGGGACCAGAACAAATCCTCTAGCTTTGCCTTGAGGCACAACTACCTTAGCTCTGTCATCGACCATCCCCTGCATGATAATGCAAAGCACTTTACTGAGTGGGCGCACAAGGTTTGGGTATCCTCTGAATGGCCACCCCAACTAAAGCTCCCTTTCTGTGCAGAGGGCACCACACTGGTTTGGATGCCAGGAAGGTCCCCATGACAACACATGTGGGAGGAAAATTTACCCCTGATTACAAACCGAACAATATCAATAATTATGAGTAACTGTAATAGAAAGTATACTTTTAATGAAGTATTTGGAGAAAACATGCTTATAATTTGCCTATGAGAGCCTATTCCTGTCTCTTCCTACTTTCTCTGCTCCTATCTGGATAATCAGACTGTACCCTAACCAACTCTCAAGTCTCCTAAAATCCGTAGGCTGAACAAAAATTCTTTGCTTCACCCATTTGGCATAGTAGAGGCAAGATGGACTTGTTATTAGAGCACTGGGTGAGGACTCAGGAGATCTGCGTTCAGTTCCCGATTTGCCATCGGCTTCCTGCATGACCTTGTGTGAGCTATGCAGTCTCTCTGTGCATTTGGGCCCCATCTGTGAAATGGAGATACTAACAATTCCTTTGTTTGTCTGATCTCTTTTAAACTGCAAGCCGTTTGGGCCAGGGACTGGCTCTTACTAGAGTATATACAGCATTTAGCTCAATGGCCTTTAATCCTGATTGGGGTTTCTAGACGCTACTATAATACAAAAACTAATGCTGCCGATTCCCTTATGGTATATTGTCAGTCAGTAAGGAGAGGAGAATTTTAACCATAATACAAAGCAACGCTGCTTGTGTGATCTGAGTCAAACAGCCATATAATGCTCCTCCTGCATTTACATTGCGGTGAATATTCCAGGTGGCTGGATGAGTGTCAGGTAGAGCAAATGATCTAGGACTACGGTGTGAAGCCCAGTTTTCAAAAACAGGGTGTCCATATTCCACAGTTTGTGCTCAAATGTTCACTTGGCCATGTACATCTTTATTTTTAAGCATTCTCTTGCTAATATGAAGGCTTGTTTGCTCATAGACTCATAGACTTTAAGATCAGAAGGGACAATTATGATCATCTAATCTGACCTCCTGCTCAATGCAGGCCACAGAACCTCACCCATCCACTCCTGTAATAGACCCCTAATCTATGACGAGTTACCAAAGTGCTCAAATAATGGTTTAAAGACTTCAAGGTACAGAAAATCCACTACAGAATCCATCAGCAGCTGAGTTTCCTTTGCTCATAGATTGACTTAAATGGGAGTGAAAGGTGCTTGGTTCCTTACAGGTTCAGCCTGGAAATGCTCAAGTACAGGAATTGTTCAGCCACATTTGAAAACTAGGCCCTGAGTTCTTTTCTCTTCCATGATTTCTGAAAATTTGACCCAAAGCAGTGCAATCCAATCCTAATCTGAGGAGAGAGAATGTGTGGTTGCAGATGTATTTTCCTTGAGATAAATATTTTTTCACGCTGGTTTTAAAGATTTTTTTCTAAAAGGTAGCCTTGTGAATTTCAAACTGTCGAAAGTTAAGAGTTCAACCATCACTACAAAATATGTTTGCTGTTTTGATATTCCATAATAAAGGTAAAGATTATATAACTCTTTCTCTTAGACATGACCCACTTGAACAAATAGATGCAAATCTGTATAATCAGTGCATTTATTCCCAATGGTTTGAATGACATCTGCTTATCAATCACACAATCAAACAATATTTGTTTAAACACAGTCATCTGATATCTATTTAAGTCAGTCTATGATAAAGGAACAATACCATTCATAAATAACAACTCAGCGCACAACAGGACATATCCTACTTGCCCTGAACTCTGTGGAAATATTCTTGCTGGTTTCAGTGGGATCAGGTATTAGCCCTATAGCCAGAATAAGAATGATCAATCCTCTCAAAT
>ML675611.1:24942631-25002651 GCA_007922155.1 Mesoclemmys tuberculata | reverse complement strand
CCAGCTGAGGATATGTCCCTTGATTTTAAATACACTTCTGGTTTAGGGTTAAGTAATTCCATTTAAATCAAGTGGGCAACTAGAACAGCACGGAATTGAGTAGAATGTAGAGAGTAATCCTAGGGTCATTTTTTACAGGGGGGGAAGTCAAATGTTAAGGGAGCACAAGGGAGATATAGTTTAAAAGCCGTTTGACTCATTCAAACAATCAAGTTGTACATGATGGCCCCTGTTCAGGAAAGCATACCTATTCATGGCTACATTTAAGCACATCCTTAATTACTTTCTTGAATCAGGGCCATTGTCTGTTTATGTAACTGCATGATATTGCTCTTGTCTTCCCTCCTGCTATTTATTACACTCACTTGTTCCACTTTGACTTTAATGAAATTATAAATTCTTCAGGGTAGAGACTATGGCTATCCTACTGCAATGGGTCCCCAGTCCTGATCGGTGCCTCTTGGTGCCACAACGGAACAGTCAGAAAAACAATAGTAATAAAAATAGTTAAGAAATACGTCTCTCATCTTTGCTAAGTGGCAGTAACCCCCTCTTGCCATGTAACAGGCCACACCCCTGCACTCTTTACAATGAACGCAGCATATTTTTTATTTCTTCAACTTGCATTTGCAATCTGGCCTGACATAATTTACACATTTACACATTTTACAGAGCAAAGCACAGTCATGAAATTTAATTCCAAAAAACATAAGCAGCGGAGACTCGGCACACTAGATTAGCAAAGCATATGATAGAGTTTTGCCAATATGATATCAAAGGCACACGTTTGATTTGAATTTGTGTCAAAATGTACCTGCTGCTCTTCATTTCAAATAGAAATGTGCTGATGTGTTAGCCCATATCCACAGACATGGGGATTTAAATTGCTGAGTATTGCACATACAGACCAATGTCCTTTATGAAGGCATTTTCTTTCCCCTCTTCTTCCCCTGTCACAAAATAGCTGGCCTCCCCATCACCAGGAAAAGGAAGCCTAAGAGAGATATAGAGATCTATTCAGCTTAATGAAATAAAGTTCTGACCCAGTTAGGGTCATCTGGGTGTTCCTACTGATCATTGTGCTATTCAGCCATCATTCCAGTTCTATGATTTCTTTTAAATAGGGATTTAATGCTCATGAATGGTGGAAGGTGAATGCTATAGAATGAAAGGTGATCACTGCAGTAAAGGACAAATCAATAAAGGACCAAAGTGCTCTATTTATGCACAGGGCAAACTAAAGTGAAAGTAAATGTCTTCAAGACCTTCTCAAGCAGTTTCACTAATAGAAATGATAATTAATTTCCCAAACTATTAAACTTGGTTTTTCTTTGAAAAAATAGTGATTACACAGATTTACTAGAGGAAGAATTGACAGTTACCTGGACCATGTGCATTTAATTCATTTTGGTTTAGAGTAATTTACAGGAAAAGCATTTGATTTAATTTTGTGAACTTTTAATTAAGTGAAGATTGATTGCAGCAAAGAATAGTCTTAGAAGATCAAAAATTGTCTTCTCATATAAGTAAAATGAAACTTAATCCCCCAATATGCAGTGACGTTAGTATTTCT
This sequence comes from Mesoclemmys tuberculata, assembly GCA_007922155.1. Taxonomy (NCBI): domain Eukaryota; kingdom Metazoa; phylum Chordata; order Testudines; family Chelidae; genus Mesoclemmys; species Mesoclemmys tuberculata. The sequence goes on along the minus strand of ML675611.1, from coordinate 25,001,078 downwards.
TTGGGTTCTGGAATATATATATGTCTATATGCATTTGCTGCAATAGCTGAAAAGCTGAGGTTTATTCACTAGGCATGAAACAAGTTAATGTCATCTGCTTTACTTCCTCTTTTATCTGATTCATACTGGAGGTTGTGTGACAAGAGTGAGCTGAACATATTAGTAAGTCAACTGCCTAAATTCTGCTGTCCTTCATACTGGTAAAACAACATTGAATTCAATAGTGTTTCGTTGGTAGAGAGAAGAGCAGAATTTGGCCCTTGAAGCTTGGATGGAAATCTGGGTCTGCACTTCCCCAAAACTTGACAGTGTTTGACTCAGAGGTTTTCATTTGGGCTCAGTTTTAGTACTAGGTCAATTAATGAACAATTCATCTTATGTTTTAACCTCCAGCCAACCCTGATGGGCTGGCCCTGAAAGAGACAGTTAACTTCACAAACTCAATAAATGTGACCATCTGGGAGAATGCAAATTTAGACAAACGTGAAATCTGTGGGATGACAGATTTTGCTTAGAACACTCCACACCATAAAAGCATTAAAAATACATTCACATGACCTAGAGCATTTATTAAGTCCCTTAATTTACAGAAAAATGCAAGAGCAAAATTCAGCCCCACATTTCCCACAAGCAACCCAGTAGAGGATGATGGTGCATTATGGGGCATGATTTCATTCCTATTTAGTTTTCTGATTCCATCCCTGCTCAGCTCTAGGTACCTTGGTCTGGGTTTTCTTGCACGGCAACCAGCCCTGTGTTGAAACAACCTGCTGATCCCCAACTATTCTTTCTGTAGGAAACCATATTTCCTCCTTCCTCTCTTTATGCATTGTCCCCTCTGTGACGGGGTCAGGCCGGACGGCTATGAAAAAGTACTGGAAGGCATGTATATTAGCCCCAGGCTCAAAAAAGCCCTATTCCCTGGGTAATTCAGCTGGGGCTGATTAGGCAATTAGGCCACCTGGGGCTGCTTAACTAATTAGACCACCTGGGGCAGTTTAGGCAATTAGGACACCTGGGGCCAATTAAGGAGCCCCGCCCCAAACACTTAAAAGCCTGCAGGGGCAGGTAGGCAGTGTGGGTTGTGGAGTTTGGAGAGAGGAGGTGTGGAGGACGGAGGTTGGAGGTGTAGTTTGGAGTCACAGTTACAGTTTATAGCCTTGGAGGTTTGCAGCTCGAAAGCCTGCAGCTGGAGTTAGCGGCTTGGAGCTGCAGGCTGCTGCCTGCAGCCTACAGAGGCTTACAGCTTTCACTGTTACTACTGTAACGCCGGAGGGCGGGACACCTGGCTGGGGAAGCAGGAAGCGGACCCCGGACTACCCCAAAGGGAAGGTAGCAATACACAGGGGCAGAGTGGGCCCCAGCCCCTCCCTCAACCCTTCCCCAGCTGCACCACCGGACAGGCCGGGAAAGCGCAAGACCCACGAGGGCGAAATATCTCACCCACCCACCTCCTACCCTGTTACACCTCCATCAGCCACTAGCTTGAAAAGAGGTTAAGTATGTTTTCACAGGAACCTACAAACCTTTAATCTTGTGAATAGCTCATATGAAGCCTCAGTTGAATAGAGGATGCAAGCTCAAGTCCTGGTCGTCAGTGGCAGGAGTCACATGTGCATTCGCCAGTATGCTGTCCCCTGGGTGCAAGTGTATCACTCCGTGAAATACTTGTGCTCATCTGATTCCTGAAGAGTAAGAAATCCAAAGCCACTCCCAGTTTGGTTCCACACAGCAAAATATGGAGTGCTGTGATCCAGCCCTTGGGCTGACTCAGAAGTGTTATCTAGTGGTGAAGTGGTATTTATCTGTCAGTGAATAGTTACTCCTTCAGCTCATGCTCAATATACTTGGGCAAGATATAATATTGACTTCTTTCTAGATACTGGATTGTGACTTGTAGAGAGCCATAGAGAGGAATAAGAACCGCAGTTAGCCACTGCATGGGTTAATCACACCATGCGTTTGGTGGCCTGCAGGAATAAATGTGCCCTGTTCACTTGCTCTGTACCCGGCCTGCCCTGAGTTGGTGAGTGGGCAGGGATTGGGCAAAGCACATGGTTTGTTATAATTTGCTGCTGGCATAGGCGAGCAATAAATACTTACCCCAGGCTGGCACAAGAGAGGATTCCTGAGGAAATTGTGCCTCAGAGGGACAATACGTCCTGGAGCTACTGATGAGATGGTGTAATTTATTCAGTGCCCTTTGCTGAGGGTTATAACTAAAGGCACAATCTAGCCCTCACAAGACACTGGATCATTTACTAGGAGGAGTTAACTTGGCCAGAAAAGATGTTGAAAAAAAAATCAAGAAACCAAATTTTATTTTTCTTGACATTTTACTGATTTTTTGGCAAAACACCGGCCCATTTTTATTTACTACATTAATAAATGAAGACATGAGCCTGCAACCCTTACATATGTGGGTAATTCTCACTCTCACAATTAGTCCCATGGAGTTCAGCAGAACTGCCCACATGAGAAAGATTTGCTTAACTAAGCCCTTATTTTGTACAGTAGATAATATAAAATAAATAGGCAAACAGAGGACTCCTGAGTAGGTATCAAAATCATGGCAGAAAGCAAAGCAGTAGTTGCTTAAAGCAACTTATTTCTTTTGAAACAAAATATTGCATCTTTCCACTCAGGGGGCAATATCCTCAGCTGGTGGAAATTGTCATAGCACACTTCACTTCACTTGCCATAGATCCACCTGCTTCAGTGAAGCTATGACAGTTTACACCAGTAAGGATTTGCCCCTGGCTTTCTGGTTGCTGACCAAACTGTGTTTGGAAATATGAAGTCCACTGAAATAATAATAATAAAAAGAAAAGACTATGTATTGAATGTAATTTACTCATGGTCTGGATGCTTACAGGAAATCAGTTGGTTAGCACAAAGTGAGGACATGAGTGTTACTGCCTGCATTTTAAAAAGTGACGGAATGAACAGAAATCTGAAGGTTTCTGAGAAAGGAGAGAAACCCCCGGAGTAGGGATTTTCCCATTGAAAAAGTCTCAGTCCTAGGTCCAGTTTCTTGTAAGCCTTCTTGTTGCGTCAACTCCTTGAAGTTAGATAATTGTACATTCAAAGATGCTGGCTGTACGCTGGTTCACTAGGTATCCTTTCCATTAAAATTAGTCTGTTAACAGCTCTGGGCAGTAAAATACACAATTCTAAACACTCCGTCCTACTTCATCTACACTTCATCAGATGAACATTAGCGTGAAAAGTCCAAGACAATATAAATGAGATCAATAAATAGTGTAATCAGTCTCTGCTTGTTTTAAGTGTCCTGAGAGATATTTGACAGAAGTCTCTAGACTGACATTCTTTCACAAACCATTCACAGCAAAAAGAACACCAAACACATTTTACTGACACTAAGTAAAGTATTGCCCATCTTGAAGACTCTTGCATTTAGGACCAGATCCAAATTTTTTGAAGCCAATGGAAGTCCCTCCACTGATTTCAATGTGCTTTGGGTCAGACCCTTAAACACTGATGAATTTTTTATTAATTTTAAGAAATAGAGAAACAATAATATATGGATCAAATTATTCCTGGTTCAAAGTGCACCCCATTTTCTCTGCATCTCTTTTAATTTCTAAGGTATTCAGACCAAGGATTTTATTGTCTTGTGCCTTGTGCAGCACTGAGTTCGCCATCAGTAAATAACAAATAGATGCTATATAATAATGGTTTCCAAGTCCTGTAAAGAAAAGAAAGAAAAAAGAAAAGAAATGCCTTAGATTCTAGATTTTTATAAGAAGACAAAAATACTACCACATCTTAAAGCTGAAACAATACGATTTCCAGGACAAAAAAAAAAGTACAAATTGCTGAAATCAACCTGAGTACAATACTGAAACAAAGAAAAATATAAACATACAGGCCTGATCCAATCTTGCATTACGCCAACTTTACATTGAAATCAATGCAATCATACCAGCACCAAAGTGAAGTGGTGACTCAGGGCCTTTTTCTATACCTTCCATCACTTTACCTAGCTATTTTATATAGCTGTTTCCCAGAGATGTGGTAGGTAGTTCTGAATATACTTGGTTTCATCGAATATTTCACCACATGCCAACATTGTTTCATTGTGCTTTCTCCATTTAACAAAACTCACCAAAGCAGCTGGTAACTGGAGTGGCTTATTTAACAGCAGCAAGGCAGGTAAAACATTTCCTATATCCTTCCTTCCTCTCTTTTTATGTCTCCACCAACCCTAGCAAGTTGCAGTCTTTCAACGGAATAAAACAGAGTGGAGGTTTAGATTACAGAACGAATATGCTTTGCGACCGCCTTTGAAAAGGAAACAATAATTATTTTCGAATACCAATTACAGCCTGTTTTTAAGAGAACGAAAAAGTGAAATCAATGGTGGTGTTTTTTTTTTCCTAGCGGAGATTTTCAATGGCACTGCTTTGGCAAAAACTGTATGTTTTTCAAAGTCCTGTGCCACTCTGCCTAGCATGGTTTTAGTGCGTTCTGTACTGCCCTGGGAGCTAACCCCCCCAAAAAGGATCTCTTTCTCAGCCCCTTCATCTGTAACCTTTCTGCAAGTAAATGCTAATTGAAAAAGAAAGAACACCACTAATCTTGGAATTTAAATGCATTTAACAAAACCAATCTCAATCTAAATTGTTGTTTCACCATTCCCTTTTCCCCAACAGATGTCGAGAAACTGCAATTCCTATTAAGAACACTTGACTGTTTACTCAGCAAGAGAACTCCAGGCTCAAACTGCATCAATCTAAATGCGTTTCAAGACGTCAGCCCCCCTGAAAAGTGTAGACGGTTGGTTATTTTTAAATGTAATTTTCACATAAAAGAGTTGCTGCATTTTTCTTTTCACTTTGTCATCCCTCCTTTTTTTCTTTTTTAATGATGACATTAAACATAGATGTCCTGAATTTTTATGTCCCATTCCATTTAGGTTTCTTTCAGTGCTTTTTTATTTTAGTTCATGTTTTCTCCTTTCTGCATTCAGTGTGTGGAAATATTAGTGAAGATTTGTGAACATTATTGAGAGAGGAAAAACGAATGCCAGTGAATGTTATGTAGTAAAAATGTTAGGCATCAAAAGGACAAACGTGTTTTCTTACTGATCTTTACAGTAAGGCCCCTGTAGGCTTTGACCACAGACCTGCGTAAAGTTATCTAAGCAGATAAAGGCGACTTTGTGTGGTTAGGCTGTTTTGTACCAGGGCGTCGCTAGTTAAACCTTGATCAGAAAAGCAGTACATGTTTTTTTTTTGCCTTTATCTCTTCACACAATCCTGCAACTTGTAAATTTAAGCTTTATATTTTTAAAAAGCCTACCTACTGAGCTCATGAAATGACAATTAGAAAGGGAATTAGGCCCTGATCTTCCAAATGCGTATGCACATGCTTAACTTCAGTCCTCATCCATCGAACTGATGGGACCCATGGCTGAAGGCCCAATTTGCTATCAGTTACGCCTTTGTAAATTCATAGTAATTCCACCAACTTCAGTTGATGATTCTAAATTAGGACAGCAAGCTTCGGCCTGTAGATTAGGACAGTGCAGTTCTAGGATTTTTGTCAGAGGAGAAAGTATGTTAGCCTTCGAAAAGTATCAGATTCACAAAGCTAAACCAGCATAGCCTCTGTAAATGGAGGATCTGATCCTCTGAGCTTCTTTGAGCACCGTCCACTCCCACTGGTGTATGTGAGATGGTAAGATGCACAGCACACTATAGGATCAGGCCCAGACAAGAGCAAATTCAGTGCTGCAGCTCTATAAACAGCTGTAGTATTGCAATGCAGAGGAAGTGAGCAAAAGCAAAGAAAAAAGCTAGGTCTTGGAGGCTGCTGGACTAATTTTTAAGGGGAAATCATCAAATAATGTGAGCCCCAAATGTCATTTTAAAAAAGGAATATTTAGTTAGTTAGTTTGGATCTATATGCAAAAATATATACACAATTAAAAAATATCTTAATTGAATTGATAAGAAGATAAAAACGGCCATACTGGGTCAGATAATGAACCATCTAGCCGTCTATTCTGTCTTCTGACAGTGGCTGGTGCCAAATGATTTAGAGAGAATGAACAGAACAAAGCAATTATCGAATAATCCATCCTCTGCCATTCAGTTCCAGCTTCTGGCAGTTGGAGGTTTAGGGACACCCAGAGAATAGGGTTGTCTCCCTGACCATTTTGGCAAAAGGCCATTGATGGACCTATCCTCCATCCACATATCTAATTCTTTTTTGAACCCAGTTATATTTTTGGTCTTCATGGCATCCCCTGGAAACAAATTCCACAGGCTGACTCTGCATTGTGTGAAGAAGTACTTCCTTATGTTTGTTTCAAACCTGCTGTCTATTAATTTCATCTGGTGACCCCTGGTTCTTGTGTTATGTGAAGAGGTAAATAACCCTTCCTTTCTCCACACCAATCATGCTTTTACAGACCTCTATCATGTCTCCCCTTTAGTTGTGTCTTTTCTAAGCTGAACAGTCCTAGTCTTTTTAATCTCTACACACATGGAAGTTGTTCCATATCTCTAATAATTTTTGTTGCCCTTCTCTGTACCTTTTCCAATCCTAATGTATCTTTTTTTGAGATGGGGAGACCAGAACTTCATGCAGTATTCTAAGATGTGGGCATATCCTGGATTTACATAGTGGCATTATGGTATTTTCTGTCTTATTAGCAATCCTTTTCCTAATGGTTTCTAAATTTCTGTTAGCTTTTTTGACCACCACTGCACATTAAGTGGATATTTTCAGAGAACTAGCCACAAAGACTCTAAGATCTCATTATTGAGAGGTAACGCCTGATTCAGATCCTATCATGTTATATGTATAGTTGGAATTATGTTTTCCAATGTGCATTACTTTGCACTTATTGACATTAAATTTCATCTGCCATTTTGTTGCCCAATCACTCAGTTTTCTGAGTCCTGTGTAACTCTGTACCATCTGGTCTTGGTGACTTATTGCTGTTTAATTTACCAATTGTTCCAAACCCTCCTGTATTGACACCTTGTTCTGGGTCTCTTCCTCAGATTTGTCACCGAAAAAGAATTCAGTCGCTTCCTGAACATTTCTCAGCAGGCTGGATTCAAAGAGGTAGCAAAATTGTGGTATTGCAAGCGAAGCAGAAAGTGAAACTGATTATAAACAGAAAATGAAAGTAACTGAGATAAGTGAAGTGCAAAAAGTAAACAATTTAACATAAATAAAGGAAATTAACTTAGATTTTTGAAAATCTTTCAATATATAATGAAGATAGTGATAAATCAGTCTAAAGCTTTTTTAATCTAATGGATAAGATCTCTAGCCCACACACTAGCTATGCAGCCATAAATCTGTCAGACCAGATACTTATGAGGTTCTGGGGGTGAGTCTCTAGGCAACATAGAACTTGTATAATTCTATACTATAGAAATACAAGAGAAACAAAGAAAAACATTTTTGGAAAGACCACTGTTAAATGAATGGCTCATGGAGTTGATGGATGTTGCTGCCTACAAGAAAACCATCTTCAGGGTGCAAGACAGCTCATCAAGTGAACACAATTCTCTGTTGTGGATCAGGCCTAATATTTGGAATCCTTTGCTAAATTTTGAAAAGTGCTTAAGTGACTTAGAAGCCTAAGTCCCATTTTCAGAAATGACATGAGCACTAACTGAAAATCAATGAGACATAGGCTCCTAGGTAGGGATTCACTTTAGTACTTGGGTGCCTAATTCCTATTGAAATTTACAATAATGGAACCACCTGTGGAGCAAGGTTCTATTCAAAACGAGTAAGGGTATGAGACTCTGGCCCGCAAATACCTACAAAGAGACCTATGCCTTTTAAGATTATATGAAAATAGAGGCCAATTTGAAAGAAGTGGGTGAGGAACCTGGGTGCAAGTGCAAAATGTGTGCAGCCACATTTGCATGCACAGTTTTCAGTTGTGTGCATAAATTAAACATTTGCACATGTACACCAGGACCTTAATTGTACATGTAAGGTCCTTAGGGCAAGCACTGTCCTTCATGGTGTTTGTCCAAGCCCTAAACAATGGACCCCCAATCTGAGATGGGACCACTGCACTGAATCTGAATCTTTCCTGTGCCATCAGACATCATTTAGGGCATGAACAAGGCTCTGCCATCTTTGTCCATCATGCTGTCTTCCAGAATGATGACCTTGAATTTCTGAATTCTAACTTTTTTACAAATGATAGGTTGTTGGCCTATCGCTCCACCCCCAACCTGCAGGATCAACAGATTTGTAATGGTCCCTGCACTTTAACCTGTGCAGCTTGGGTAGTGCTACTACAAGTTAAAACTCCTGCTGGCATAGCACACAGGGTCTTTGGAAAACACAAGCCTTCCTACTACATCAAGGAGGAGTTCCTAGGGAAGGTCTCTGTGGTATACAAAGGATAAGTACTGAAAGTAATTACAGTTACAACTACATGTGTATGGGGCCACTCTATCTTTTAAACATTGTTCCCTGGATATTATGGGTTAAGTTTGAAAAACAAGGTATAAAATCTCCAGCATTTCTAACACCAAAATGTTTCTGTAAATCAGATTTCAATGTTCATTCCAAAAAGAGCTTTGACAACATTTCAAGTGTCAAATTTTTAGGTAATGGAACTGTTCTTAAACAATTCTTCCAAAGTATTAGGCACAAACAGGTTTTTTCTTTGGCATCAGGAAGGCAGGTCTTTGTTCTCTGCTTCTGTTTGGTTCACATGCTCATTGTGGTCACTGCAAGGAAACTTCCACTCTTGCTGAATATCTGGTTTGACTGAGTTCCCCTGTGACCTTCTTTTATAATATCTCTGCGCAGTGATAGAGTACAGACTCTTGTGCATTCTTTTTTGTGTGTGAAGAACCATCATCCTTCATGACTCCAACGGGAAAGGAGACAGGTGCTGGGGATCAGCTGACTCAGCTGGACGGCATCAAACTATTGGTTCAGATGATTCCCAGCTAGGGCATATAAATGAAGGCCTCGATGTGAAAACCTGGGAGATAGAAAGGGTTGTCAATATACTTCTCTGTGGCTGCAGCAGAAGACATCAAGAAAGCAAGCCACCCTTGTGGACTCCCATAGATTTGAGAAGGGCCTGACCCCTAAATTGCCAAAGGCCAGAGAGTCCCATAATCTAGGTCAGAAGTATTTATGCTATTGTTTCTCATTTCCATTTTTGTGTTGGAGAATAAACATGGTCCTGAGGTAAGGGCTACAAACTGAGCTGGGTGTAGACAATGTTTTTCCCATGGCTGGTGATCAGGTCCACCAGTCTATCAATAGCCTCATCCTTCTTTCACTGAATCCAAAGGCAAAATTTCAGTGAGAGCAGGTTTGAGCCTGCCTGTGTTCTTTGCATATTGTAACAGCTCTTTTCTTAGAAAAGATGGTGCTCTGTGTAAATACACTAGCCTTTTGCCACAGGAGGCCAGGGCCTAGGGTGACCAGATGTCCAAGTATTATTGAGACTGTCCTGATATATAAGACCCTATTACCACCCCCTGCTTCCATCCCAATTTTTCACACGTGCTATGTGATCACTCTATGAAGGATCCAAAAGTGAATCAGGATACAAAGAGATCTCATCCTTGTGAGGAGGGAACATTTAGTAGCATGAAAAATAGCTATCCCAGGTCTGGATTTCTGAACAAGGACTGCCTGTTGATGCAGCTGTCATGTAGTGGGTCAGATTTGAGGTGTTGGTGCACTGGAAAAGCTGTATGGAAAATCTTGCTCAGTGCCTACCTGTGCTTTGCTGGGTCTCCCCAGTATTACAAGTTCTTTACCTTTCTTGTATGCAAAACTCAGCCATATTTTAAAGGTAATTCATATCAGAAATTTTCACTAAAATACGACATCAACCAAAGTTCATGCAGAAGCTGATGCATGCTCACACCCATTGAGGATGATCTGTAGCAAGAATGTCAAATAACCACCAAAGACTGATGGGAAGTACAAGATGAACAAACTAATACAAAACAAAGAAAGAAAGAAAGAAAGAAAGAAAGAAAGAAAGAAAGAAAGAAAGAAAGAAAGAAAATCTCATAGGCCTTTATTCCTCTGAAAAGCACAGGAACTGCAGACTTCCCTGCTGTATAAAGTAATGGAAGATTTCAAATCTATTTTGTATCTGCCAACCTAGTAATCAGGAAATCTTTAATTTCAGGACCTGTATGCCAAGGCCATTAAGAATTGAACAGGGTGGAGAGTTCAAGGAAACAAGCCTCTTTGTACCTGAGTATTTGTTTGCTTCACTGGGGCCAAAAACTAGCCCTTTGTTGTCAAGCAAGTTTAGAATTATTTATTTGCCTTGCCCCTTTGCCATTGCAAAAGGAATGTTATTGCTGAATGCAAACCCAAGCCATTTCTTACTTATAAAATACAAGAATGACTAATCAGTATAAGCTGTGCTGCTTCTGTATTAACATTTTCCATCCAACATAGAGGTTCCCATTCTCAGGTCCACACACAGGTCCACACACAGCAGTAAAAGGTCCACACACAGCAGTTGGAAACAACAAAAATTCTACCTTGACAATGAAATTTACATTCAGCCTTAAGAGGAAGGGGCCAACAGGTAATGAGGAAGAACAGACTGTTAAAACCTGCAGGGGATGATGTTAAAAGGATTGGTGGTTCAGTTTGGATAAACAACCAAATGTCCGGATAATTATTCTGACTATCCCAAACTATTTGAGCTGAAAATCTTGGGGGAAAAAGCATTGTTGTGGCATTTCTGGTACATCGTGTGTCAGCTTTTCTTCTGGTATACAATAAATCTTCTACTTCTGGGCCTTGATTCAGCACAGCACTTAAGTGTGTGCTTAATTTTAAATATGTGCTTACCATTCAGTAATATTCTTAAGCACGTGATCAACGTTGACTTCAGTGGGACTTAAGCATGTGCTTAAAGTTAAGTATGTGCTTAAATGCTTTGCAGAATTGGGGCTCTTGAAGACAATGTAGAAGCAAGAAAAAATGAATTCCCTTTTGCTTAAGTTTGTTTTGTTTTGGGGGATGAAGGTTTGGATCTGTGATTATTTTATCTCTAGCTGAATGCAGGACCTCCACATGGGGGCGGGGTGAAAGGGTACACTTTACCAGGGCCCAGAGGCTCTGTGGGGTCTGGCTCAGGCTACAACCTCCGTCACCATGAGGAAAAAAAGTTTCATGGCACATAAGATTGTATGTGTGGGATGAGGGATTGTGAGATGTGTATGGAAGCTCTTGTTACAAGTTTGTACTGGGCCAAAAAAAATTACACTTCGGCCCTGAATGCAACAGCTATAGGTGAACATTTAACGTTTAACTACCGTCCTTCATTGAAGATAACTGTAAGAGACAGTTGGGGGTGTTTGAGGTGAGTTGAACAGGTAGTAAGTACCTCTGTATAGTAGACATCTGCACCTGTGGTGGGTCATTTGTTTGCAGCTGGTTCTGGTGGCTCACTCAGCTCTCCAATTAACTTCACGTGCACTACATCGGCACACCCGGAAAGCTTGCCTCAGGCTACATCTACGCTGACGGCGGCAAAGTCGCTGCCAACAGATTGACTTATCTGGATCGATTGAGCTGTCACTGTAGACCCACTCAATCGATCAGGAAGTCGACATTAGTAAACCACCTCCTCAAGTGGCACTGTGCAGTGAAGACACCACGCAGAACAGAAGTACAGCAGTCGACGGGAGTTACACAAGCTACTCTGTAGAGCAGGCTTCGGTTGGCATGCTAAACATCGTGAGGGTAGCTAGTGGCAGCAAATGCTAATGAAAGGCACTTCTAGCCCTCCAAGGGCATGCCAAGGAGTCATGGTCAGACACTTGGCAGATATTAAACCATAGCACCTGAAGGAAGAACAGAAAAGACTTCATTCAGTCCCATCAGAGTTGCTGAGCTGACAATAAAAAAAGATAAGCAAATCCACTCAGGAATTTACAATCTGGATGGAGGGACTTCACTGGGTATTGTTGTGTGAGAAGTACACGAAGGTGTGAGAAGCATGTGTGGGAACCTGGGGGTCGGAGCAGGTTTGTGCTGGGTGGCTAGCTGAGCTGTTATTTTTAGCACTCTAGCTCAAGCAGAGCTAGCACATATCTACCTGTGGTGAGAAGCATGCTCCCAGCTGCACTGTAGACATATCCAAAGAGAAACCTACTCAGCCTGGAAACATCAATGTGGTTCAGGGTTCATTGTCTGTTCCTCTAATGCACTGCTACAACCTTGGATGTAAGAGGATATTGAAATGAAAAATTTTATTAATTATTATTTATTGTTATCCATTATAATTTCAATTTACGTCTCACTGTTTTAAATCTACTACTGACGTTTCTGTCCTTGTGTGTTGGACGAGATTGTATGATAATAAGTGGTGGGGGTAGTTTACTGTCCTCTGTTATTTTTTATGAAGCCAAGGTCCCAGCTGAAAAAAGAGTCCTCACTTTGCATTCAAAACAACTCTCTAGAGAACAGCAAATGTCTGAGATGAACGTTTGGTAAAATTTTGTAGACGTGAGGCAAATAAATAAATAAATACAAATCACTCTGCAGATTTTGCCAGGATTCTGGGAACATTTTCTACTGACCTGAAAAAAAACCCTTTTTTCTCATGTGCCATTTTCTGTATGTTGTGTCAAACAAAGCATATTCTGTGCAATCTGTGAAGCCTCTCGTTAGGCACAGTGGAAAGTTAAATGCATTTTAGGAGGATTATTTATTATATTGCATATTACATCGTGGCACTGTACATTTCCTCACCGAAATATGTCTTTTAGCGATTTTGAAATCCCTTTCTATGCATCCCAATCGATAAATTTGTCTGTGAGCATACATGTCACCTGATATACTTGTGTGTTTGTAGCTCATGGTGTTTAAAGAAACATTTTTTCCAGTGTTGATAATTCTGTAGCTTCCATTGTACCCAAACATTTGGCATCATTTATTTGAAGGCTTTGGAATCCCTCAGGATGGTTGAGACATATAAATGTAACAATCCCCATAGAAAACTTTGGAATTCTGGAGTCAGAGTTTAGAATCTGCATGTCCACTTGCAAATTGGTGAGTTTTAAAAGTAAACAGGCCATTGCAAATGATTTGTCATTAGTGGCCCAAGTCAACAAGAAGGTCAAACATATTGTACTTTGGAAGATCATGCAAGCTATCACAGTGGATAAACCAGATGGATTGTTTGAAATGAACCACCTTCACTGTATGTATAAGCAGCATTTTATCAGTAATTAGTATTATTAAAGGAACAATTTTTTAAAAAGTTCATGCGGGGAAAAAGTCAGGCTGCCTCCTCTGTGCAGGCTTGATCCAAAGTTCACGGCGGTCAGTGGAAAGCCTCCCACTGATTTCAAAGGGGTTGGATCAAGCCTTATATGTACAAGCAGGATAAAAGGTAGCTGTGGGGAACCAGACAGCCCAGTTTTAGCAGCCTGCTTCTGACTTCCCCCAAACCTGTAAAGTTCACACTCAGCAGGTCCTCCACAACTGAAGCACCTGGTGTGAAATTTTGGCCCCATTGACAGCGATGGAAATTTTGCAATTGATTTGAATAGGGGGCCAGGATTTCACCTCTGGTGTGATGGGGTACAGGTGATACATTTTAGCTTGTGTGCTCAAGCTGGTTGCCAAATAGCGCTGTCAGGAATAATCATCATGGAGGGATTTGAATGGGGTTGAGTGCAGTGAGGGTATTTGTCACTGTGTATCTGCTTTCTAGCTGCCTGCTTTCATGGAATAATTTGTAGAGGTATTCTTATTTTTAGAAAAATGGGTGTAGGACATAAATATAGCTCAGTGAGTTTATTTCCCAAATCCATATCTCCGAGTGAATATAAATAACTTGGATGGTCCCATTCTTTGGGTTTAGTTCACTTTACTGTTATATTTGAGAGGCTTTTTCTGTTTTGATGTTGCCCCATATAACAGCTATGTTAGTCATGGACCAATATGTAATTTAAAATACTGGGGCTAGTTCATCTGTGGTGCAACAACCAGTGACTTTCATTGTATTACACCAGGGAAAAACTAGGGTCCAGTGTTGCTAGTTAAACATTACCATCTATAGATAATGTTCAAACAGAATAAAAATACTATTTTTTGGGCCTTTTAAATCCATTTATTTTGATATACTACAATCAAATTTTGGGGAAAAAGTACACTAGTGTTGGTCATCTGCTTGATTTAATGGGCTGGATTTTCAGCTGAGCCTCAACCTACTAATATTGATTATTATTATTTATTTGTTTTATCATAATGGCTGGGAGCCCCACTCTTGGGCCAGGACTCCATTGGGCTAGGAGCTGTACAAACATTTTAAAAAAAAGACCATCTCCATCCCAAAGAGTTAATCTAATGTGCAGTGAGTGATGTGCACAGGAATAAAAAGTTGGCTGTTTTTGGAGGGGCATATTTTGTGCCTTCTGGAGTTGGATCTCCTCCGCCTTCCCTCAACGTGACCCTGAGGCCAGAGGAGTTGCCCCCCCGCGGACCCGTGGTAGGAGGAGCTGTCCTTCCCCCCGCAAGGCCAGAGGAACTTGCTCTACCTGCCACGACCCTGGAGGAGTTCTGTGCCCTTGCTGATTGGGGGAGGAGGGCCATGGCCCTGCCCACTCCCTCTTGTGCATGTACCTGCTAATGTACGTCTTTGTAGTGACCCTCCCATGGCAATAGGTTGTTAGTGGGACTAGAATCACAAACCATCAGCACCAAAATCACAATCCTCTACAACCAAAGTTAAAGGTGTAACTTCATTACCCAGTAGCTGTAGTAGTTTCTTATTCTTTCTGTGGACTAGCCAGTAGATCAGTACACAACACAATCAACCTATATTTTAAATCTTCAGTATATTACAAGAATGCGGGTTGCAGGCACAGTTGCTGTGTTTGGGGGGTATGTCTGGTTGGACATCAGCCTCGACATTATTAATTTTTTTTCAGTTCACACCTCTACTTAGGCCAAATTATGCCCTACCTCCTTACAATGGATGGAAGTAGTGCCTGGAGCAGAGGGCACAATCTAGACCTATAGCAGTGTAGCTAAGGTAGGGAGGCAAAGGTGGTTTTAAGCCCTTCAGTCTCCCTTGATCCTGGGGCTTGCCCGAGGCTGAACCAGATATTTTGCTTCTGCTCTAAGTTATATCAGCTGGAACAGTCCCTTAGGCTGAGTGCAGTGTGCTCCAGCCCTCTCTCTTCAAACACCCTTCCTGCTCCCAGAACGCTCCTTATGCTGAACAATTAGGCTGTATAAATGCCAGGTATATTGACTTTATACTGCTAGAGGATTCTCCTATATCAGGGGATCCCAACTGACCCATTAGCAGAGCTTTGCATCTCCTGGTAGCACTAAAGGAAATTACCAAGGGTTGAGGCTTTGGCTTCTCTTTATTTAAACACGTAAAGATCCCAATTGTTTCATTTAGGCACAGACCTGAGCAAGGGTCAGTTTTAAGTGGCAGCACCCCAAAGGGATGCACTGTGCTTCATAGAGGAATGATCCAACCCTGGGTTTCCTAGCGCAGAGAGAGGGAACACCAACTCCTCTCTACACTTGGCCAGGAGAGGTCAAATGAAGTCCACACCTTTTCCCTACCTCTTGGCTAATTACCAGAGGTCATTTTATCTATCTATCTATCTATCTATCTATCTATCTATCTATATTTTTGATAAAAACCTGAAAATAAATCTGATGGAAACAAACCATAAATGTCATTTTTGTCAACCAGCTCATTTCCTGACCAGCTCAAGCAGGGATTGTGCAAATGGTGCAAGCATGTGCGGTGGGAAGAAATCCCTTATTCCTTCCCTGCTCCTTTCCTTTGGGCCCCACACAAGAGCCAGCCACACTCTAGCCCTAAATTGTTGCTATAGACTTGCCTCAGTTTTGCTGCTGCTTTGGGGGCAGAGTGTATGGGTGGGGAAGGGTTTGTATCTTTTGTGAATGGGGAACACAGTCATTCTGTTGCTCTCTAGAGCCCTAAACAACTTCATTTGGGTATATACTCTGCCCTTTTCCTCATATGCATAGGCAGGGGAGCAGAGCTGGTAACAGTGAAGTTGCACATGATAGGTTTTATTTTGTGAATAAGAAATATTGGGATTCAGAGTAGTAGTTACTTTTTGCATGCAAATACCCTGTTTCTCTAACATAGAGGGCTGTATAAGTTGCAAATAAGTGTTTTGTGAATCAAGCCCCAAATCCTCTCTTCATTTTAACTGGAGTCTTTTGCCGGTGGTTAAGCATCATCAGACATTATTCAAACGTTTTATGGCTTGCAGAGGAATTATACCTTTTTCTTTAAAAAAGAACATTTTAAATAAGGGGAAACAAATAGTTATGTTGGAAAGGGCTGGCTACGGGTATCTTGTTTACACCCCAACAGTTTGATGTGACTGTTAAGCGGCATTTGGCTTTTTTATAACTGGTGCAATTATTTTGTCAAAGGTTGTACAGGGTTTTTTTTTTAACTCCTTTAAAAAAAGTTAGTTTACAGTTTATTAACTCAGATTACTGCTAATATCTCCCATGGGTCTTTCTGCTGAAACAAGAACTAGGATAACTGATTTCTTAAAACCAATCTGGAAGACTTTAAAACACAGTTATAGCTATCACTGAAACAGCAGGAGGAAGAATAGTCTGTCATTGGTATTTGTTTTGTTTCTTTTTTTCTTCCTTATCTCCATATAAACTTTTTCTAAGACTACATGGCCAACTTTATTTTTCCATTATCTTGTTTTACTTCTTTGTAATCTACTAACCAGATAATCTGCAAATGGATACAATAATCAGCCAAGGTACTTAGCATTTTTGACTATTAGGAAACATGCTAGTGCCTGTGTGAAACTAGTGAAGGGTTTCCGGGGATAAAAGTATGACAAGGCTTTAGAGCTTGAGCACTATATACAAAGGACCACTTTTTCAAAAGGTTTTACTTACCCCATTCCTTCATTGGTTCAGGTACTCTGGCTAGAGAACTGGGGGGGCAAAGAGGGGAGCAGCTAGTCCTCATTAATTTCTTATCCATTCCCCACCCACTTGCTCCAGAAGGATCAAGTTGGTAATTAGACCTGCTTATTCAATGTGGCTGAACCCATGTCGGGGTACTTTTCCAGGGGTATACAAATGGGCTTCTTTTTTACTCCCTTGTTATGGGTGCACAGTCCAATCCACAATCCAGCCTCGTGTGATGAGAGTTCAATTTGTCGACCCTTTGGTGAGTAATATGCACAACGGATGAAATTCATCCAGATGTAGCGGGCCAGTGCCCAGCAAACCCTCCGTATAACATAGGCTGCACATTAACTAGGGACAAAATATATTGATCCAGCCTAAAAGTGCCAAGTCTCATGGTGAAGTGGTAACGATTACCTGTCCAACAAGAACAGCACTGAGTGTGTTGATCTAGATACATGTAGCATAGGTATGTTACATCAGCCATTCTTATACTGCCTCTAGGCTGAACTAGAGGCTTCAATGAGTGTTGGGATTTCAGCTGCAATGTCCTGGCTATGTCCTGGCCTAAGATTGGAGCCGTCTCGCCTGCACTTCATCTGCACACAGTCCGATTGCCCTGGCTATCTGTGGATAGTGTGTATTTCACCCACTAAGAACATGTACATTTTCTTTTATTTTTGATTGGCTGCTAGAACCCTTGTTTTCTTTTTCATCCTAGGTGATTTAGAGCCTTAGAGGACATTGGATTAATGAATTAGGGACTCCTGCTATTTTTCTGCCTATGAATTTTCTTGTATATTAAACAGGTTTGGATTGCTGATGTCATTTTCCTCCTTGCATTTTTCTCCAACACTTTCCCCCCCTAACTGTGTAGTTTATCTATTGCTGTCTGTCTAGTAGTGTATTGTCTTTGTGTGTTACTGTGAAGTGTTCAGAATGGAAAGACATACATGAGTTAGTATGTGTGTGTTTAGTATCACTTGTAGGGTGCTTTTGCTCCTACTGGTGGGTAACATAATGCACGGTAGTTTTAAAGACAGAACATGTACCATAAGATATGCACCTTACTGAATTATCTTTGGTCACCACACAGTATTGTATTCTTCCCTTCAGTCACAGATAAACATGTCTTTTGTGCATATTTGTGATTTTACGCATTTTCAATTTAATTAAACCAAAAAGTATCTGAATTAATGTACTTGTAAAACTTAGATCCCAAAACTTGCAGAGCTGAGCTGTATCTCCTTTCAAAATGTTAGCTCAATGTCCTTTGTGAAATGTTTTGGTGATTTCCCGTTCCTGTCCTCAATTCTGCTCCATATCAGCATAAGACCTGGCATTATTGGCACCTTTGTTGATAGTTTCAACAGAGAAGCTAAGGACTAAACTAAACTAGGCTAAGGACTAAACTGAACTATCTTCTCATGCCTACGAGTGGGTTCCTGTAGCTTAGGGCTGAATCACAGAAAAATCATTTTCCTAACCAGCTTCTTTAACCATGTCACTTCCCTTCTTTGAATTCTTCCATTGACGTTTTCTTGCCTTCCATATCAAATCCAAGATTCTTGGGCACTTTCAAGGTGCTCCAAAACGTTGCTCTTGCCGATATCTCTGCTTTCATATCCAAACCATTCCCTCCTGGTTCTTCAGATTGTTTATAATTTGCATGAACTTCACACTGAATTAAGAATATTGTTTTGTCATTTCAGTCTGTAATTATCATATGCTATGACTCCTTAGATGATGGCTACTTGCATCACATGGCACCACATAATACCGTACAAGGCAGCGTATAAACTGATAATGTAACATACCCATTTTACATGTATCTATATCTACACACAGACGGATAGGCAGAGTAGGACATATTTTGTATTAATCATTTCAGAAAACCTTGCACACCAGAGACGTTAGGATTAGGTACAACTAAATTATTAGTGCCTGATCTTCAGCTGGTGTAATTGGCATACCTCCACTGAAGTATGCGACTATGTTTATATGTTCTGATATTGATGCTTTTGTCTGTATCCCTCTTTGATGAAAATATTTACAGACATTTATTTTAACTGAAAATTTGCTCCCAGCATTTTAATTCCAAGTTTCCAACCTGTTCATTGATGCAGTTGAAAAGTTTTTGAACTTCCAGTCCTGAGTGAGGTCGTGCTATTGTCCTCTCCCTTGAACAACTGATGCCTTTATCCTTTAGTGCTTCAATGATGTACATTAAAAGAACCCATGTTATCTGTTCTGCAAGTTATAGCACAATGAATGAATTTTGCATAGAGTCTACAATAAATAAATAAAGGATAGCTTTATATTAACATTTAAAAAAACAATGATGGAAAATAATTCTGTCCAATGCATTTATTTGGGAAATACTGGTGCTATTTCCTCCTGCCCATTTTTCTTAACACAAAGCTGCTGATTTTCAAGTGCTTCTGTAGTAAAAGTGACTAGAATGTCTGACAAGATAGCATGGTAATGAAATGGTATACTTTTCTGTTACAGCAGCATTTCAATAAGGATGAAATTTTGCCTTAAAAAGAGGACAGTGATCTTTTCACAAACACTGTCCTTTGTCCTGAGGCGCACAAAATCCCCAAATCCCTAAAATATTTTATCTAAAGATAAGATAATTTTGCACCAACCCAGGCATGAAGGAAAAAAGTATATCAGATGCAGCTGGAAAAGTCCTGTTGCTCAGGGAGAAGGTAAATTAAAGGTTTCTATCTTATCTGTATTTCAATTAAAATTTTATTTTTGGTCCCTGGCAGTGCAGTCAGTTGAAGTCTTGGGAAGTGGAAACACTCATAGGTGTATGAAAAAGGAATCTTTAATGGTGGAGATGTATACATTTGATCTATACTGCTTTTCATGTGGGGTATACATGACATTTAAATAAAAATGTGGAATCTTATGGGAGGGGGGTCTATCAGTGTGAGTTCACTTGCTAGATTTTTTTTCCCCATATGCAATGACCCACTTTAAAACTTTGCAAGTCTCCCTGGCTCTTCTATGGGTCAGTGCCAAAGGAAACCAGCTGTGTAAAATACAGTACAGCAGTTAATTAGAAAGGACCTGATCTAGCTTCTTTTGAAGTCAGTGGTGCATATTGGTTTACAATGTTCTTGTTTGCTTGGGAACTGGATGACAGATTATTGGGATATATAGTCTTGCTAGGTCGCCAGCCCAGGTCGTTCATGGCTGAAAATCATTACCATCTCCTAGCCTTTGGGTGATCTTTGTGAAATGACTTGATGGTCTCAGTCTAGGGCAGGCCTTAGTAGAGAGATGTCTCCATTACATTAAAAACCCCTCCCAGCTGGTACTATTGAGACACATGGTTTTAGTTATATCAAAGACACAAAGACTGGAGTTGGGGACTTACCCTTTCACGTAGTAATGATCCTTCCAGAAATATTAACAGGACCAGAGGGAAGATGACAACACACGCTGCCTATGCAGCACTGGTTCTGTGAATAGATGATGCCAGTCTTCAGGGCTATCAACCACTTAATCCTTTTTAAAATAGAAACTGAGTAGAGTATTTTGGACAAGAATCCATGATATATTCTGACTGCTTTGTGCTGCTCCAGTGATCCAGTGATTCTGGCTTATCAGGCTGGTGCATGCCTGTGCATCTGTCCCTTTGGGTGTACTATTCCTGCTGGCCTTGCTGTGGAAAGAGAACAAGTTGGTGTTCAGAATTAGAGGATTTACGGCATTTGATAGGAATGGAGTCCACGAATCTGTTGACCTCAGCTGCTATATGCATAGTCAGGGCGTGGGTGGATGGCAATGAGGGAGGCAGTGTGTCTGATATTGCAGAGAGGGGCAAAGAGCCTTCCTGACTGAATGAACTGTGCAGCCCAAAGAGAGAGCTGCCATCCAAGGAAAGGAAGGACCTGTCGGAAGGAAGTACCAACTACCCCTCTCCCTCGCAGGTAGTTGGGATGTAGTGTAATGTGAGGCTTCCACTGAGCCCACCCAGTCACTGGGTTTTTGTTTATTTAACTTAGGGAACTCAAGACTCTCCTTTCCTTTGCTAGTTCGACTGACTCAAGGGCTGCTGTATCCTCTTCATATCCTATGCAGATAAGAGGGAATTCAGATGCTGTGGCAGAGTCAGCCTTTTCAGTGCCCCTTTATGGCCGGCCTCGGCCCCATTCAAACTGGCTCAGTTTCCCTGCAGAGAAACTCTCCAAGGCAATAGTCTCTCTCAGCATCACTCAGCGAGACAGTAGAAACAAACTTGGACAATAGTCTTAAGGTCTCAGATCTCAGGCCTGGATCCATAAAGGGACTTAGGCCTTGTGATGCTGACTGTTTCAATGCATAAGTTTGAGGCATCCTGAAAATCAATGAGATCCACAAAACCTGAGTGGCTTTGTACACAGTGAATGGGGAGAGATAGGTGTCTTACAGTGGGATCCACAAAAGCCAGCCAATGGGAAATGGTGACAAGGGGGGGGTTTGTCCTAAGTCCTGCTCCTATCATGGATTTCTGTGCCTAAACCGAGGCTGTAGGAAAACCCCTATCTCTTTTTGCAATCTACCACCAGCAACCCCTCTCCTGGTGTCAGCCAGGTTAGGCACCTGCCTAATGCCACATAAAATGGCCTGGAGGGGGGGAAAGAGAGGTGGTAGATCCTCCTTTATTATCTTTAACCCAGGGGCTAGGGTACCCAACTGGGATGTGGGAGTCACTGGTTCAAATTCCCCTTCCACTTGATGATGAGAAGGGATTCAAACAGGTGTTCTCCACCTTTCAGGGTGTATCCTAACCACTGGACTATGGAGGCACTCAGTTTTTCTCTGACCCAGTGTATATTTAATTCTTTAATTAAAGCGAATGGCTTCAACAATAACAATTGAAGAAGGCCCACATTAGACAGTACCACAGTCAAATGGTTAGGACACACATGAGAAAGGTGGGGGCCTCTGTTCGAATCCGTTATTCTCATCAGACCAGGGGAAGGACAACTGAACTTAGGTCTCCCACATCCCATTTGGGTACTCTAATCACTGGGCTGAAGGTTCTGTGGGAGGCCACCTCCCCACAGCAGTTCTGTGTAAATTTAATTGTGTTCTGAGCACACCTTTCAGATCAGGCCCTTCAGGGAAGCTAGTCAGGGGAATGCCTAACTTCACCTGGTTTAGGGATCAGGTTGGGGTTTAGGCATGAGACAGGTGCCCACATACCTGCCTGTGGCAGCAGTGTGCATGCTCAGAGGCAGAAATTTGGTGCCTTGGGATCTTTTACAGTAAATATTTAAGTGCCGTGTGAGTTTAGGCAGCAGCCAAGTGGAGCTTTATGCTTAAGTCATGCCTAAAAACTGGTACTTAAACACCTACGTCTGGGCTATAGGCACCTATGGCCCTTTGTGGATCAGGGCCTCAGTTCTTTCCCATTCACCTACAGTGTTGAGTCTCAGCACTTTTTTCCCTGAGTGTCTCCCTTCTTCCAGGGCCAATCACAGGAGACAACCTCCCTCTTGCAAGCCTCTTCAATCCTTCTACAGACCATTTACATGGAATTTATGCTTCTCCAGGGCCTATCAGAGGAGCCAACCACCCTTCTACAGCTTCCCATCTCCCCCACTGAGCTCTCACAGCCCTTTGTAATCCTCCCATGACCCCTTCCCAGGTGGTTCTAACAATTAAATAGGGCCATCTGGTCCCTAACCACTCAAGATCAGCTGGGAGGGTAGCTAATTATCACATGGTAGGGTGGGCATGACTCCCTTTAAAGGGCCAGACAGTTCCACGGATGGACGGAAACTAATTTGCATGGTTCCAAATGGAGATGTTTGAATCCAAACCCCAGATCTGAACAACCCCCGAAGACCGGATAAGTGTGGATCCAAACATAAATGTTGTGACTAAGGCACAGGACTAATTCTGAGGCTTGCTTTAAGACAAACAGTCCATCAGAGTGGACTTGGAATCCAGCAAGAGAAGGATTTCTTGTGAGTTTTCTGGTACTTCCTTTTTCTTGCCAGACCGGAAATGACATGCTCATATTGAGCATGAGCCTTGCTCATATTATACTTTAATACCATCTGGAGCCCAGAGGGGATCTGATTGTAACCTCAGCTACACCAGCATAAATTGAAATCAGAGGAGTTACACCAGTTTAAAATTCATATAAGATCAGAATCAGACCCATGAAATTCAGACAATAATGAAAAATGGGGTTCAGGGAGGGAGGGGAAGAATGGGAGTACAAGAAAAAAATCCACGTAAAAAACATTAACCAATCTTTTTCAAGCCTCATAATGATTCTCTTCAGTTGGAGGTTTAGGTACAGGTTTGAACAGTTCTTATACTATGAAAACAGGCCTAGTTAGTTATTAACTCCATTAAGATATATATGTAACTGGAAGATTATATTTTTATTACTTCTTTGCTTGGGGAGTGAAGTTGGGGAGGATTCTGTATATCCAACTGTCTCTTTAAGCAATGTTTTCTTGAGTCTTTCTCAGATTCACAAACAAATATTTGCCAAGGTATTTTCCAATTGACATCAGATTTGAACAGTTCCATGAATCGTTGCATCCTATATTTCATTATCTTCAGCAGAATGTGTATTTCCTTGCCAGTATCATGGAAACACATCAGGGTTTCTGTGTGACACAGTTAAATTCACAGTACATTTTCAAGGACTGTACCATGCAAACATTTAAGGGTCTGGTGGTGTCCTACGGAGAAAGATCTGCAAAAATTACCAAGGTACAATGATGAATGAATTCTGCAGTTGGAAAGTGGGAGAAAGCTGTCTAATAGATCTTCTACTGTTTAGTGAACAGGACTCACATTAGATAATGGCAGCAGAAAACATTAAAGACAATTGTATATGATGCAACGTTCAGTCAGATTCATTCAGAGTGTATAGTCATTTTAAAAAGGCATTCTTTGTTCTTTATTCTGTAGCAATGTCTAATATTTCTAAACATTTTTCGGCTCTGTGACACCTTAATGGTATACAATAACAGTATGTCTCCCTCTTAGAAAAATAGATACTCTCATTTTTCTAAACATTGTTCCTTTACCTTTAACCATTTCCATTTAAATGCAAATTTCAATCATGTCCACCTCTCTTTATTCCAACAGAAACACAGGGAAAATACTCTACCTTAAATCCTAATTTTGCCATAATTTCCTTCAGGTGTGTCATTCCATGTATATCTATTTTGCATTTCAATTACATATAATCACTATAGCAAGTTTAACATGTACATTTCACTTTTAAACATCTCTGTTTTTCTTGAGAAGCCATACAATTTTCATTTGATGTAGCAAAATTAACATTAGTAGTTACCATAATTTCGTATTAAATCTACCTGACCTCACTTTCAAAGGTGGAACTTTCCCATTTCAAGTCTTAGAATTATTGCAAATACTTGCAGATGTTTATACAATTAAAAGGCAATAATTTCATTAGGAACTGCTGGCAAATTAAGTGATTTTGTGTCATAGGAATGGATTAATCATGTAATTATCATTCCCTTTTAAGGGAAATAATTGAATTTTGGGGTTAAAGATAAAACAAGATGCTGTGAAACATGTGTAATACTGGTAACTGTTTCTTGAATGTATGTTGTTGGTATGCAGCTTAGTAACAAATTTGAGCAATTCATTAAGGTGTTTCTGTTTAGTGCTAATTCAGAGACAAAGTTACATTTCAATCTGTTGTGCAAAAAGAAAAACCCCAACCAAAACCCTTTATCTATTGTTAGTCCCTCTTGGTTTCCTTTTGACAAGAGAGGGCACTGTGATAACACTCTAAAGAGTGGACATATTTGTATACACTTGCCTCAGAGACGGAAAGGAAGCCAAGGATTAACCCCTGAACAAAGTATATTACAATATAGCAACTACTTCCACACAAAGGAGTGGGGGAGGGAGACAATTTAACTAATTAACAAAAATTGCAATGCTTTTTTATGGGAATTATTTAGTTGGAAGAAAAAATGTTGAGTGTGATCACAGGCACACTCATCTGCCTTCATTTGTATTTACTTATTTTCATTTAAGTCAGTTCTCACTGGTCAGGAAAATTGGCTGTATGGAGCACTCTTACTCAGGTCCTTTTAAACAGTTATGCACGAGTGACTTTACAAACATAAGGCATCTCAGTGAACTTTTTATCTTTAACCCTGAGCACACTGGGACCACACACATCTATAAAATTATTCACCTGAAGGGTTCCAGGATTGGGGTCCAAGACCCCGTCATTGGGCATATGCTTATCCCTGTTAGTCTTCAAAGACTGGGTAGATAATGGCTTTTCTACATGGGGCCTTCCAGGAAAAATTAATCAGAATTAACTAGAAGTATGAATCTCCATAATTAATTATTATCCTTGCACTAAGCCTTGAAAGAAATAATCATATGTGGCTTATATCATTTATGCATGGTCCTACCAATCTGAAATTTGGCCCAATACCTGTTATATACCTGACTCTAAATAAAGTGCCTCGGAGATTCAAAAAAGAAGGGGGCAAATGGTAAGTAGCAGGAAGAAAAATCCAAAAATGTTTAGGTACATAATTTTTAATGCTATACAAATCTTGCCAGATTAATTGCTGTCTTTTGTTGATTGGACCCAATTTTCAGACAGATTTCAGGCAATCTCATACTCATTTTACCTCTATGGTATGATAACGATAAATGCATAAGCAGAATAAAACAAAATAAAACAAAATAACTTATTAGGGATGATGTATATCTGCTCTATTACATGTTCACATTGGGAATGTGTGCATAGTTCTTATAGGCAAGAAAGCTTGCTAGCCTAAGCTTTTAAATTCACCCAAATCATGATATGTGGTTGACTGGCATGCTGAATTTTGTTATGAAACAAATTGAAGAGGAACTGGCTCTCTTCCATAAACAATACATAACTTTTCCTACCCACCTGTAAGTAGGGTGGTATGTAAACTAATAATTTAGAACCTAATCACCTTTTTTGTTGTTTTCAGGATCCATCTTTCACCTGTAGTCATTTGAAAATAATTTCATCAAAGACGTCTTTGTCTAAAAATGTGTCAGAGTTAGTGAGCTAAATATGTGCATCATATAATGTTGATGGACTTTAATTTGTTGCTGACACTAATGGATTAAATGAGAGACAAATGGGTTAGAGGTTGCTAGCTGGTGTAAATTGGCACAAACTACAGTAACCTGTAACTTCATTGGAGATGTGGGGAAAGGAGAGAACATGCTTTATGTTTCTAAAGCAACCCAGCATTTGTTCTTGTCTCCTGGTGTCTAGTTATTGAGTGCTGAATCATGTGATGAGAGGGGCCATGATGCATTATATCACAAATGTAAAGAGACCATTTTCTTTCCCCAAAAGGTTGGTAATTATTACCTCATAAAAAGCGAGGCTTTTTCTCATCACCTATGGGTAGGAGCGAGTAGCAGATAATCCACTGTCAAGAGCTTTTCTAATTTTAACTAGCGTGGGTATTTCTTAGATAAGTGAAGAAAGGTAGTGTAGCTGTGCATTGATACAACCCAGACAATGAGCCTCTGGACCTACTTGTAAGTGCTGATAATACAGACCCAATGCCATTCAATGTCTAAGTCATTTCAAACAGCCATATTTAATGAGATTTGAGTCTCTACTGCCCTGAGCAGAACACTAATACAGCATGAGGCACTGAACTACTTGCACATCCCATTCACATTATTCAAAGAGAATGTGAGGAGAGATTCAGATGACAAGTTGGCACTATGATGCCTTTTCTTCATCCAGAAATACCAGGTATAGAGTTGAGGTACAACCAGCTTTTCCTTCTGCAAACTAGAGGGTTTGATTTCACATTGGCTACTCCAGAATCCACCCGGGAGAAAACTTAGCACCTCTCAGCTGAAAATGATTGATATTAGAAATATGCAAAGCATAAATAAAAGTGGAAACATTTAACGCATTTGTTTTTTGGTGAACTACAAGTGTAAGAAGCAAGACGTTTAGATGAAAAACTCCCCTCATCATTAGAGAATAATATGGTATAAGGTGAACCACCTTAGTCACAGCACTTAGGATGAAAAGAAATATATTAGTAGTGTCTGGGTAGGGCTTTTCTGTGGCAAATTCTTATGACTTACCCAAGCATTGGACTAAAGTCCAGTAATCAAGCATTTATTGGGTGTACTTTTGAATCCTGGCCCTAGAGCTGATGTACTGTTGTCGTCAGATTTAGCAAGCCACAGGAAGAGTTAAGCCGTGCAACTGAATCAATGACTAAGTTCACAAAGTGACACTTCCTTGACCTTTACAAAAGGTGGCTAGCGTAACAGTAAGAAGTACATGGTTGTTAAACAATGTGCTTTTTTAAAACCACTCTGACAAAAGGTGCAAGAGCTTTAAAACTGTTTCCTAATGCACTTCAGCAAAAGAGCTAACTGACTGTCATAAGATGAAATGCGTAACACAGAGATCTTGCTGCACATTTTGATGCAAAAGGAACACCCTGCTAGTTGAAAATTGCTCCTAACTGGATTCAGATGTTAGAGCTACACTATATGGGGCACTGTACATTTGGTAAAGCTTAAAGGCACTTAAAAAGACCATAAATCTTTAATGGTGGCCTTTTATCAATCCTTAATTTGTCATGGTATTTTAATTACGTTCAGTGTAAAAATTTTAATCCATATGTAAAGAAGCTGATGCTTATTTATTGTGCTGTCTCTTGTAATAACAGTGTAGTTTCAAAACACTGTAGGATGCCTTCATACAGGCATGTTTTGAAAATCCTGTAATAATCCCTTTGAAAATGCACCAAGTGCCATTTTAGCCATAGCATAGTCCATGTTCAGTTGTGCTGGTTTTTGAAATTCCCAGCAACAAAACTAAAGGCCTAAAACTTCCAAAGTGACCATTGATTATTGGGTGCCTCCATTTTTGGACATTTACAGGGGCCTGGTTTTCAGAGGTTGGGGACTTAATATGTTCTGAAAAACAGGCCCCTTTAAGGAGTCTCAAGATGGGCACCCAAAAATAGAGACATCCAAAACCCACTAGTTGCTTTTGAAAATGTAGTTTTAATCTTGTCTCCTGTGTGGTATGTAACCCTGGAGGCTGTTTTTCTTCAGTCTTTTTCCACTTGCCCTTTTAATCACTTTATTTACAGGGCTTACATGTGCGATAGTAGAAACATGACAATATGGGATAAAATCGGTACATGACGCTAAGGAAGACAATAAGATGCTCTTACAATTGCATGGCTGTAGTTGTCATTTTTTTAAATCAATAATCTCCTCACAATTCATAGTGCCACTTGACTGGACATACAGATGCATATGCCCTTCCCACTGTGCTCTGAGTCTCAGAATCTTTCCTTCCTTCTCAATCTCTCCTGTTTTTCCTTGCATCCGTTATACATATGGAACTCAAATTAAGATTGCATTTAAAGTTGACTAGATTATTTATTGGAAATGAAGCTATATAAAAGCACTCAAGATATGGCTTGTTTAAAATTGATTTACCGAACTGTTCCTGTGGTTCCAGGCAAACACAGTCTCTGAATAACTGAAAATTGCATTGCAGGGGAGAAAAAAGGTGTGTATAAATAGCCAGTGTGCAATTAGATTATGAACTTTCTCAACTCTGGAACAAAGTCAGTTATTTGTCAAATGGAAAAGTTAGAGATGAGGTCCTGAATAATTAGTGGGTCAAATCGAAGACTCCTATTGATTAAAATAAATAAAGATTTCAGGATGTGGCCCGTATGCATAGCATAAAATTACAGAGGGTACAGGGTCCTATGTCACCCCTGCCAGCCCTAGGCATGTCCAGGAAAAAGATGCCATTGCATAGTTGTCTCTATGGCCGTTAGCACCTGGCAAAAAGCAAAACAGCTCTGAGACAGTTCCTTTTTTACACTGGGGAAAGATGGATCATACCACCTTTGCTCTTAGCTCCTGAGATGAACTGAGAGGGCACTGCCTTAACGTAAATTTTTTGAAGAGCTTTATAGGAATGTAGGATTTGTCATACTGGATCCGGGCAGTGATTCTGTATCCCACAATGGCCAGTGCCAGCTGCTTCAGAGGAAGTTCAATAGATCCTGCAATAGACAGTAATGGGATAATCTGTCCCAGGGATTTTTCCTCATAATCGCTAGTTAGAGGTTGGCTGAAACCCTGAAACATGAGTATTTATATCTCTTCCAATACCGTCATTCATGGTTTATATTTACTATTATAGCTCTGGGTATACTTGCTCTCTCTATAAATGTCCATTTTTTTTCACAATCTGCTAAACTCTTGGCATCAGTAATATCTTGTGGCAATGAGTTCCATGGACTAATTTATTAAAAGTATTTCTTTTAATCTATTTTGTGGGGCTAGTCATCAGACTTCTGATGGGACAGGTGTTGGCTGGGGCATCCTCCTTGGTGGTGCAATCTAGCAATCTCTTTGGGTAGTTTGAGAACTTTATCTAAGCCATGGCAATCATCATTGATGACTGGAACTGGACATGCATGGCTGAGTCAGCTCTTTAGGCCCTGAGACAAGCCAGCTATGCCACAGAATTCTGTTGCCTCACACTTGACTTGACCACCATGTCTCGCTTGGTCTGAGTGATGAAGTGAAGGATGAACTGGCTGAGACAGAAACCTGGCCAGTTTGGATGCCTTGATTGACCTTACCATAAGAATCAATAGCTGACTATGGTAACATCAGGAATAAAAGGCGATGCCCCAGTCTACCCAGTCTCAATCAGACCTGCCTGGACTCAGAACCCCACTGACCTCATGCAACAGCCAAAGCCCATGCAGCATAGCACTGTTCAGCCCTGCCTTCCTGATGCTGAAAATAATGGATGCTGCTTGGCAGGCCTGGTTCTTTACTGTGGTAGACTGGGTCACTATACCTCTGATTGCCTGGCAAAAGCTGTCTCCTAGCTAAAAAATGCTAGGGCCCAACCCTGAATGAGGGTACAATGTAATTCCCCTCATTCTAGCTTGCAACCATGGCTTCACTTCACAGGTACCCTGCCTGTGGTGGCACTGTACACTGCTCAGCTTTGGCTTCTGCTCTCTTTAAGACATATGGCCACCACGGACATCCATCTGGAAGCCCTTGTGAACTTGGAGTATCTGGTAGCTTTATGGACCTAGAATTTGCATGGCAATATCAGATTCTGATGTGGGCCAGTACATCCCAGATCTCATTGATGGAGTGGATGGCTTTTTCCTATCTTCTGGCCTGAGAAACTACTCCTCTAGAAATCACCACCACCCAGAACCACCAGGAGACCTGGCAGTTTGACCTCATCTGTTCCTCCCACCTCATGGTTATTCTTGGCATCAGCTGACCTGTGGCCCCCACATCTGCTCGAGCTCTATCATGATCAAGTTCACATCACTGCACTGTCATCAGTTGTGCCAACTCAATTTCAGCACAGGAAAAGAGGCTACTTCCTTCTTGTACCTTTTGAAGTCTTTTCTCCTGAAGCCAGACCAAGGCCAATCAGGAGGGATGCCTGTACTTGTGAAATACCAGGATCTGCCCAACGTTTCTGACAAGTGAAAGCCAATATCTTAACTCCTGATTGGTCCTGTGACTGCCCTATAGATGTCCAGGCCAGAGAGGAAATCGCCTTTGGTCACTCTGATTCCCTTGTGGAATCCAAGCTGCAGGCCCTTAGGATATGTCTATACTGAAATAAAAGACCCTGGTATGGCTGTGGCTTGCCTGGGTCAGGTGACTTGGGATCATGGGGCTCAGGTTTCGGGGCTAAAATTGCCGTGTAAACGCTTGGACTGGAGTCTGGGGTCTGGGACCCTTCCCCCTCAGGGGGTCTCAAAGCCTGGTCTCCAGCCTGCGCCTGAACATCTATACTGCAGTTAAACAGCCCAAGCCCCACAAGCCCAAGTTAGCTGATACGGACCAGCCACAAGTGTTTAATTGCAATGTAGTCAGACCCTTAGAAACTAACAACAAGAGAGCCTGGGCAAGAGGTTCATCCACCCCTCCAACTTCCCAGCCAGGGCTCCAGTTGTCTTTCTCACAAAGAGGGACAGTTCCCTATGCCCAGATATTGACTATCAAGCTCTTTTAAGATAACAATCCAAACCTTTTTGAAAGTCTTTTTTGGAAGGCTTCCTGGCTCCCAGCAATAGCTGGCCCCCTGGAGATGGTATTTGGCTTGGTACTTGGCTTCTGACCCTGACTCTGACCCTCAGCTCCTGATTTTTGTCTCTTGGCTCTGGCTCTGGACTTGGTAACTTAGCTTCTGAATTGGGTTCTGGACAATTGGCCTGGTCACCTCTGCTCCAACCACTAGGCAAGCTGGCACGGCAAAACTGTCAATGGCCTGGTCTTTAATACATATTGTTGACTCAGTGGCATAAAAGACTTTAGACCATAGCAGTGAACAGCATCGGAAGATAATGCATTGGTGTCACAGTAAGAGATTATTTCTGTCACTATTTTCTATGGAAATAATAGTTTCTGATTATGATGAGCTGACACGACACAGTGTGAAGAAACACATGCCATATCATGCAGGGTAAGAAAGCAGCATACTTTTTCACTTTGTCTAAATCTTTCAGAAGTGTTCCAGTCTGGAGAGGGGTCTATCAAACATCTTGTTTCCCTTTGCATTAAAAAAATGCCAGTATTATTATTTATTTGACAAAGCACTGAAAGAACCAGACCCCCTGTTTATGCTGATAGAGCAAACTGTCTTCTCAAAGAACAGAGATTTACCCCTTCGCCTTGAAGGCTGTATCCTACTAAATCTCAGACGGTTGAGGTGAGATATTCCTTCTCTCACGCTGCTTTAAAAAAACATCCCCTTACCTCAGTACCTGTGCCTGCCCTTCAGATATTACTTTGTCCTGTAAACAAAGCAGCATTTTTGACACAACCCTCATGTCAAAATTAAAAGATCCACCATTTTAACTGTAAAAATTAGAGCTGCCCTGAGTCTGACAATTTCATTTCACAGCAACTTTTGAAGTTCTGAAATGTGTTTTCATTCCACAAAGTGGAATTGTGTTGAAAGGATGGTCAGGTTTTCACTTCTGGTCTCTCTCTCTCTCTCTCTCTCTTGTGGGAAGTGACCAGAGACCCCTATACCTCAGAAACCTTTCAGGCAAATACTTAGTAAAAATCAATATGTGTAAGTGCAATGTCTTGGCTTCAATGATCAACACTGGTAAAAAGCATGCTGATACTTATAAACCTACACGAGGATAAGTCTAAAGTTATATGCCATCATCATCCCACTTGTGTCCTTTGTAAACTTGCTCACATCACACTGGCTCACAACATACTCTAGAAACCTTGACCTAAAGGAGATTTGTTGTTTAAACCCTTCAAAGCTGTGATTAAATTTGGCCTTCATTTATTTATTTATGCTGATCTCCCTCCGCTATGCACTATAGTGCATTAGTTCACTGCTAGGAGATTTTTTAAATATATGTATATATCTACAGCATAGTGTATGTCTCCATGTATGACTACAATGAGCAGATTTGCTTGACTTTATGAACTAGATGCCAGACCACATCTGAAGAATTGCTGAGCTTGCAAAGTGTCTTACTAACCC
Source organism: Mesoclemmys tuberculata (assembly GCA_007922155.1). Taxonomy (NCBI): domain Eukaryota; kingdom Metazoa; phylum Chordata; order Testudines; family Chelidae; genus Mesoclemmys; species Mesoclemmys tuberculata. The sequence continues at coordinate 24,968,545 of ML675611.1, read as the reverse complement.
CCTCCTTCCATTTTCTCTCTCACTCTTTTAATTCAGATGTTCTTCTGGTCTTTCCGCAATCTTTTTGTATTTTTTAACCGTTTCATGACCCAAGTTCTGCAATGATATTCATTTTTTATGGTAAAGTAAATACTTGGTCTATTGAGATTTATTATGTGACTTTTGTTTATAGATGCCAAAGTGAGACAATGTCTCAGTGATTACATAGGGCTTCTCTACAATGTTTAGGCTACAGTAAACTGGGGTGTTAATCTCTCCTCACACTAGCCTGCTGTGCATTGACTGTCTGTGTAGACCCTGCCAATGTGCACTAACACATCACTTTAATATATTCCCATTTCCAAGCACAGTAGATCAAAGCACACTAATGAACTGTTAGCGTACTTCTGTAGGGTCCACATAAATAGTTTGTGTGTGGCAGGCTAGTATGGGGTAGATTCACACCCCAGGTGGCTGCAAAGGAAATGTTCACATAGACAAGCCCTGAATTTGCTAAAAGGAAGGCCAGAGTTCTAGAAGTGTTCCGTCCCAGCAATGGGGGTCGCGTTTTCAGAAGAGCTCAGCATATTACGCACTGAGCCCTTCAGAAATCTGGCCGTATGCAGGGCCACAATCGGAGTTGTTGGGTGCTGAGTATTTTTGGAAATTTGGTGTTTATGTAGGTGCTAGATGGGAGCTGAGCTCTTTTGAACACTATCCTCAACTGAGGATGCTGAGCACTTGAAAATCTGATCCTGAGCTCTTTTGAACAGAGGTCCCCTAAGGGACAAATTCTGCCCTCCAATGTAGGCATGCACTCTCACTGCTGTCAATATAGCCCCCATGCATGCATGTGAGGGAAGAATGTTCTTGTTCCAAAGAGGACTTTGGTTCTATCTGAGGCAGACTTTGCTCACGATCTGTAAACTTTTGAGCCAGGTTATGTCCTTGATCTGCAGACACAACTCCTACTGATGTCAGTGGATGCTGCACGTGTAGATCAAAGGCAGAGTATTGCTTTGTGCTTTTAATAGGACTCAGTACTTGCTTTGCTTTAATATAGGAGCTGATGTTCAGTGACATAAGGACAGATTTTTTAGTACAAAATTGCATGGACATAATGAGTGTGTAAAATTATGATTTGTTTACATGTGAAATTACCTCATTTGCATAAACAAATCAGGTAGCTGGCTGGGCAAATGCCCAGCCAGTTGTATTCATACAATGACCTGACATGAATGCACAACTGTGGTATTTCTATGTACAAATGAGGGCCAGATACGCCACAGGTATAATTTGGCATAGCTCCATTTATTTCAGTGGAGCCATGCTGACTTTCATCAGCTGAGGATCTGGCTCTGTATGTACAACCGCATGTGTAACTTCTCTGAAAACCTGACCCAAAATGACTTGATCTTTTTCCACGGCAACACTCTGGAAGTTTTATTGGAAGTTTTTCCTGAGTATTGACATAGGAAAGCCTGCAGGGGTGGGCCAAAGAACAGTACATGGAAGTGTAACCTCAGAATACAAGAACCACAATTCTGCACTGGCTAAAAGGATATAAAACATTTTATTAAAAAATTGCCTTTTTACGCACAAAGAAATAGCACTCTCATCTCTTTCTGCTTCTCTCATTCTCTCTATGTATATGAAAGTGAGAGAGACACTAACTTCTTTAATCATTTTTGATTTGCATGATGCTTTCTAACACAGTTTGTGACTTGCATTAAATGCTAAACAGATTGGAATTAAATGTGGTTATGTTGCTGTTAAACCAAAGAAAATATACTGGGAATTGACCTAAAATAGGCACATTATAGAGAAACGTGACACAGAGTCCATCCAGCTCTGAAGGTCTTTAGAGACCAGAGTGGAATTTGCTTACCTAGACTGTATGACAGATCCATTTCTAAGGGCTACATTGTCTCTCAGCCTATCCACAATGAGGCTTACAGGCCCCATAAGGTCTCTGCATTAGCTATCCAGGTATGCAAGGGTAAGCAGGCACTGTAGTCCTCTTACTCCCCCAATCACAGCACGTGGGCATGAAGTGGGCAGGGAGTGATGGGGAAGAGATGGAACCAGGACTTCACCCCCTTATTTGCTGTTTAGTGGAGCTGAACTGGTGCAAGTGGAGGAGGTGTACTTTGTTGCTGGTATTGGTCACTAGAAATTACTCCTAAAATGGGAACAAAGAGGAAATGTGGCCACAGCTCCTTCCCTAGCATACTTCTAAGCAGAGCTTAAATTCAACTGGAGACATACAGAGCAGAGCTCTGGTAAATATTTTCAAACCTGCGATCCCCAGAGTCTCCTGCAGGGCTGAAGCCCTGAGCCCAGGTGGCTCCCACAAGGCAGAAGCCTTGAGCTCCGGGAAATACTTGGGGAAAATTTAAGCCCTGCTTCTGAGGCTGTATGGCAACATGCTGACCCTTATTAAAAGCTGTGTCCTTGTGTCACACTCTAACCCTCAATTTACTGCCTAAAAAAAATCCAGTTTGGGCATAGAGATATAAGAGAGGGTCAGCTCTTTGCATGTTTTAGGTGTGGCCCTGATTTAGAACTGCACACACATTTATGAACACAACCCCACAAGAACTGAATTCCAGGAGTGTCAGGCTTCGCAATGAAAAGCATTTGATTGCAGTGTAGTCTATTCCCAGAATCGAGGCACTGGTCTCTAAGCTGGCTGGTTATTGCCCTCTCCCTATTTTCACTTTGCCCTTCTAACCAAAGAGACCCAGAAGATTATAAACATTTTTCCAAGTAAGGGGGTTTAGAGGGGGCTCCATCCAGAGCCTATCAGTGCTGTCCCTAAAGCAGTGTTATGCAGTGCTCAAGATGTTGCTAGCCATGAGCAATACAGATGGATAGCAATCTCATCTGAGATGTCAAAGTGTGAATGTGCATGAATACTCATCTACCATGTCACCTTTGGTTCCTCCAGGTCAGATCTGAATGACATACATGATGGGATGGGATGGGATGGGATGGGAAAGCATGCATGCCTCTGTCCTTGCTCTCTCCATTTGGTGATGGAGCAGGCAAGGAATACAGTATCCAAGCTGGTCACTCCAGCATCCTTTGCAAACAGTATATTCTCACTCAACACGGTAAAAGACAAGAGTGGCCACCATAACTGAAAACAATATCAGTCAGGCATTCAGACTGAAGGGTGTCTATTATATTTTCCATGTTAATCTCTGTTAAATCAATTGTGCCATCACTAAATGGGACTTAAAAATAAACATATCAAATTATTCAGCATTAAGTTACCAGTCTCTAGCCAACATCTAAACGTTTGGTTATTCAATTGAACAACTGGATGAGAGGATTCTAAGAGAAACCAATGTATGTGTTTTCATTAAACTTTTTACAGTTTACAACGTTTTCAGAGAGTTGAAAAAAATTACCCCAAAAAACTTGTGAAAAGATAACAGCTCAAAATTTCAGGTGGCAATGTGCAACATGCAATGTGTTATGACTACAGACATTGTTATATGTCTGTCTGAACCCTAATGCTAGGATAGTCAAAGATGCCTAAGGGAGTTGGGCAACCAACTCCTATTGACTTTAAAAATTCCAGCCTTGATGAGCCATAAAACTGCGGCATTGACTAATTGTAGTCACTAATGATACAATGCTAATGCTAACTCTAGAGGCCAGACTATAAATTGGACAATTATACTCCATCCTCCTAACCTCCCCATGCATTTCCAAATGGCGATTATTCTTTACACTTTCTGTTTTAAAATGTTGTGTGCCTACTTGCTCCTAAACAGATGCCATATTAAATGTCAGAGAGAGATGCCATCAGTGGTAAATACATTATACACATGTATATAACTGTGTATTTTTACTCATAGTTTTACATTCCAATTTTAAAAGCTATTTTCATAAAAGAATTAAATAATTATTTTCCTTAATATTGTTTGTGAAACAACATGTCATTTTACATAAATTGAAAGAATTGTCACATATTTTGGTATTCTTTCTACATATTGTCACATTTCTAGATTAAATAGTTGAGATGTATGATCTGAATACGCTAATCCCTGATTAAGGGCTCAATGTACAATAGTTAATGTTGGGCTTGATCCAGCAACCAAACACATGCTTAACTTTATACTTTTGAGTGCTCCCACTAAAGTCAATGACAGTGTTCATATACATAAAGCTAAATCTATACATAAGGGTTTGAAGGATTGGGGCCGTTGTTTCTTATCTGGTATTCATTTGATTTTCTGCAGCATGTCTATTGACGTCTCCTGAATAAATAATTCTCATAATGTCTTGGTGGCCCTCTAGCTCTTGTTCTTCACTGAATTATACAACTCCTTTACTACTGTAGTTTTCTTGGGTTGTCTAGGGTGTCCCTTTAAGGTTTATTTGCGTAATCAGTTAATACATGACTGTTCATGGAGTCAAATGTTCTCAATGTATGACTTTTCTTTTCCAAGGGAGGGGAAAGATTGTTGAAAGTCTGAATCTTGGAAAGTTTCAATATAGATCGTCTGTTTTAAATATTAGATCCTTCCAGAATAAATCTCCTTCTATTATTATTTTGGATTAGGATCATGATGGATGACTTAAAAGTTGGATGGAACAGAGGACTTTATGCCTTTCATTAGATTGTGTCCATCAGACTATTTTGTCTGTCATCATGAAAAGGACTTTGATTTTAAACAGACATATTTAAGATAAAATCATCATCATAAAAAAATTCCTAACATTGCAAAAATGGAAATCAAATTTACTTTTTACTATTTATGCCAGTTGTTTATTTTGAGCATCTACTATAATGAAAAAAGACTAGTCATTTTCACTATTATTTATAGTTAGTTTTTCTTTTAAACTTTTATGCACTTGCACTGTAATGTCTGGGTTGCAATTGTGGTAGGAAAGTTTATCTTTATTTATTTGCATTAGAATTTAAATAGAAATCATGGAAATGTTTTTATCGGTAGTGGTAAATTTATCTTTACTAAACCTAATTTTGGGCCTATTTTTTCTCTAATGTCTCTTTAAAACTTAAGAGCCTATTACGCTATATTTTTCTTCATCTCCTACATTTATTGCTCAGCATTCATTATCTTTCCTAATTCCACTTGAATTGTGTGGGAATCTTTTGAGTGAATGACCAACTTTTCAGGCAGAAACTGATTCTGAAAATTCTTAAGCACAGGAGTAACATTTATTTAAGTATTTGTGGGATTGTGTCCTATGTCATTATTCCAAATGAAGACATTATGCAACTTTGGCAGAATATTTTTTTTAAATAATAGGAAAATATAGGAATTTTTCATTATTGGACATTAAGAGAAAGGACATGAATTAACAAGATACTGCAGAGCAAATAGAGTAGAAACTCCACTAAGATTTAAATTTCCAAGACTCTGGTGGCTTTGTTAATTGCACCATTGAATAATTTCCAGTGTTAATCTCAATTTTTTGTTAGGCAAAACCACAGCATAGGTGTGCAATAAATTGTCACCCACAATGGCAAATGGCAAAATCTTTCCAATTAAATAGAAGTTTTAGTTGATCTTTGCTCCCTGAGAGGGTGGTAACTATTGCAGACTTTTTAACCACTGAATTATTGTAACCAATATCTGGCCTTTCGAGTTATTTCCAGCAATAGATTTCGTCATTTGAAAGTTGAATTTGGCTTCAATTAAAAACATTATGAACTGTACACTCTTCAATTTACTGGCAATGTTTAATAGTCATAAGCACTAAATGTTTGGAGTCAGCTGCATCCCTAGGACTCAATCTTTTCCAGTCTCATGTAACCACAAATACTATTTTAGTTCAGCTAACTGCCCTCCAAGTGCCATGTATCATTCATTTTATTCTAACAGTCTTTTCGAGGGGGGGGAAAGGATTCATTTCTCTTGTACTCTGGCCTCCATGTGCATTCTGTTCTTTTATTTCTTTGGAAAGTGTTACACAGTTGGTGTGATTTGCATTTCCAAATGATAGATAGAGGAAACTTCTAAGGGGAAGCTGTGGTGGTCAGAAGATTCCATATGGTTGTGGGCAACATTTTTTTCTTGGTCTCAAGAAACCTGTTTCTGAGAGTAAATAACTGAATGAAAACACATTTCTTGGAAAACTGTTGTAATTTAATGCTTGTAAACAAAAGCTTTTATACTAGCCTCAGACACACTGGGATTTCTGAAATAAGTACTTCAAACAAGAGGATGGGGGTGTATGTTTTCCTTCTTTCTTTTTTCTCCTTTCCCCCAAGAAATGGAAACTATTGCAACATTTGTAATGCTTTTCTTTTAGACTTCAATCAAACATGGTGCTAAAATTTTCTAGGGTACCCCTTTTTACAGATGGCCATCATTCAGATTTATAGAGAGGCATACATGTCAGGTGTTTCAAAGCTGAACATGGGGAATACAGGAGCCATACTTCAGCCTGGGTTCTCTAATCAACAGACATTCTTTTCAGTCTGCAGGATGCCTGGGTGGAGACTACCTCTTGAGTTTGCACAGCTTGTGGCACACCCCAATCCTGACTAGTCTCTCTGAGTACTACCTCAATGCAAATGCATTTAATAATAAAATAATTATAACTAATAATACATTTGTCTTTGCTACATTTATCAGAACAACATGGGGTCATCAGAAATTTCCTTTTTTATTTTTTATTTTTCAGGTTGAAGAAAATCAACATGGCACAAATGGATTAAAAACGAGTTAACTGATAGGTCTCAAAATGTAAGTGTAATTGGAAATTCATCAAGGGGGTGTGTTTCTAGTGAGGTCCTGAAGGAATGGGATCTTGGTATGATGTTGTTTAACATTTTTATCAATAACCTGGAAAAAACCCATGAAATCCTTACTGATAAAGGATGCAGATGACAAAAGATTGAGGAAGAGGTAAATAATGAAGAGGACAGGTCACTGATACAGAGCAATTTGGGTTGGTTGGTAAGCTGGGCACAAGCAAACAACATGAGTTTTTAAATGGCCAAATGTAAGGTAATCTAGGAACAAAGAGTGAAGGCCATACTTACAGGATGGGGAACTTGAAAGCAGTGACTGTGGAAAGGACTTGGGGGTCATGGTACATAATTGGTTGATTACGAGACCCCAGTGAGACACAGTGACCAAAAGGGCTAATGTAATCCTTGAATGTATACATAGGGATCTTGAGCAGGAGAAGAGAGGTTATATTGCCTTTGTATATGATACTGGTAAAGGGCTGCTGGAATACTGTGTCTAGAGCTGCTGTCCACGCCTCAAGAAGGATGCTGAAAAAGAAGACAAGGTTCAGAGAAGAGCCACGAGAATGATTAAAAGATTGCAAAACATGCCCTTCAGTGAGAAAACTTAAGGAGCTCTATTTATTTAGTTTATCAAAGAGAAGGTTAAGGGGCAATGTGATCAAGGTTTATGACTATCTATATGGAGAACAGAAGTCTGAAGGGGACTCTTCACTCCAGCAGACAAAGGTATAACAAGATCCAGTGGCTGGAAGCTAGGCAAATTCTGCACTAGATATATGGTGCAATTTGTAAGGATAATTAACCATTGGTGGATTTTCCATCCCTGGAAATCTTCAAATCAAGACTAGATGTTTCTCTAAAAGATCAGCTCTAATTCAACCACAGCTACTGGACTTGAAGCAGGAATTAATTCATGCAAGTCCCATGGCCTGTGTTAAGCAGGTGACTGAACTAGATGATCACAATGGTTCCTTCTGCCATCAAATCTAAGATGCCCTGATTTTTTTTAAACAACTATGCAGTCACATTCCTAAAATCATGCGGCTAGCTAATGAAAAAAATGAGTTTCTCCTAACCTGACCATAATAGCAATATAATAGCAATAATAAACCAATTGTTCATTAATGTACAGAGATAGAAAGATATGAATAGACATAGTTTTATATAAAGAGCCAAATTCTATGCCTGTTGAAGTCAGTGGAGTTCTTTGGGATTAATGAGAGTTGACTTTGGCCCAGTATCTTTATAGATAATAATGGAAATAATAATAAGGAAATAGTTATTTCAGGAAGCTCTGATAGCATTAAGATCCTTGAGAATAAAGACTGAATATGTGGTGATATCAAAAGAGCCCTCAGATGTTTTTATTTACTTTGACTATAATTTGCCTCTCATGTGACTTCTATTGGCCTGATATGATACTCATTGAGATCAGTGGGTACTGGGTCAGGTTCTATGAGAATTGCTTATTTCATAGCATGATCCTGTAGGTCACTGAGAGCATGCAACTATCATTGACTTTCCCACCATCATAGTCATGCACTTAAATTTTTCCTCTAATTGATTGAAGAGAACACTATGTAGACTCTCTCTGGATTCCTAAGTGGTGACCAGAACTTTGGCTAGAAAGAGAGAGAGATGAACTCTTTAGTCTTCCCAGGCCTGGTCAGGGTTCACAGCCCTTTTCTCACCAAGAAATGAAGGACCAGTCTGAGAAGTGTGCTTATAATACATGGATCTATTTTTCTTCCATTTTCACATGGTAGTCTTCCTGTTTTTATTAAATTGTTTTTCAACAGAATTCTATGATGTTTTACTAACTGATTTTTTACATGAAATGTCTCTGCTTTCCATAGGAAATGTCAACTTTTAGTTGAAAAACCAAACATAGCTTTTGGCAGAAAATTTTTGGTATTTGATTGTTGAACAGCCAGAATTTTCCACAAAGGGAAATTTTTTTCTCAAACATTTCTAATTGAAGCACTGGTAGTAATCTGTTTGTAACACTGTCTTATTGATATCACATATATTGAAGCTGAGATTATTTGCACAGGAAGGTATTATTACTCATCAGGAAGCATTTGCGTGTGCGTACTTAGGAACTGGGTAATGTTTATGGCTCCCTAAGATTTAGTAAGCACAACAAAACATAGAAACTTTCAACCAAAGACAAATTTAAAAGATATTTACTCTATAACATTGTACAATTTGTAAATCCTGAAAATACCAGATTGTTGGCCTAATCCTTCAAGGGGCTGAGTGCCATCTGTGAGAGAATGTGGGATGAGGGGATTCAGCACCTCACAGGAGAAGCTCAGTATCTTGTCAGACTGGGTCCCTGCAAACAAGCATCCGACAACTGCAAATAACACAACATCACCGTATTCCTTCTCTATATCTGTCTCCACCTTTTAAACCACTTTCAAATGGTGGGATTTGCAGCTCTGACTATGTGTGAGCCCTGACTGACCACTACAGTCCTCAGACACTAACTGTGAAATAAATTTTGTCCAGGTATTGGTTTGTGGTTCGTTAGTGGCTCCAAGAAACGATATAACAAATAATGACATCATCCTAACTTCCGTTGTGGGGAGCATCGATAAGGGATAAGACTGCAAGACAGTGGAGAGAGGTAATATATAGGGCCCTGCAGCTACTGTACTAGGATGATTTTTGCATGTGGTACAGTGTGGGAGAAAAGACCTATCCATCAGATAGGGCCCATGTAAGTCCTCCAGGTAGTCTTTAAGTAAGGCAGAGGGATTGTACTGACCTTCGTCACAGGTGTGAATTTAACTGTATGGGCCAGATTGCAAACCCTTTACAGTTTACAATCAAGTCTGAAGAGCCTCTCACCTATCTGGCCCTTTCTGAATAATTTGTTGGCATTGATACCTTTTACATTCAGAACTTTTACTAAGAGCCAGTTTCACGTACCCTTCCTCCTGCGGAAGAGTATCTTACTGCACAAGCGGCCCCACTGGAGTCAGTAAAACCCTGCTTGGAATCAGATGCCACTCAGAATGAATAAGGGTGCGAGAATCTGGCCCGCTGTATTTTGGAAAAAGGTAGTTAAAATTCACACAGAGAAATCATGGCATACATAGCCAGATTGTGGAAGCTGTGCTTACATTGTCAAACACTATACTCACGCAACTACACCCAGCAACTTTAATCTCTTCCCCCCCCAGGTGCTCACCAACATAAGCAACGCCCACATGGTAAACTAAAAAATAAATGACATAAAAAAAACAAGTACAAAGAGAATAAAAGGTCATGAGTGTATATGGAAAGATTATAAACAGTATATAGATTATTAGGAAAAATGATTTAAAGAAGCAATACCTATTGATCATGCAATAATGGGAAGAAGCAGAAAATGCAGAGGATCACAGTAAGCAAATTAAGTTTATGGGTGGATAAATGACTTTTTTAACTCAGTGCAGAAAAACATATGTTCAAGATAAAGACAAAGATTATAGACTAAAATGAAGCACAATGTATGATACAGAAGTAGTGTGTAATGATCATGACATGAATCTCTTTTTTTTTTTTTTTTGGTGGAAATAAATGCAAAGCAGGTTCTTTGATTTATGAGCAGGCCATACAGATAAATCGATAGATGACTACAGAGATTACCCTGACATTGTCTGCACAAAGTTTGATCAGCTGTAAAGTATAAAGCACACAAAATCTTTAGATGAATGATATATTCAGTGAAAACAATACCTACCTCTTATATAGTGTTTTTCAACAGTAGTTCTCAAATAAATAGTGTAGGCTATATATCTCAAAATAATAGTGTAGGCTATATGTGGGCAGACATTGTTCAGCCATGTTGTTAGGCACCAGTAAAACAGCATTTATAATACACTTTGCAGTTCTAGTCATTATATTATAAAGACAGAACTTTCTTGAGATTTAAAGGGTATGTGGGCCTGCTCCAATAGCCAGTGAAGTGACTGGGCATTGGATTGAGTCATATATAAGGGTCAGACAAATTGGTTCAGGGACAGATTATGAACTTGAAAGAAATATTAGTCTGATATGGGCTCTTGTGTTGTAGTGAGAAAAGAGATTAAGGGATGAATCCTGAAAGGTGCTGAGTTTTCTTAACTTTTATTGAGTACATAAAGGGGCAGAACGAACTTGGACCTCAAAAGAGACTTGTAAGGAAAGCTGGGAAATCCCAGCACATCCTGAGGAAAAAAAATGGATGCCTCATTCAGGACAGTCGCTGATTCAAAAACAGGACTTCGTAATTGTGTGAAGTTGAATAAGGGACAAAACCAATATTTAAGCAGTCAAGATAAGTTTTCATTGATATTTATAGGTGAATTTGAGATGACAGCACAAGCTGACAGTATTTAGTTGGTGTTGGGGATGATATAGTTGGGGTTGGTCCTCCTTTGAGCAGGGGATTGGATTAGATGACCCCCTGAGGTCCCTTCCAACCCTAGTCTTCTACGATTCTATTTCTCTCTCTCCTATGTCTACCAGGAAAGGGTTGGCTGGACCTTGTGAATTTCTTTGGGTTCCTAATATTTCCAAAGCTCCTAATTAAGGTCCATCCTGAGTAGAGCTAGGTACTTGGGTTTTTTTTTTTTGTTTTGGTTTGGTTTTTTGGATGAATGGTTTATATGCTGAAAAATGCACTTTTGACCAACCCAAAACTATTTGCAAATTTGACACAAATTTGCTGAATAATTTTGGTCAGAAAAAAAAAGGGGGGTAGGGGAGGTGGAAGATGCAAGTTCAAATCTCTGCTCCAAATCAGGCATAGGGGAGTTTGAATCCAGGTCTCCCCCATCCTGGGAGAGTGCTGTAACCACTGGGCTAAAAGTTATAAAGGCGGTTTTCATCCTCGTTCTCTGGCTGTTTTGTGAAACCAGTCCTTTAAAAATGCCCAGAAATAAAATGTTTTGGTTTGACACAAACCAGACTTTTTCAGTTTTCCAAAAATTCGAAAATAATTCAGATTTGGTTCAACCCAAACTGATTTTATTTTTATTTTTATTTTTTATTTTTTTCAGAACCGACTTAGACCCAAAAATCAGTTATTTGTCTAGCTCTGATTGTGAGGCTGCTATTGAGTCATGTGGTTGGCTTGGCTTCCTTTTCATTCAGAACACTGTCTCCTTCTGATTCTTTGTCTCTCTTAAGAAATTTTCATACTGTCTTTTAGAGGGTAAGGCTTTGCAGAAATCTGACATAGGATCCGTGTGTCAAGCTATTACATGCTGTCTAATGACAGTACAGTATTTATCTTCTGTGTAAATCTATACCTAGCTTTTAAGGATCACTGACATTCCAGTATGCACTGTTGGTTGCTTTTACTTTCCAAGGATTTTTTATGTATTTGTGGCTTAGAAATGCACAATCTCATTGCTGGTTCAAGTGGAAAATATAACTTGAATATCATTATGTTTCTCACTTACTTTAATACACTGACTCTCAGATCTTGATAGCATTACAAGTACAGAAGTAAAACCCTTGCTACCAACCCAAGCATGTTTGCATGTCCAGTCCCAAATAACAATCAGCAAAGATCCCCCCATCAACTATATGATTATATTTGAGTGCATAAGATCACTCTAACCTTGTATCTTTAGTACAGTGTACATGTATACACATGTCCTCATATGGCACTTTCCTTTGAGCTGTGGAACAGAGGAAATGTAGGGATGCAATGGACTTTCTCTTTTATAAAACTTCTATGCCTTTATGAGCTACAGTAAGGTGACATGATAAATTCACTCAGTCGTCAGTTGAACTAAAGTGTTGGGGGCAGTTAAATGGCATCTGATTGGGTAACTGATTGGTATTTGCATGAGTTTAATTTGATGTCTCCTCATGTTTCTTTGAATAAGTGACCCATCTAGGGAATCTGGAAACATATCAGCAGAGCGTCCCAAGAAGCTCTTTTTAACCAGAGGCAGGTCACTACTACATGTATGCTTGTATGCTTGTGAGAAAGTCTGGGAGAAACATTGCTACCAGCTCCAAATATACTAACATGTCATATATTAGATACTGCACCTTTAGGGACATAGCCAGAGCACAGGCTGAGTAGCTTGGCTACATGCACAGGCTATACATGGGGAAAAGAACACTCTCCCCATGGTCTCTTTTGAACTTGTCCTCTTGGCCAATGAGTTTTCATCTGCAAGGGTGGATGGCTGGTGAGTCAGTATAGTTATCGATCCATCATCTCCACCCTTTGCTCCCTCCCACTCACACATTGGACTTCAGGCGGTCCCTATGGCATATGAACTTTCTTTCTGGGATCTTCAAACCCTGCTCTCCCATTCCACAGTGGGGGTTCACTAATTCTTCTCAGTGGAAGCCCGTCTGGGCCAAGAATACGGCAGTATTTGGTCCTAGAAGAAGTTTGTCCTTGGAGGTAACACCTATTCCTTGCAGCATAAGGATGATTCTTTCAGTATACAAACGTACATGCTTTCAACTTATCTTTTATTTGAGGAATTCAGACCTTCTCTACAAGCATTAATTAGTTACGGCTTCAATAACACCCCTGTGACGAATATAGGTATTCTTGTCTCCATTTCACAGATGGGTAAACAATGTAGAGGGATGATGTGTGAGTAGTACAATGCCAGTTGGCAAGTCAGAGATCGAAGGTACATGTCCTGACTCCCAAGCTAATTCTCTAGACATAGGAACACGGATACTCTAACTACTGTTAGAATACTTAGTACTACTTCTTTGCCGTTCTGATTAGAACAAGCAGATAAATTCTTTTAGAAGGAAGTCTTTTAGTGACTCAAACTCAAACTGGAACTTTACTTTCTATTAAAACTAATTGTCGACAAGACTTGTTGAGTAAAATAATATTATTTTAACATTTTTGTCTCTAACACTTTAAATATAAAGATTCTTTCTTGGAAAAGTGATTAGAATATTAAAACGCTATAAAAGTAGACATTAGCTGATGATCCTGTCATTATGTTGAGTACCCATGAATTCACCTCAATACACCTAGCGATTTCACAAAGGCCATTATTTCATGGCTACATCTCCTTCTTCAGAGCTTATTACTTTGAATAAAAAATGTTAATGGTTTCTGAGAAGCTCATGATGAGAAATGGAGGTTTTGGAACTTAAAGAAGCACACTCTCCAAATTTCAAAGCTTGCATTAAACTTTCCAGCAATTGCCTGAAATTCTCAGTGGAACAATAATATATCAATGTGAATTCAGGCTCATTTTATACTGTGGTGCTATTTAGGTATTCTTTATTATTGTTTATTAAATTATGCAGCACTGCCTGGTATTCGTGGGATGAACTTATGACCCTTATGATGAACTTATGATCCTTGCACACTCAGGAGTAAATGGGTGAAATTGTATGGCCTGCATTAGACCAGGGGTTAGATTAGTTGATCTAATGGTCCCTTCTGGCCTTAAATATATCTGAATGAATAGAGTACTTTGCTTCCAAACACTGGCAACTGGATACAAGGAGATGGGCACTTTAGAAGCTGTTGTGGACAGACAGACAGGCAGACGCAATGAACAGGGCTGTGCAAAACATTCTCATTCACACCAAACTAGGCAAAGTTACATGGCTTTGAGTTCCATTGCACAACCAGTTCTTCAGCAGCCTTTAGGCTCCTTTCCACCCCACAGGCCCTCCTTTCCCACACTTGTACCTCTCCAGGGAAAAGACCCTGGTATCCCCTCATTCAAGCCTCTGACCCTCCAGCAAACCCAAGCCCTTCTCAGGAAACTCTCCTTTCCTTGCTCTTCCTTTCAAAAGTTTTCAGAGGCAAGCTGGCTGATTAATGGCTCCACCTAGAGTATCTATGACGGTGGCAGCAAATCCAAGGTTATTTCTGGGAGTCAGCTACCAGTCATTGGGAAGCAGGTTGAAACTTAGGAGGAGTAGAAAATAATGAAGAGGACATGTCACTGATACCGAGCAATTTGGAACAGTTGGTGAGCTGTGCACAAGCAAACAATAGGTGTGGTTAAATGTAAATGCATACTCTAGGAACAAAGAATGTAGGCCATATGTACATAATGGGTGACTCTATCCTGGGAAGCAGTAGCTCTAAAAATATTTGGGAATCAGGATGGATAATCAGCTGAACATGAGCTCCCAGTGCAACAAAGTGGCCAAAAAAAGCTAATACGATCCTTAGATAAGGGGTGGGCAAAATACGGCCCACGGGCCAGATCTGGTCTGTTTAACATTTCGTCTGATCCACTGGTGACTTCCCAAACTTCCTGCTTCTGGTCATGTGACCAGAAGAAGGACTTTTGGGAATCACATGAACATAAGTTGTAAGTAAATGTTAGTGTTAATGTTGTTATTACAAATTTTACAAGTGTTTACAAAATGGTTTGCAATAAGAATTGCCTCTTAAGATAAGCTTTGGATAAACATGTAGTCAGTTAACTGTTATTAAGTGTACTTACTTTTTTGTGGAAAGAATATAATGGGGTTTTTATACAATAGATGGTGAGGTAATTTCATTAATATAGCAGAAATGTGCAGCACATGACAACTTACCAAAATTCATGGCGTGGCCCCTCTGCAAAAGTTATTGTCCACCCCTGCCTTAGATGCATAAATAGAGGAATCTATAGTAGTGATAGACTCAAGGAGATCAATCAATTTAGCTTAACAAAACAGTTCATAGGGGACTTGATTAAAATCTGTAAGTACTTACATGAGGAGCAAATATTTAATAATAGGCTTTTCAGTCTAGCCGAGATAGGTATAACACAGTCCAATGGCTGGAAGTTGAAGCTAGACAAATTCAGACTGGAAATAAGATGTACATTTTTGACAGAAGTAGTTATTAACCACTGGTACAATTTACCAAGAATCAGGGTGGAATATCCATCACCGACAATTTTTAAATCAAGATTGGATTTTTTCCCCCTAAAAGATCTGCTCTAGGAGTATTTTGCAGGACATTCTGTGGCCTGCGTTCCACAAGATATCAGACTGGATGATCACAATGGTTCCTTGTGGCTATGGAATCCATGCAACTCTAAACAGTCTGGGGCCTGAGGCAGCCCAATTTCACTATCTCAGTTGGAAGCTGGAGGTGAGGCATAGAGAGGAGCTGAATCCAGACCCTTTCTGTGGAACCAGAACAGGAGGAGCCAGCCAGCAGACTGCCTACTTATCACCTCTGAAGAAGCCATGAGTGAGGGGGACAACCATTAGCTAAAACTCTTTGGAAGGGGCGGGGGGGAAGAACAGCAAACCTCCCCTTCTCTATAGAAGGCAATGATAGTGGGATGGAGCCTGTTGGGAGTAAGTCATACCAAACCAAATTATTAGTTACAAATCCAGGGAGTTCTGATGGCAGATCCTATTCCAAGTTTCATGCACTGCATATTTTGTTCCTCGTTTTCTTTAACTCTTTCAATGCCATAAACAGATTGACCACAAATGCTACTGCAAATTCTTCTATTCGAGTAAAGGAAGTCATAGTGTGTTATGTCCCAGTCTACAGTAATTCTGGGTAGGTGGGTGCTGAACTACCACACTACTCACTGGGGTTTTGGAGGTGTAGACATTAGCATATGATATGCAGCACAACAGTCAGAGAAGCCACATATTGAGGGTGATTGGAGCATACAACCCATAAAAAGAACCAAGCTGACAATGTCCTAGACTGAGTGAAAACTGTAGAGTGGTCATATGTGTTGGGATTGCTTCTGCCTCAAAAGTAATATCTGTTTGAAGAAGTACTTGGTGATGCAGATGAACCTGTCAAGGGAATGTCCTATTAGAATACTGAAATGGGATTACAGTTCAATAGCAAAAGGGACAATTAGTGGAATTCATTATGCATCAGGACAAAATATTGTAATCAGGAAATTATGTTTAGCATACCTGAGCAGTTACACTTGTTTTCCATACTTCAGCATCATTGGCTGTCTGTTTGGATAAGACAGATGACCTAGGTAACAACATTTCTTCATAAACAATTAAATACATTTGAAGATAAGTGCCTACAAAAAATTTGGGGGACATTATTTCCATGAACAAATCTGCCTGCCTCACCTGGCATAAATGAAGAATATAGACAAATCCAGACATAGAAACAAATATAGCAGCAGCCCCCATCATATACAGTATGAACTAAACTATTTTACAGCAGAAAATGAGGAATCCTACTCTAAATATTGTCCCTCAAGCAAACCTCTGTGGCAAATGCCCCCAATAAAAAGGTTAGCTCTTTTAGTGTGCCCTGAAATCAGCACATTAGAGTTATTTTGGGCTGGGTGGGAATAAATTCCAAACTTCAGCAGCATTTACTGAGAACACCCTGCCACAACTCCGTCTCTTAAGTTGAAGGACCTCCAGCTTGAGAGCCTCCAAGGATCTCAGCTGCTGCAGTATGGTGCATCGAGTGAGGCAGTCTTTCAAGTAGGTATGTTCTAACCCAGTTAGAGTTTTATGGGTGAAAGCTAAAATCTTAGACACCACGTATGATAACACAGGCAGCCACTGCAGGTCATGCAACAGTGGATGTAATATGCTATGAGGGAGACATAGCTCTTAATAAGTGAGCTGATGCATTCTGCATCTGCTTCAAGCATCCAAATAGATCTAAACTGTAGCCTCAAGTAGAGTACATTGCATTAATCTCATCTTGAGGTGACAAAGGATCCAGAAGCTGAAGTGCAACCTCCTTAGACATAAATGATAAATAGACATAAATGATATCATCATAGAAATGTAGGGCTGGAAGGTACCTTGTGAGATCATCAAGTCTATCCCTCTGTGTTGAGGTAGGACCAAGTACATTAAGATCATCCTTAACAGGTGTTTGTCCAACCTGTTCTTTAAAAACTGCACTGATAGGGATTCCATAACCTCCCTCAAAAGTCTATTCCAGAGCTTAACTACCCTTATAGTTAGAAAGCTTTCCCTAATATCTAACCTAATTCTCCCTTGTTGCAGATGAACCCCATTACTTCTTTTCCTACCTTCAGCGGACATGGAGAACAACAGAATACAGACCTGTTTGTAACAGCTCTTAGCATATTTGAAGATTTTTATCAGATCCTCTTCCATTTTCTTTGCTCAAGTCTAAATATGTCCAATTTTTTTAACCTTTCCTCAAATGTAAGGTTTTCTAAACCTTTTGTAATCTTTGTTGCTCTCCTCTGGATTCTTTCCAGTTTAGCCACATCTTTCCTAAAATGTGGCACCCAGAATTGGACACAGTACTGAGTCCTCGGAGTAGAGCAGGACAATTAACTCATGTGTCTTAGGGACAACTATTCTGTAAATACACCCCAGAATGATATTAGCCTTTTTTGCAACTGCATTACGTTGTTGATTCATATTCAGCTTGTGATCCTCAAGTCCTTTTCAGCAGTACTACCACCTAGCCAGATATTCTCCATTTTATAGCTTTACATTTCATTTTTCCTTCCTAAGTGTAGTACCATGCACTTGTTTTTGTTGAATTTCATCTCGTTCATGTCAGACCAATTCTCTAATTTGTCAAGATCATTCTGAATTCTAATCCTGTCCTCCACAGTGCTAGTAACCCCTCCTCTTGTTGTCATCCATAGATTTTATAAGCATATTTTCCACTCCATTATTCAAGTCATTAATAAAAATATTGAATAGTACCAGACTGAGGAATGACTCTTGAAGAACTCCCCTAGATATAGTTTGACAGCAAACCATTCATAACTACTTTCTGAGTATGGTCTTTCGACTAGTTGTGCACCCACCTTACAGTAATTTCAGCTAGACCACATTTCCCTAATTTGCTTATCAGATTGTCATCTCGGACTATGTCAAAATCAAGATATATCACATCTACTGCTTTCCATCCCTATCTACTATGCCAGTTAACCGGAAATTAGGTTTGTTTGGCATGATTTGTTCTTGACAGATGCATGTGGGCTATTACTTATAACCGTATTATCTTCTAGGTGTTACAAATTGATCGTTTAATAATTTGTTCCACTATTTTTCCAGGTACTGAAGTTAGGCTGACTGATCTATACTTTCCCTAGTCCTCTTGGTTCCCTTCTTTAAAGATAGGTACTATGTTTGTCCTTCTCCAGTCTCTGGGTCTTCACTCATGTTCTGTGAGTTATCAAAGATAATTGCTAATGATTAAAAAATTGTGCCAGCTAGTTCGGTAAGTACCCTAGGGTGAGTTGCATATGGTCCTGCTGACATGTAATTTATCTATATTTTTTTTTAATTTGTTCTTTCCCTATTTTGACTTGTGTTCCTTCTCCCCTTGTTAATATTAATTGTGTTGAGTATCTTGTCACCATTAAACTTTTTAGTGAAGACTGAAGCAAAATAGGCATTAAACATCTCAGCCTTTGTGATGTCATCAGTTAGTAGCTCTTCTTCCTTACTAAGTAGATGACCTACATTTTCCTTTGTCTTTTTTTCTTGTTCCTATGTATTTAAAGAACCTCTTCTTATTGCTTTTTATGTCTCTTGTTAGGTGCTTTTCTGATTTTGTCCCCATGTACTCCTCTTTAGCAATTCATCCATGTTTCCAATTTTTGCAGGATTCCTTTTTTGACTTTCAGGTCATTAAACAGACCTGCTTGAACCATACTCTTACTATTCTTCCTATCCTTCCTGGTATCTAGTGATGCAGTGGTAATTGGAAATTTAAACAGACTCCCAAGTTGTGAACATGAGAAACATGTGGTGGACATATGCCTTCAATCACAAAGGCTGATATAATCTTGCTATATATTCTGGAAACTTTCCCCCACATTCCAGCATCATCTGGTTTTAAGAGGTCTCCCTGCAGTTTAAATACAACTGAATGTGCATTGGAGTGTCAGCTCAGGACCAAAATTTACATATATAAGGACCAGATTCTTCTGCCCTTACTTTACAGGTAGTCCCATTGAAACCAATGGACTACTCATGGATTAAGGTGCTACTCAACACAGGTAAGAATATCAGAATCTGGGCCTATCTAAATAAATACAATTAAATACAATAAACTATTGTTTTTGCTGCAGCTTCTTACATAGTTGCTGTTCTCATGTTTGTCAGTACAATTCTTTGGCTAGATCATAAACAGGTAAAGATGGGACACATATTAAGAACACATGCATCAGCTCAACAGTTGCCTGATGCACACCTTCTCACATGTGTGCCAGACACTCTGTAGGCATTTGCGAGGTGTGTACTGGAATGATATGGTGGTGGGCTTTTCATTTCTGTTTTTTTTCACAAAATACAATTAGCAACAGGATGACAGTTCAGGTATCAACAAGATGAGCACCCAATTGGAGATGCCAGTGGGCCTGGTGTGCCTCCTGACCCCCTCCACACAGTTCACATCTGACAACAGCGTCCTGGTAGCTGACACCTTGCTAAGAGCCTTGCTTCTGTAGGGTAAATGGCAGGCTGGTAATAATGCTCAGTACCTCCCCCGTCCCCAAACTACCACAAGCCACATATAAATCAGGGCAACAGGATGACAACTAAGTTATCCCTGTAACAATATGGTTTATATTAATGGGTTAACTAAGCTCTGCCTGGTTCACACCCTTGGGGAAACGTTTTAGAAGAGTGTGTTGTTATTATCAGTTCCAGAGGGGTAGCCATGTTAGTCTGTTTTCAGCAAAACAACGAGAGTTCTGTGGCTTCTTAAAGACTAACAAATCTACTTGGGCAGAAGCTTTCATGGGCAGAAGCCCATTTCATCAGATGCATAAACATGCATCTATTCATGCATCTGATGAAGCGGGCTTCTGCCCATGAAAGCTTCTGCCCAAATGAATTGGTTAGTTTTTAAGGTTCCACAGGATTCCCGTTATTATTATCAGTGATAACAATAGAGTTCAGAATGTATACTCAGTGTGTTAAAGTATGCTTGATACTGTGTGTACCCACACATTAAGAGAGGCCTGGTCTATGGACTTGACTACAGGAATTGGAGCTAGGAACTCCTGAAGTCAATTTCTGGACCTACCACTGACTCCCTCTGTGGCTTTATGTTAATCTCTCTACCTCAATAGAGGTAAAGTTCTTAGGGGTGTTAAAATTAATTAGTTAAGATTTGCATGACATTTTGAAGCTGAAAAGACATGCACATCTTTATTCAATATGAGC
Source organism: Mesoclemmys tuberculata (assembly GCA_007922155.1). Classification (NCBI taxonomy): domain Eukaryota; kingdom Metazoa; phylum Chordata; order Testudines; family Chelidae; genus Mesoclemmys; species Mesoclemmys tuberculata. The sequence continues at coordinate 24,947,718 of ML675611.1, read as the reverse complement.
ACATCTAATGAGATACAAGCCCACACTGATGGATGTGTGATTCAGTGAGTGCCTGGAGGCACAGAACATGATGTGGCTCTTTGTGGAGTGTGGAAGGGAGCAATGTGGGTACCATTGGAAGCCAGAGAAAAGGAGGTGGCACTCATCAAGGTGGTGGAGGATAAGGAAATTGAACAAGAGTTTATGCTGAAACCAAAATATATTGTTGGAAGCAGTGGCAGGATTTGGACAGACTCTGAGTGCTATGGGCAAAAGGGAGGGAGGGTCTGAAGATAACACTCAGGTTATCAATGTTAACAGTGATAAAGAATGAAAGGAGAGGAGGTGATTTCAGAGGATGAACAAGAAGTTCCGATTAGCCATGTGACGTTAATCAGTTAAATTCTGTCTACGTTCAAGAACGAACAGAGCCATTAACCAAGAGGCCCAGAAGTGTTCTTGGTGTACCAGTTTAGTAGCCTCCATTGTATTAATTTAGATGGAATATAATGGGCCCAAAGAATAAAAGGGGTTAACATGACCCCAAATCTCTCCAACATTGAACAAGATTTGAGGTTTGATATACAGAGACTTCAGCTTGCTTAGTACCATGACAAACATACCATTAAAAACAACATTTTATTAAAAATACAGAAAGGAAGGAAAAACCGTTAAAGCAATTGAAATGTAATATATGATATAAGGCTTTTATTTTAACACCATTCCTTGTTCCCTTTCCCTTTAGCTGAAGAGAGTTTTTAGAAGGCACCTTCCCTTACCCCTTGTATAACAGTTTGTACATTGTAATAACTGTTATTTTGTGGGAAAAGAGAAGAAGTTAGTTGAGATGGATAGTTGATGAGCTGTTGTTATTGCTATTTTGCTAAAGTTAAATAATATTTCTTTATAAAAAGAACAACAACAAAACCAAGATAAACACACACAAAAGGGGAGAAAAAAGAACAGCAAAGATAGAAAATGCAGCTTCTGCCTCTGGAACAGATTTTTAGCTCTAGGATTTAGCAAACTTGTATCAGCCTTGGATTGTTTAGGGCATTGCAATTAGCTGCCTCTTTCTTGTCACAGGCTTACAGTGTTGCAAAATATACAGTCTTGGCCAGCTAAGCTAGACTCTTATTAGACAGAAGACAAAAAGAGAAGTTTAGGAAAGAGAAAAAACAAGGAAGAGAAGGAAAAGGACACATGGGGAATAAGGAAGATGCAGGCTCACATCCCAGATGGTAGTCTTGCTCTAGCTGGAGCCACTGGTGCTGTCGTCTGGCTCCCTTTTTCTGGCCTGGTATGATCAGGATGAAGGATTAGAATGAAGCTGGTCCGGGGTCCCAGGATGTGGGGGTGAGGGGTGGTAGCCATGATGATAAAGTTTGCTGTAGTGGTTGTTAGCAGACAGCTGCTTTTTTTTGCCATTTTTCCCCCAAAGTTGTTTTTATTTCTAAGAACCTCAAAAGAGAGTGTCAGGTGTAATAGTTTATTCTTTTGTTGTTGTGTTTGCCAATTAGATCTACTTTTTAACACATCAATTTTGGTTCATGGATTTTTGGTTTTATATCGTTTATGTTTATCAGGCATTTTTTAACACAGTTTCTGAATTATATTAGTTAAGCCTTTTTGTTTGACCTAATTTAGTATTTTTGTTTGTTTGTTTTTTACAAACAATTTTACATAACAGGTTATTGTGACAATTTATAAACTTTTACATACTTTCTACAGTTGAGCTTACACTTCAGGTAAATTTGTAGGCCCAAGTATTACAACATCTCAGGACAACTTGATTAAGAATGGGTTGGGAGAGGAGAAAGTGTTAGGAGAACTCATTGAATTGATCTTGTTCTGGGTAGGTGGGACATAAGGAGCTTCCTATTCTGATTTCCTAATCAAGGAATCTTGAACCAAGGATATGCACAGAACACAAATAATAGATAAGGGGGAAATGGCTAGACAAAACTTGATTATGGACAGAGGGAGCAAAGAATATCTTCTCACAGCTAGGTCCATTATACCAGACCTGGCATACGAAATGCTACCCTGCTCGTTCACACAGGAACACAGGAAATGGCAGGATTTCAGGCTTAGAATAATAAAAATCACAGATGGCAAAGACCTACTGGAGTCATTTTTTTTGTCCTCCTGTCAATGCAGGATTGTTCCCTATAGTGCATTCTTGAGTGCTTGAGAGCTCAATCTAGCTTTAAATCAGTCAGATAATGGGGGACTTCCAATCCTTTCCTTGTAAGGCTTTTCCACAGTCTCACTGACCTCGCTGTACAGACTTTTTTCCTGGTATGCATCTAAAAGTTCTTTTGTTTAATTTATACCTATTATTTCTGGTCATATCCACCTTACTTTTCTCCTCTTCTTTGTGTTTTCACCCTTTAGGTTCTGGAAGATGGGGTGCTTTTTTTCATCTTTGTTTGCATTGAAGATCTTTTAGAAATATACACTGAACTCCACATTACAACCTGTACTGCTAAGTATACATGCAGACACCCTGTCCTTCAGCAAAACTTAATCACACATTTATGTGTCCATAAGTTTCTGTTCCAAAGGTGACTGTGTTTGGAGGTAGGTGTGTTTGGTTACCAATGAGAAACAGTGCCAGATCTGAGCTCTGGTTCCAAGGATGATCACACATTACTGAAAAGGGTTAACTTTAAGCCTTTTGTAGTACTGCTTAGTCCACCCTTAAACATGCAACATCCTGGTGTATGGAAGCCACATCAATAAACTCAACTCCTGCTGCACCTGGACTGAGAACAGTATCTGGTGAATCCACAGTTACTAGAAACTGTACACAACATTCTCTGATTGGGTAAGATGAGAGAAGAAGTTTCACTTTAGTCAGAAATGCAGACCAGTTCTCAAAACTCAAACCCGCCACTTAAATTCCTGCTGGGACTTCACTGAGAACTTGCTTTCTTTCATGCTAGATTTGTTTCAATGACTTTATTATAGAAACTGGATTTTATATCTCAATGCCTATTACAGTATTTTTCTTTATTTGACACAATGAAAACATTGCATTAAAGCTGTTATTGAATAGCTGAGTGCGAATCTTGGGAGTGAATAAAATTCATTTATTGAATCAGCCGGAGCTGAAACTATGAAAGCATATAGAGCGACGGAACTATCAAATACTTGATACACTTGGATGTGGGAAAATGTTACAAGATGCAGTTTCAGTTCCCTTCCAAAATCAATAAATAAATGAAGGTCTCAGATGTCCCATTTAGGGACCTTAGCTGTGGTGCCTCAGGGAAGAATTCTGCCTCGCGGATGCAGAGGGAAGACTCCCATTGGCACAGCCTTTCTGTGGTTCTAACTTGCTGCCCCCACTGTGTCAGTCCTGCTCCACGGGGTAGGTGGCAGTGCCTTCAACCACCTCCTCCTCGTTCCCCTTTGACTTGGTGAGGGGGAGTAGGAAAGTAGCAGGCTCTGTTCTCTCCTGAGCACAGGGAATGCAATGGTTGGGTACTCACATAGGCTGTGCAAAGTTCTGTCTGCCTTTCACCCCACTCTGCACCCACATAAGCTTCAGGTACAATCTGTTGCAATTAATTAAATTAATTTAATAAAATCATGTTGACACTTTTCTTAGTGGAACTTAGCTGGAATTTAGTTCTAATTTCCTTTCTTTTAATTGTCTTAGACCCAAAATTTAGATCCAGATCTACAGTAGATTCAGATGTTTATCTTGGGCCTTCTCTAGTATGTACATGGAAAAAGGGAACAACTATGTCATCATAAAGAACAGATTCTGTTCCTCATTACACCGGTGTAAATACAGATTAAGTAACTCCACTAACTTCAGTGAAGCTATTCCAGATTTATACTGGTGTAGCGCACAGCAAAGTTTGGCTGACTGACTCCACAGATATATATGCTGTTTAAATATTGAGTCTATTGTTGATTAAATATGCACACAAATGCAACAAGCCATCAGTCAAAGAAATCACATTTGCGCTGCTGCCAGGATATAAACCAAAATCATGAAAAGAAAATGCATTCCCCAGATATATTGAATAATACAACTTCAATAGAAAGCATTGCTTTACATTATTTTAATGTGATTAGTGCCTATGAAAGGCACCAGATTAACTGATTGGAAACTGGTGTCCTTTGTTTATCCAGAAAACTAGTATAAAAGCCAGCTTCTCCTGCACCACTCAACCGATATGCCTTGAGTGTGACCTGCAAGGGTCTGAAGATGAAAGGGTATTCCAGTCTCCAGCTCCATTCACTCCTAGATTATTCTGTTGAATTTACCAACAAGAATCCCAATTGTTTGTGATGTTTATTAGAAACAAGACTAAGTTCACAATTTCACATGAAATACCCAGAAATAATGACTTTCAGTTAGTAGCAAGCTGTTCCAGATTTGACCTGGTGAATTAGAGGTGAAAGGCTTTGCAAGTATTGTTAAAAAAGATGTGCTAGTAGTGAAATATCAAGCTGCTACCTATGAGACCAAAAGAGGGAATTTCTTCCTGATGGCAGTAATTTACTCTATTGTCTGCTAATATACTTCCAGGCTTCAAAGAGCGAAAAACAATTCTTACCACTTTTTACAATGGTTTTATCACACATGAACACAGTAGGCAAGCCCATCTTCCTCCTTTAACTTGTGATAAGGAATCTTTGTCTCTCTTGTGCATCTTCAGCATCCTTTAAAAATTTTGGGCTCACGGACATAGCTACCCTCTATAATCTGCCTGAAAAGATCCACTAGAAAGTAGTGGGATGGATAGTTCATAAAGGATTCTGGCAATCTCAGACCACACTTAACCCTACCGCATTTAGCACTACATTAGTAATAACAGTGAGTTCTGTTTCTGTTTTGTGTCATTGAGTCACGGTGTGGCCCTAGGCAACTAAGCAGCAGCCTGATTTTCCAAAGTGCTGAGCATTCACAGCTGCTGTTGACTTGAGCTTCTGAAAATCAAGATCTTAGCAAAATTTTTCATAAAAAAATTAATTTTGATGAGAAAAGGGACAAATATTTCATAGAAAGGCTTGAGAAAAGTTTGTTGCATTTTGTGAATGGCTGTTAGACTCATAGACTCATAGACTCATAGGTCAGAAGGGACCAA
>ML675611.1:24905404-24942231 GCA_007922155.1 Mesoclemmys tuberculata | reverse complement strand
CTCGTCTGATGCAACCTAAAACCGCATTTGCTTTTTTAACAGCCGTAAGAGCTGTTGTTCTTAGCTCTTGCATGTCTGTTTTACTCATCAGAGGCCAGATTTCACCACTATTTCTAATGATGAGTAACACCTATAAGTAGTTGCATGGACTTCATTGGGACTGTTCACTGGTATTTACCATTAGTAAGGATGGCAATATATCACCATAAAAACTGGCGGTATACTACTATTTAATTCAAAAGGGTGTTGTGAGACTGAATTAATGAAGAGCTGTAAGGTCCTTTAGGATCCTCAGGCCTATGGCAGTATGTTGCACAGTATTATTTTATTTTCCTCTAAAAATTGAATATGTCTTTGCAACTCGCTTCCCCATCTGTACATTCCCCTGGACTCCTAACACACAAAGGTTAAAAAAAATAGTAACAAATGCCCGTATTTAGCACATTATCATTTCCCAATCCCTATTCAGCCAAAGCGCAGACTGGATAACTTTAACAATCATCTCCTGCCCCTGCAAAATGAAAGCTCAAGCATCATCGAGGAGTTGCTAAGCTCTGGTTCTTAATTAAAATAAACACTATTAAAACATTTCCATTATGACGGCTTTAACCTCCATAATATTCTGACCACATTCAAATGAGCAAGGAATGCATTTTGCCTTGTGGAGGGAGCTTGTAGTATAAAATTTTGCCAGTATAATGGCTGCCAATAAAAAAAAATATTGTGATTTTCATTACACTATACCCATTTATCACTGGGAAATGCAAGGATGAGATTTTCCACACAAGTTCAGACACGTGCCCTTGAGAGCTGAAGAATGACTTTTCAATGCAATTCCAAATGTTAATATCCCCACAGGAATGCAGATCCAACAGAACATACTACACTAGATAGCTATCATATTCACCTCAGTGAGTGAACACCATGCATCAGTGTGGCCTGATACTATGATTTGCTACTTTGGAGCTATGCTGCATAATCAGTATCATAGATAATTCTTTCTTTAGGCCTTTGCCTGATTGGATTGACTTGGGGAAACATTTCCCATTTTTAAAGAACTATCTATCTGTCTATCTATCTATCTATCTATATATACACACATATACACAAAACAAGTAAGCAGAGATGTGGCTTGTATTTTTAAACAACAGACAATTATAACAAAGAGAAAGAGAGAATGCAAACAAGAAACATCATGCCTTTAGAATAAAAAGAAGAAGACTAAAAGATAATATGTTCTGCCTACACAGTTCTAGGAGACCACACCTGGACTATGGGCTCATTCTGACCACTTTATTACCAGGAAGATATTGACAAATTGGAAGGATGTCAGAGAAGAGCAACAGCAATGATGAGAGGGATGGAGAGATTGATTTACAGTGAAAAATTAGCAGAATTAAATATGCACACCCTGACTAACGATGGAAGACATGATAAGAGCACAAATTTCTGAAGGGAGGAAACTTCAGGGAACGACAGAGAGTATTTAGCATCTTTAAAGAGGGTTTAATTTAGAGATGTAGGATAAAATTAAGAAATGGAAAATGTAGGCTGAATATCAGGGGGGAAACTTATCTGAGAGACAATTATTCACCTGTGGAATAGTCTCCCAGTGGAAATGGGAAAGATCCCATCACACATCATATTTAAAAGTGGTAGATGAATTGTAGAGAATGATCCTTAACTGGCAGAGAGATGGTCTAGACCTGAAAGGTATTTGAGATCTCTGTGATATAAATTCAGAAAAATGGTAAGAATGTAAAAGAATCCAGGGGCTGTTTATGTTGGATTTGTTTGTTCTGTTTCCAGAGAGCCAGCGCTAGGAATAACTCACTGAATACTGATAATGGAAAAGGGAAGGAGTGAGGCATGGGGGCCGAGCCATAGCTGACAATTTGCCTCTTGTTTCTATAGGTACTGTAAAAGCTTCACCACATAGCTTTGCCAATCCACTACAGCTGTGATCACTGCACTCCCATTGTTCCAGTCATATCCCTTGCCAGATGCCAAAGATACTGAATTGAATCAGAGTGCTTGGTGGTTGGGTGAAGAAGACAGCAGTCCACTTGGGATGAAGTTGAGGCCATGGCACTCGTTTCATTTGTTACCTAAGGCTCTGATCTGTCAAACATATGCTTAACATTAAGCACACATGTAATCACATTGAATGGAAACATTCATGTATTTAACATTAAGCATGTGCATATGTATTTCCAGGATTGGGACTTAAATCACCTACAAATTCTGCTGTTAGGTGTGCATGGGAAGATCCCTCAAACTGAAAAGCGGCAACATACACATACACATTCCAGGAGAGATTGTAGACCTAAAAGTTTCCAGAAAAAGATGCTTAATTCCTGATGATTCCTAATTAATTAAATGGGCATTGGATCAGGGTGCTGGCATATTATCACCATCCAGCCCCCAATGTAATGATATAATATAAACTCTTGCTCATGTAACTTTTATTAGCAGGAGAATTGTGGTCTACTGGATTAAGCACAAGGTTAGGAACAGTAGCATTACCTCAATGCTAACCAAAGAGAGATTTTTTTGCTCTTTGTTGTGTGAAGCTTATTATATTTTACTAGTCTGAAGCATGGCAAACCCTTTTTATATTTTTAAGAATAATAAATAGCAGCTTTAAAATAATCACAGCACAAAATTGTATCAAAACGGGTGTGATCAAAAACCCTTGGAAGTGAATAGAACAACATGAATCAACTTCAATAGAACCAGGCCCTTAAGAAAAGAAAAAGTTATTGTATGGGTCTCCACAGATCATTGCAAAGTCACTTTTTTTAAAAAAAAGTTCCTAACCAAACATCATAATCAACAACTGAGCAATGATGTTTATCTAAAATAGATATGAGGACTGAGTGAAGACTTTTTATTTTCTTCCAAAGGTTGAATCTTGTTGTAGTAAATTACAGAATACAACTTAAGCTGCAATAATAGTTGAAGTGGAAATGGAAAAAAAAACACCTTAATTTGCTCAAAGTACAAACAGGGAGCAGTAAAAACGGTACGTTTCTCATATGTACACAATTTTTACATGGGCAGTAAATGCAGAGCTGAATACATTGAAAGAAATCAGGTTATTTCTGATACTGTGTATTTCCAGTCTTACTTTCTTTCTGAAGCTACTGCACTACAACATTTTAATAAGGCATTTTTCTCCTGGACATAATTGGTATATATTTGCAATCTGAACTCAAGCTTAATTAAGTTTTATTTATGGGAATTACTTTGGTTTCTATAATAAAGTTGTCCAAGGAAAAATATTGGTACTTTTGCTTCGTGGAACTAATTATTCTCCACCAACTATGTAAATAACACTGTACTCAAGATGACAACTGTGTTAATGAACCTATCTTGGTCTCTTCTTCTGCTTGCTAGAGTTGTACCAAAGTTTCTTCAAAGCTACACCTACACATTGCTCAATGTCCTTTACTCCAGATAGTTTATCTCGAGTCTTTAAGACACGGTTAAAGGGTAACTGTGGCCTTCTTGAAGAAAGTTCATGGATTTTTGAGAGGTTTAAGAGTTCAAAAAGAATGGCTTAAGAAATTCTCAAAATTCTCTAACTATTCAGAAAAATACTTAAATGTGGACTTTCATCTGGAAAACAGATAAATAAAACAAATTTAAGATTAATAAACCAGAGTGCCAAATTCTGCTGAGTTACACCACTGTAAATCTTGAGTAACACAATTGACTCCAATGGAATGTTCCTGAATTTACAGCAGTATAAGGTAGATGCAGATTTGCCTGGGATGTTTCAAAAAAATTTTAAAGAATTTTTCAAAAGTGACAAATATCTCATTTTTGAATTTTTGCTAAATAATAGATTTAGGCAGTTAATCAGAAACTTTCTCCAAAAATCATCCTCTGGCAAAGACTATAGAATTTTAGATGAAAAGGAATTTTAGGAAGTTTGGCACAGAAAGTGTCAAATACTCTATAGACAGAGAAAGAGACATATAGAGAGACAAATTATTGTCCATATTAATAGATTAATGGATTTTTATTTCTGAAAAGACTAGTGTGATCATTTAATCTGGATGCTTTCATCATACAAGCCAATAATTTCACCCAGTAATTCTTAAAGTGGAGGAGATTAGTCTTTCCTTCTCTGCAAGTAAACAGTATTAAACCCAATAGGATGTGACTGAACTGGTGCATGAACTGGTGACTGAACTGGTTCAAAAGATACATGTCCATTAGAAAGACTGGAAATAGAACCTTACTCTCTGAAAAGCCCTATTGTATTCAAAGAATAAGGTGGAGTAAGGTGAGCCTGGATGGCAAAATTTCTTACTCAATGCCCTGGAGCTATGTAGAATTCCACCAGTTAAGATCTGGCCCATAGTGCACTTGAGGTCCAGTAGGACATGCCATACCACTAGTCCTACAACTCCAGTATCTGCTTTCAGTAATGCCCTCTAATTAACACCTCAGAAAATGGTGATTAAATTAGAAAATGACATTTGGACAAATGGGCATTGCTGTTTGGGGAGATAGAAAGAATTCCTTCCTGACTCCTATGGTAATCATTTTATGACATGCAATTTGAGATTTAATTATCCCTACTTTAGCAAACATAAACACAATTCTTCATAAAATTACCATCTTGGTCATAAAGTTACTTACCTATTTTTTAAAGTTCAGCTGGTATTTGACTCTGTGACCTTCTGTGGCAATGAATCCAACAGATTGATAGCATGCAGTGTGAAGTATTATTATTTCGCCTTCATTTCACATTTCCCTGCCATGTCTTCAAGTGACTCCCTTGTTGTTCTATGAGACAGTGTAAAAAGATGGACTGGCTAATTTTTGACTATATCCTTCATAATCTTAAATATCTTAGTTAAATTCTTTTTAATGCTTCCCATTACAACACTAAGTAATTCTAATTCTTGCAATCCCTCCTGCCGCACAAATCCTAACATACTCTATCTTCAGTGCCCTTCTCTGGACATTGTCAATCTTAGCATTCTTTTTCTATAAGCATCCCAAATTGAACTCAGTACTCCAAATTAGGGCCTTCTATTGGCCAATATTTTGGAAGGAAATTAATGTTACTGGTTTTAAAGCACATACATTTCAATCCTTTTTTGAGATTCACTGACACTGATCATACATGATAGGGCTTATCTTATGCCTGGGTCTTGCATGGGTGATGAGTGGGGGAGGGCACAAGGAGTTTTGCATAAGGTCTGGGCATAATGGCATCCCTGCACTTAGACTACTTCCTAACATCCTGGGTAGGGTGTATTGTGGAACTTCACCTCCAAAGCTCCAGGGGGCTCCAGAGGGGGATGCTTTCTGTACCATCTCGTCACACGGTGCAGTATATACCCTAGTCTACAAGTTGTCCATCCTCCCTTCCCCATTATCATACTTCACACATGTTGTAGGGAAGGGAGTACACTGTACCATCCTATGGGATGCATGCTCCTCCTAAGCCGTACAGAACTTCGGGAGGGATTGTTTCTCCTGTAGCTTTCTCTGGAATGTTATAGTTCTGTAGCAGACTCTACCCAAGGCTGTGCCTTAATCCTGCACTTGGACCTTTTACTAAAAATGGAAGCCAATTGCCGTATATGTTCCCTCTAATTTTCAGACTTAGATGTCACATGCATGTCTAAGGACTATAAGGATTCAAAGGATAAAGGGCCACATTTTCAAAATGATTTAGGCATTTGAAAGTGTAAGTAGGTGCTTAGTGGGATTTAACCATGGCAGCTAGGTACCTAACTTAACTAACTGAAAATCCCACTAGGTATCTCTCTACACCATATGATGGCTAAAAACCTTTGACAATGTGTCCCGAAAGGGGTGCAGTTCCTGTAAAAGGTGACAGGATGGTTATGTTTAATTATAATTTTACAGAACACACAGTGTTAATGAACTTTTTATAAGTTTCTTCAGCAAAACTGATGCATGGCCATGCTTCTCAGCTGCCCACTCGATATCTCTTTTAAGCTAGAAATGGAAATGAATTGCAAAATTCCAATCAGGCTCCAACCCAGTGCTGAAGATCCCCAAAGCTAAAGGTTATTTGTTCCTCATGTTGCATCCCGCATTGAGTCCTCGATGGATTGTGCACATATCCCTATGGAAGTAAGCTCTCTTACAGCATGTTAACATGCTTACACATTACTGTACACCTGTAGCATATGTACAGCTTTTTCTTGTACACTTGCCCATCTGCCTGTGCATTAGGCAAGTAGGGAAACAATCAGATCCTTGCATGTTCATATCAGCTGTTCTGTAGGTATTCACCCCTGTTGGTGATGGAGCTCTTACATCCAGGCAGATAAATTCAAAAACGCTTTCTGTATAGCAGTAGTCTATAGTAAGAAAGAATGGGCAATTTTGTCTTGCTCTTCATACTCCAAACATAAACTGTCTGAACCACAACAGTTAACTTTGTGTGTATGAAATAAGTAGGGCAAAGAGAGACCCTACGAAATAGCTGTGGTTAGAGGCTTTTTGAGTGGAGGTAGAGTGAGGGGAGAAACTCGCTTTTCATCAGTGTGATAAATGATGACATATTGCATCTTGTTCTTGCCTGATTCAGTTTTTTCCCCCACACACTTCAGGTCCTAGTGACACTCCCCACTCCTTAGATCCTTTGCTGGCCAACTGGAAAATCCATCTAGTGTTTTTTAATATAGACACATTTGAAAAACAGACATTGCTCTTCAAGCCTGCAATTTAACGGGAGATGGAATGTTTACAGCCACTGTTTGTTTAGTGATGATAAAATGCATATGTCTCTCTTACTTTTCCCCATTCCAGGCTGACTCCATGCATGGCACCATGATTCTACAGGCCAGCCATGGAAAAAGCCCAGCTAAGGATCTCATAGTGTGTGTTAAACTTGCAATACCAGCACTTTCAGTGGCAAATTTAATGCATGCCTCTGTCTCAATGTCCCCATTGCTTATGTTAGTTTTGGAGGTTCACAAAGCTAAAGCTGTTCTTGGAAGGATAGTGTTTTCTACTCAGAGCAACTTTATGCCTCAAATTGTGGCTTACCACAGCAGCAGAAACAAAAACAGCTGGTATTTTGTTGGACTGCTATGTTGAAGCCAGGGAGTGTTTACAGGTTCATGCCCATCCTCAGCTCTTCAAGGAATGAGCTCCAGATTTTTACATTGATTAAAAAGAAGCTGTGTCTCCTACACACATGAAGTTGACCATGCCATCGTACCAGGACGACATAGCTAATATGAGAACTGCCCTGTTAATGACAAGTATATCCTGGAGCAAAGCTTAGAGGAAGTTGTTAATATCACTTTGAATCTTGGAAGCTCATGCACAGGGAAAAGCAATTTTTGTACGACAATAATTTTTTATTAAAATACCCTTTTGTACTGACTTTCTCAAAATGCTTTAGAAAGACATGTCATTATTACTATCTTCATTTTTCAGAGGGGGAAATGGAGGCCCAAAGAGATTAAGTAAGACTTGACCAGGGCCACACCAGAAGGTAGAAGCTGGGTGATCTTTGGGAGAAACTGTTTGTATTGCTTTGGTCCCTTCTGAGCATCTGACCATCCTGCCAGTATTATGCTGAAAAATTACCTTGTTTTTGACAGTAATACGGATAGGAATAGCTTAGGCTCAGGAATTTTAATCTGCATCATTTAAACGCAAACCATTTTTGTTTTAAATATCAAACAGTAAACTCCTCCCTTGGGTGTCCATACACAATATTTAGTGAAATCAGTGCGAAAAGGCAACTGGATAGTGGGGCTTTTCATTTGGCTCATGCTGTTAGCTGCGTTAGAACCTTGAATAAGCTTGCTGTGTGCATTTTGCTGCCCCTGCTTCCAAAGTTATAGAGATGGGAAGAATAATGTTCTGTAATCAACATTTGAGTGTGCTAGTTCATAGACATTCTGTGGCCTAGTGGCCTGAGCCCTGGCCCAAAAATCAAAATACCAGGGTTCTAATCCTAGTGGGTGGTGTTGGGCATGTTACCTCCACTTTCTGGACCTACACTTCTCTACTTGTAAAATGGGAGTAAGAATAGAGGCTTCTTTTGTAAAACATGTTGAGGTCAAAAGATTCAAAGGGCTATATAAGAGGTAGGTATCATCATGCTCTTAGAAGGAATGAACTATATCTTTCATGAGTGAAAAAGTCAAAAATCCAGACCAAGGATGCTTGCCGTCAACTGTAAACTCAAGTGAAAAAGAATATAGTGAAAACTCAAGTAAAAATGTATATAGAAACAAAGAAAAAATCCTCTGAATACAAGTTGTCATGGCACACTTTACTGGTATCTTGTGCCATATGTTTTCTGCACTGTGACATTTCAGTGCAATGTAACATTTCATTTATCATTAGCCATTTAATGCAATATTTACACAGCCACGACTCCCCATGATCTTGAGACTTACTTGCATAGTGACTGCAGGGTCTGGCCTCATATGTGCTGTACTGCTGAAGCCAAATGAATTTAAAGAGTTAAAGAATGTCATGGTAACCTGAACTCATCATTTTTCTTGCCCACATTATTTTGGTCTGAACTTTAACTTCCTAAAGTATAGGCAGTATTTGCCCAGCTCTGTTTTATTTATATCTATATATATAAATACATTTGTTTGTGTGAATATTACATATTAGAGTGGTGATTGCATATACATATATATGTGTGTAGTTATAGATATAGATGTGCATGTGCGTACACACACACACACACACACACACACAAACACACTTTTATTCTTTAACAAAAGAAAGAACATATGATGGCAGCAGGCCGATGTATTGTATATCATTACTGCAAATAATTTTCATTAATGAGAAAATGGCTCGTGAAGGTAATTCCCCCTTATTTATTATCATCTTGCCCAACAGGCTTTGATATATGTAGTTCTTTAACTTTTTTATTAGATAACTACTAGTGAGGGTCTTAGAACCTTTGACATTCCTTTAAAAACACACCATGTCAAGGGTTAATTTGAATTTCAATATGTTATGGATTGTATGAATTTTTTTATGGAAGTTTCGTGCTCTGGGAAAGAGAGTGACATAAAGGTTTGTATGCACCTGTGGCTCCTCTATTCACTGTAAATCAGAGGTAACTCCCTGGAAATAAATGGAGTCGCACTGGAGTTCAACAGGTGTACATGAAAAGAGACTCAGGCCTCTGATTTTGTTTCTCCCACTGCTTTTACCAGCAGTGAATTTTCCTTGTGCATAGCTCTATGTGGGACACTGTGAAAATAATGCATGCTAATTTCAAAGCATAATATATGTCACTGCCACTTAAATAACATGAAGTCTCATATAGACCCCCGCCACACCTGCCCGTATACAAGACGGCGGCATGAAAGACTGCTGAAGACAACAGCCAGGGATGTAACAACCTTGAGGGCCCTGTATAGCACCAGAGCCCTTTGATGGAATTACTGTACCCAAAACTGTGTGTAGTCTGCATGCTTTCAGACACTTCTTATACCAAAAACACACACAAATCATGTAACAGATATCAAACAAAATAAGATCTGCTCTTTCCCCTGTAAACATTAACTGCTTGTTATGCTGATCTCCTTGTGTGAAGCTCTGGCTACACACTAATTTAATGATTGCAATCTCTAAACATAGTGAACAAAAGTTTGCTGTGGTTTGTCTTTTGGGTTTTTTTTTCCTGGTAACACTAAAAGGTTCTGAGATTGAGTAATAGCCTAGGGGGGGAAATTCTATAGTAAATGACTAGACTTTAATCCCTTTAGTAAGTGCATTTCTGCAGAAACTATTGTATTATTATAGTGGCATGTACAAAGGAAGTAGGGCACTGCTGGTCCAGCAGTGATAGCTACTCCTTAGATGGTATTACCATAAAGCCATTTTGTCAATTTACCTTATTAATTTTTTCCCTGAAAACGATCCCTTTTTTTCCTCAAAAATCTATAGTGTTTTGAGTAAGATATCATTGACCATTGTTCTCATCTTCCATTGAACATATACAATTACACTGTTCAAGCATTCCTCAAAATCCTATATAATATCAAAAGCAATCCTTTTGAATTGATAAAAGGGTTCAGTATCAATCATATTTATTCGTTTATTCTGTTCATTTTTATATGCGCTTAAACATACAGGCTAGTCTTATGAGATATTTTTTATCATCTACAGTGATGACCCCCAGCTATTAAGTAAGAACATGATCCAAAACCTATTATGCTCAATGGGAGTCTTTCCACTAACTTGACTGGGCTTTGGATCAAGCCCTATATTACTGCCTCTCATAGTATTTCTCTCCTCACTGTTATATTATCCTTTCAGTTTATGGTTGGATCATTCAGAAGCTGCTTCTGGATAGGTTGCTTGAGAAGGTAGTAGTAGGCAGCTCAAAAGCCCATTTTATGTGATGCTCACTTTTCAGTCTGGTTTGACTTTTCAGACACATCATAGCACAAAGAAACCATTCTACTCTCATTTATGATGCTATTCTGGCACATCCTTTTGGGATAACTTAGTTACTTTGATTTTGTTAGAGCACATGCCTTTGGCTCCCTAGACTCTGAGTACAGGCTGAAAAAGCAAATGGCATAAAAAGAAGACATTGGTGATAGAAAGAGATGCATTAATAGGCGAATTTTTCTAATCATCTGCATTGGAAGGTAATTTGGCTACAGGATATATTGTTTGTGGAAGGGAATAAGACAAGGGGTTAGATTAGATGACCTGCTGAGGTCCCTTCCAATACTAATCTTCTCTGATTCCATGATTATAAATAGGTTAGGTGGGCTTTCCCTCATAAGTATTTGTGATCACACTAGCATAGTCACATGTGAGAACGTGGAAAATACTATAACATGCGTCACTATTATATTACAGTTCTCAAAATATAGTGAACTATATTGTGTTAACTTTGTTACATGAAAAAAAATATATAATATAGTGTTAAAAAAAAATTTCAACAAAGAGTGGCTTTCAACCAGAAAGAATTTTTGTGTGTGGAAAATTTTCATTTTGGTTGACATTTTTTGATTTCTCAATGACAAACCAGCACCTACCACCATATTCCCAGAAAACCCCCATTACTGGGATCTGGGATCAGCTGTCAGCTTAGAAGTCCCTGACACACGTGTCAAGAGTACCCTATTATGAGGACCATTTTGGGTATTTTTTAGTCCAAAGCCACTTACATTCCATTCAGATTAGGCAGCCCTTTCCTTTATTGCTGAAAATGATTTGCATCAGAAATAAAGAATCAGAAAGCTGTTGTTATAGGAAGAGACATTTATACTAAAAGAACAAATCCCACAACATTTCCAGTTTCCTGTGTGAATAATAAGACATTCATTTTGGGTCTTTGTCCCATATGACATTCTTATTTGATGTACAAATTATGCTTCCGTAGCATCTCTAGGACAGATCAGACATGGTGGTAGTGTTGCTCAGGGCTCTCAGAAAACACCAGTATTGAAACCAAGGAACCTACCTCTAAGCCCCCTACCTTCTCAAGCCTAGTAAATGTATCAGTGCTGCAGTCCATCAACATCTGGTCTTCCTCTTCTGGTCTGCCTCGAAAGAAGACCCAATGCAGTCTATGCCATTAGGGGCTAAAATGTGGGGCTTCATGTGAGATGGAATAACATACTTTGAGTGCATATATATATAACACACACATACACACATATATATAGCTATGACTGTGTTATATATATATATATTTATATATATATATATATATATGCACTCAAAGTATGTTATTCCATCTCATATGAAGCCCCACATCTTAGCCCTTAATGGCTATATATATAGCCTATATATAGCTAGAGAGAGAGAGAGAGAGAGAGCTATGACTGTGTTATGCTGCTCTGTTGGCAGGTCACTTTGACTGCATTAAGACCTCCTGCATTGTTGCACTTTTTTATGGTAGTCATGCATACAGGCTGAAGTCCAAGCTTACATGGATTTCTGTGAGTGCTGTGCACATACTAAAATACCTTGGAATAGACCCCGCTACACCTTAATGCCTCTGGAAACCCTAGACAGGCCTTGATCAGCCATCACCCTAGACTTCATTGTGGAACTTTCAGTATCCAATGGCCACATAGGAGTCTTAATTACTATCTCACTAAAATGGCAGACTTCAACCCCTGCCATCACTTGCCTTCTGCCAAGACTACTGCCTCACAGATTTTCACACCAAGGTCCATAGTTTACCTCTCACTTTTGGCACAAATCACTCCTGTTACTGGGCATACACGTATTCAATTCCACTGTCTACCACCCCCAAACAGATGGACAAACCAAAAGGGTCTACCAATTACTAGAACAATACTTGAGATTTTTCACCTGGATAACTGGTCCACACTCCTGCCATATGTGGAGTTTTCATATGATAACACTGACCATGCCTCCATAGGTCGGAGCCTCTTCTTTGTGAATTATGAATTCCACTTGGCACTACCAGCAGCCTTCCTGAACCCAGCTGTCACCAACTGGGTCCAGCAGCTCCATCTTATTCAGGAAGAGCTCAAGAATCACATAGAAGAGGCAAAGAAGGATTACAACAGTCACACGGACCCTCAATGACAAGAAGCTCCAGTGTTCACAGTAGGCCAGAAGGCGTGGCTTGCCACAGAGCATCTCCAGATCAGTTGATCTTCTCAAAGACTGGACAATCTATTCTGGGACCCTTCCCGATATGCAAGCAGATCAACCCAATTGCCTTTACACTACTGCCTCCCCATTCACTCAAAGCACACTCAGTTTTTCCATGTTCCCCTTTTGATGTCTTTTACTGATAATCCGTTCCTTGATTGAACTGTATCACTACCTCCACTGGTCAAAGTCCAGGGTCATGAGGAGTATGAACTGAATGCCATCCTTGAGTTCTGAAAGAAACATGTACTATCTTGTGGACTGGGAAGGTTCCAGCTGCAAAGAGCAGACCTGGAAACCTGCTTCCCATGTCCACATCCCCGACCTGGTGAGGCAGCTCCAAAGGTCTAACCCCAAGAAGTCTAGAGTAGCACCACCCTGAGGTAGGAGTGATGTAAACATCTGTAGGACTAGAACCTGGGATGATGGGCCTGGCGCAGTCCAGGTTTCTGTTGAGGGACCCTGTGAAGCTAGACATTGCAGGGACTGAATGGTGGTCCTCTGCAGCCCACTGATTGGCCCATGCCATTATATAAACCAGGAAGTCATGACAGGAGCTGTCTAAGCAACAAAGCAGATCGCCTGTTTGCTTCAGCAATGCCCACTGAAACCAATGAGAGACTTGCCCCTGAGTTCAATGGAAGCAGGAGCAGGTCCTAAGATTTAAAGTTATTATCCTATTTAGGTGAATGAGGGAGAATCAAAGCTTAGCTGGTGCTATGGTTTTACTATGTTTGAAGACAGACTTGGCAAGGCAACACTGCATTGTTTTAACATGGTGAAGGCCATGTTTCCACTTGTAAAGATGTTGCAGGTAGTTTTGTGGGGTTTTTTAAATGATAGGTTCTTACCTTGGATAATAGGCAAGAAGATCAATCCAGTTTTTATGGATAATATGGAAAAAACATTGAAAAGACACATCCTCTGACTTTTGTATCATGTGTATTTAAAGGATTGATGTTCATTAGGTTCTCACAGTAGTATCAGCTAATCAAAAAATAAACCCTCTAAATTCCTATAGCAAGGATGGCACAAACTCAGTAAACCATAAAGGAGTTTTTGTAGGGTCTCACTGGAACTCTTTCTAGATAATTTGTTGAGTTTCTTACAGAGACTGTGTTGTAAATTCCTACAAGGATATGGTCACAATCATCAGCTGATGGTACTGAAAGTTCTGTCTGAGGATAATCCCTTGAAATGATTCTTGAGAAGAGTAAAATACGTAACATGGGATTCCATTTTGGAGACATTAGAGATAGGTCTAGGCCAAGAATTTTGGATTTCAGGGAAGCTCTGAAATCTCCTTTGATGCGGGATTATCACATATGCTGTATATTTTAGCTTATAAAGCACTTGGGAAATCTTTGGAGTGGAAGGTGCTATGTACATGTAGAAATGTTATCTTTGTTTAGAATAATAACTTTATTTCTGAGATTCCCCTTAGATGGGATCAAAGAAAATGATGTGAAGGATTGCAGCATATTTTTCTCGCCGCTGTGGACAAAGCCTATTCAAAGGCCTTGGAATGAGTGGAAGGACTGTCATTCTTTACAGTAGACTTTGGATCAGGCCCCATAAACGTAAATAAATGGACCTCTGCTAACCTTGCAATCTATCTGCCACTTGTCTGCTAGGTTCATGCAAAATATGGCTTCAGACAATCCCCTTTCAGCCCTGATTCCCTGTAGACTTCTCCCATTTTGTATCTGGGTCATTTTCCTCAGCTCCATGTGAGTTTTCTTAACCTAATAAATTAAAACAAAACCATATCCCTTAGCAATGTAATATACTGCTTATCAGCACCATTGGCTTCTTGCTCATGGATGTTTTATTTTAAAGAAAAGAGTAAGTAATTTGTGCCAATAGATGCCTGGGGGCATACATACAGAGACAAGGTGAGTGAGGTAATGTCTTTTAGTGGACCAAATTCTATTGGTGAGATAGACGAGCTTTTGAGCTTACATAGAACTCTTCCTCAGGTCACTTGAGCTGTTGTACATGTGACTAGTTAAACAGGGTTATTGTATTGAGTGCTTGGGTGAGAAAGTGAGTTTTTCTTGGCAAACCCACAGGTTTGTCACAAGGGGTGTTTCTCTTTTGAATGGGAAGTACTTTTCAAGAAGTAATTCTGGGAGGAAGTTCTGGGATGCAACTTTATTCCTCCCTCTGGGGGAGTGACAGAAACTGCTTTGTTACAGTAACTCCAGAAGCCAGAGAGGAATTGCTTTTGTATTCTTGTCCAGTAATAAATAGATGTGGTTCCTTTGTTTATGAGCTCCTGCTGGTCCATTATTCTAGGAACTGTAATTGCTTAATACAAACCTGTGTAGAAAACAAGGCCACTTAATAGCAGACACACTGACTTCAGTTAATTATGTGCATAAGTGCCTATGCCGACTCTGGCCCAGATTGTTACATGACCAACTATGAATCCAGATCACACCTGTAGGATTCTGGGGAGCAAAAAGGTTACCAAGTATTGATTTGAAAACAATGACAATTATGGAAAACCAGAACAAATTTGCCTTCCAGTGAAAACAAAAGGATATCAAGATGTGAACTGCAGGCTACTGTAGACAAATATGAAAATCTTGTAGTTTATTTTTGGCACGAGAATAGAGCACGCTGAGTTCAGTGGTCTAGAGTCAACACAGTATTTGAGGAATAATTAGAGCTCAGATCCTAAGGTGGTTGAGCATTTACCAAGAACTTGCAATTCCCACTGAAGTCAATGTGAGCTGCACATGTGGATCAACTCCTATGATCAGGGCAATTGTTTGTTAAACTTCTGCTCCTTCATAGCTGTTTCTGGGAGGATCTGGAGTAAACTAAGGCACAGGCGGTTGAACAGATGAGGAAGTCGATTTTATATTGAAAGAGGGGTCTTGGTTTCATACAAAAGGCAGCAGGCTGAAGCTACTGGGAAAGGCAGGGTGACCAGATAGCAAGTATGAAAAATTGGGAAAAGGGATGGAGGGTAATAGGCACCTATATAAGAAAACCCCCCAAATATTTGGGACTGTCCCTATAAAATCGGGACATCTGGTCACCCTAGGGAAAGGGCAGATGTGATGAGGCGGTTCAGGAAAAAGAGGAAACTTCAAAGTGCACAATTTCAACAGGGAATGTGTGTTCTAATGAAGAGATGGATATCTTTAGGGATTTATCTGATCTATGGTTAATTACTCATGTTCTCTCTTCATCCATTTTGACAATAAATTTAATAACAAGCCTTCAGAATCTCTTGTACTTGTTAAAGTTTCATGCTATCATCAACATATTCTGAACTAGGACTTAAGTTAGTTTTGCCCACAGCAAATAATAGTTTCTGTGTTTTCAATACCTTGGGGGAGTCTGAAAATTACTAATTGATGGTTTTTCCCTGCTTGAAATCATTACTGTACTTCGGACTTCGAAAAGCATGGCTCAGCCAGCCAGTCATCAAGTGGGGAATTAGTCTCCCTAGTGCCAACAGTAAATTCTCCAGTTCATTCAACAACCAGTTGAGCAAGCTCCTCAATATTTAACAACATCAACTATAAACAAGCAATCTCTTTGCCTATTTTATTTTCTCAGGAGAGCTTACACCTTCCCTGTCAAAATATGTACATGTACAATAGACAGTCAGCTGCTTCCCTTCTAATGATGAACTTTTTTGCATTGTAAAAGACAATGATTGCCATTGTCAGAAACATACTAAAAAAACCCTACAAGGTACACTGAGCCACAGTGCATAGAGTGGGATGGCTGGTTTGGAGAGACAAAATTCCCAAGAACTTGTCTATTGTGATCTTTTTCTTTCGGGATTGTTGGAAACATAATATTTTTAGGTAACTCCAACTACTGCATGATATTTAATCCTCGCCACTGCCATGCAGTAATCACTTTTATTGCTTTATGCTAGTCAGCATATTCTGTGCACTTTAATATACATGAGGTTGAGGGAGGAATATTTTTTACCGAAGGCGTTAGGGAAAATGCTTTATTTATTAATTTTTGTACAAAACAAAAAACCCCACCACTGTTATACTTTTAAAAATCGATGAAAATGATTGTCGTGGCCATATTTGTTCAAACAAACAAAAATATAGCATAATGACAACGGTATCTCTCATTTCCACATTTCACCTGGAGAAGGAAACCATTTGATCTGGAAAGCCTGTGTACTACATCAGTCCGCAGGAATATCTTTTATTCATGTGTATTTAAAAATATGCAAAGAGTTTGTACAACTTGGGTAGGAAAAAATGTTTGACAAAAATAAAACAAACTTGCCCAAACAAGCGTTGCAGGTTTAGGGTTTTCTGGGACCAATTTTTCAAAGGATGTCTCACCTTCCAGGTTCTGAAAATAAGACAGAGATATTATGTATGTAATTTTTTCACATGTAGACTTTTTTTCATGAAAAGCCAAGATTTTCATGTACAAACTATATTATCCATATGTATAGGGCCGAGTACAATTTAGTGCCACGTTAAAAAGAATTACCAAAAAAAAAAAAAAAGGAACTTATGCATGCAAATTGGGTAGTTCTCCCATTTAGCTACCAGTTTTGTATGTGCTTAACCCAAGCTTTGTGAGCACAAGATCTTGGCTACTAACAATTTCTTCTGCAAAATTGTGCTTGTAAAGTAGAAATGTAGATTTTAGAGGTTTCTTTGGAAAGTGTTGTTGTTGATATAAAAGCCTACTGAAATATATCAGTTTTTCACTGTTTACATGCACATGTCTCAAGACCTTTTGCATCTCATTGCAACTAGCTTGATATATTGGCCATTATATAGACATCAATTACAAAGAGTTTTGGGCCTGGTTTAGTATAGCATTACCCATCCTATCATTTATGCAGAACAGGTTCAGCAAAGATAGCACATAAATGGTCACAAAAATATTATTTAGACTATTCAAAGAGATACTATAGGTTACTCAAAACCATCTGGCCCCTTTTTGATTGCTCCGAATGAGCATTCTGCATGAGGCTAACATCTGACAACTAGTGCCAGGTCAGCAGCTGATGTGAATCTGTATTGTTTCATTGAATGACAGCGGTGATGATTAGTGCCCTATGTTAGAAGTTTGGAAACCTGAGTTTGAGTCTTAATTTTGACACAGACTGAATGTGTGTAAGTTACTTTGCCCATCTGTGACTCAGTTACCCATCTGTAAAATGGGAATTACAAGGCTGATGTGAGGATAAATATGTTGAAGATGAGATGCTCAGACACTCTGGTAACAAGGGCCATAACACATATAGGTAGAATTCAGCGGCATTTTGCTGATTTACACCAGTGGAAGATCTGTCCCATCCTGTAGACTGATGTATTTACTTGCTTTAATGTGAAATTTAAATCAAACATTAATTACAAAAACCAAAACAATCCCCCACCTCCATCCTTCTGTTCTGTTTTGATTAAACCAGGAAAGGTTTAATATTCCTCTTCTCTTGCAATGGAAATAGCACTCATTGTTCTGCAATCTTGCACCCTTCACAAATCTTTGAGAAAAAACTAACCCTAAAGGCACTGTTCATAGCATGCCTTGGGATAATACTTAGTGATATAATGTGCTAGGTTTTGTACACACACATGGAAAACCACAGTCCTACCCTAAGGTGCTTACAACTGAAAAAGACCAAAACCAGACGGGGGGCCGGGATAAGCTGTTGCTAATTCCAAACTAAGTGATTCGGTTAATAACTGGCTTATTCTTTTTAGGTTTTTTGAGGGCAGGTCTACACTAGAAGGGCTACCGTGGCACATCTGCACTGATACAGCTGCATCATTGTAGCGCATCTGGTGAAGATACTCTGTGTTCACCAGAGTGGACCGCGCTTAGGTCACGGTAACTTGCGTTGCTCAGGGGGATATCTTTTGCACACCCCGGAGGGATGTAAGTTAGATCGACTTAAGCAGTAGCATAGGCCTGCCCTTGTTATGTATAAAACAACCCCAGATCTCCCTCTACTTAGCCATTGTTAGTTCTAATTTAAAATTTGGCTATTTTCAGTTTTTAGTTATTTTTCACTTTTGCTGTTTGCTAAAGCTTTCTCTTTTTGTTGTCATATCACTTACCTATAGAGATATGGACTACAGTGAAAGAGAATGTTATGGTTACAGATTTAAGCACTCAGAAATTAGGAAATGCCAAAATTCAGGTTGACTGTGCTGCTCTAATTGAGCCCCCTTGTGCATATGCATTATGATACAATCTGTAATTACACTGACCACGTACAATTTTTTCCACAGGACCTCTGTCTTTACTCAGAGTAGAGAACAGATAGTGCTCACTCAGTGAGTAGCCATTAAGTATTTCCTTTTTATCCTCATCATTCAGCGGGTGGCCACACGCAATATTTACTGCACACCATTCAAACCTTGCACTAAATGTAGAAATATTCATTTCCTCATGGGCTTTTTTCTGGTGCTCTTATTTTACAAACCTGAATGAATTGATCTTTACAACACTGCTGTGAGATGAGATGGCATAGTTATCGCCATTCTATACCCGGGGAACAGAGGCACAAAGATTACAGCCACAGTTGTCAAGAGCATCTACTATTTTGGGTATCCAGTATGAGAAGCCTAGGACCTGATTTTTCAGAGTATTTAGAATATAGAAAGAGCTACATGGTGCTGCGCACATCTCCCATGGACTTTAGTTGCAATTATGAGAACTCGGGACTTCTGCAAATCACATCACAGGTGTCTTAAATTGAGTATCCAAAAAATAAGGAACTGTGAGGGGGATGGAGCCGCTTACTTGGCCAGTGGGTTTCACAGGAATCATCGGTTCTAGTCCAGATTCTGGAATAGAGTAGAGTGTGCAATAGCAGCTAGACTCCTCTGCCTCTCCACCCCCGGCCTCTCCCTGGAACCCCCTGCTGTTAGCCCCCCTGGCTTCTGCCCATCCCTAGTGTGGTGGAAGGAATCATGCAGCCATTCCACTTCAGGTGAAGATCGAACAGAGCTTTAATTTTACAAACACACATACAGACAGACCATAGCTATGGGGAGCCCAGGCAGCCACCTTAGTGCTGGTCACTGGACTCCCTGGTTTCAGGTTACAGTGGGTTTATATAGATTTATCAAAAGGTTCATATTACATACATGATCGTATAGTGGATTTTCTAGTACTTAACAAGTCGTTTACTACATATTGGGCACTTATACCTCCCGCTGGGATTCTCCCGGTGTCAATAAGTCAGGGTGATTCTCCTGGTGCCAGCCAGTCGTGAGGCACCTACATTCTTTGGTAGCCTGCAGGGATTCCTGACAGGTTGGGCTGGGGTGGCTGCAAGGTGAGTTAATGTCTTATAACATAACTCACCAGACTGGAGTGATTTGGTTCCAGCCTAAGGCCTCCGGTCTTGATTTTATTCCACACTAGCCTGCCCCTAACACCACTCCTACCCCTCCTTGGCCATCCCAACTCCATCCCCAGCCCCCCTCCCTGCCCCTAGTTCCCTTCCCATCTGCTCCTATGCTTCCTTCCATGGCTTCTGCCCATCCTCCCCTTTCCCTCTGGTCCTGACCCTCTCTCCCTCGTTCTTGTTCCCGTCCCCTCTTTCCCAGTCTCCCTCCCCCCGCCCCTGTCTCCCATCTCCTGGATCCTGCTCCTCTCCTCCTTTCCACCCCATTCTGCTGCCCTTATCCTCCCATACTGCATCTCTTCCTCTCACCCCTCTGTATTCCATTCAGATGGCTTCGTCTTTCTGCTCCAAGCTGCCTATGCAAGCTGCCTGTGCACCATTAGCAAGAGCATTGAGAGCACTAGAGAGACAATCTCCCTGCTCTCAGTTCTGATGCCTGGCAGCCAGCAGGAGCAATTGCACAGAAAGTCCAAATCAGACCCTGCAATCCTGGGATCAAGCATGCCCAGTTGCTCCCTTGGGATGGCATGTGTGCAGTTCAGTCAGCATCTAGGAGTTGTGAGGGGCTGGAGCATATTCAGTACAAATAGAATCAAGAATGTAGCTGCCAAACTCTTCAACAAGTCTCCACTGGGAATGAATGAACTGAGATTTTTCAAAGGCTCATACTTCGCTAAATTTGGACAAATTTTCAGAGGGATGGCATCTCTCTGAAAAGCTGAACTCTATTTTAAGAAAGACTTCACCTCCATTTGGGCTTTGATTGAAAAAAAGGAACAGATCCCATGCTATGCACCCCTATTTCGAGGTCTACAGTGAGGATGAATTGCTGGATCTGTGTACATAAATTAAAAAATCTTTCCACTCGTGCAAGGGCCCAAGTCTTCAGCCCTCATTCAAGCAAGTCTTGCCTTTGTTTATTGGGACTACTCGAGTAAAGTCTGCAAAATCAGGCCCTAGACTACCCCAGTCTAATACTGTCAGAGCACATGTGAAGAAAAGACTTCTTCTCCAGTTCCTGTTGCCCCTGGTTATTGTAATATCAAAAATTCAGAGTGGCCAACTAGCCTATTCGAGCATGTCAACAGAATATTATAATATCAAAGCATCCCTTGTCATAAATCACAGAGGAATAAGTAATAAGTTTTCCTTCTCCTTGCGTGGGAAAAACCCACTTCTATTTTTAAACAATAGAATGATTTTGATACATCTTTTAACTAACCAAAAGTAACATCTTGACAATTTTAATAGGCTAATTATACACTGATGGTCATCTAGGAATGTGCTCATTTTCAGGTCTTTATGTCCTGACAACTATATAAATTATCAACTGGAAAATTGGCACACAAACGCAGAATTTCAATCACTAAACCCCTGCAGGATTGGATTTGACGATCTTCATAGCACACAGTCAGTCTATGGTGTGGGGGAGGATGAAAGGTTTTGATCCTGCAGATTCGGAGCCCAGTCATTGTCCTGGCTATATCCGCAGAAGTCAAACCATTTCCCAATATGCAGAGATGCACATCAGAGCCCTGTGAATCTCTGGCATTAACAGTAGCTCACTAACCTTTGTTTCACTTTCGATTTGCATGAGTTCGCAACATCTCTGTGAATTACTGGTTTAGAATCCTGAATCCCTTTGCCAAAGCACGGAGACCAAGAGAGCATTGCCACAACATCCCACATATGGCACCCTTGGCATTAGCTGCTAGTATCTCTTATGCATTAAACCAGTCTTGACAAGCAATATTGCTTTAATCCTTTTGGAAAGGCTCATGATATGAAATTCTATGTCTGGGAGGACTGTAGCTGTCCCTTCTGTTCCTGTGTCTGCCTGATAGCACCATGTGGGTATGTCTCTAAGCAGGTGTCAAGGGTGCAGCTACATAGGAGCCACACATTGTTTTGAGGGCGGTTTCACTTTATTGTAAAACCTCTATACCCTTCACCTACGATTTCTGCTTTTGCTGGGGCACCATATCTCCTCCATCTTCACCTTGAAAAATGAACTCAGTGATCCACCCTTCAGGAGCCCACCGCCAACACAGATCCCCTCAGATGTCACAGTTATCCCAACATCTCCAGAGTAATGATTAGTGCTCTAGTCCTCTAGCTGATAAACCTTCCCCAGCAAAATATATGGCTTACATAAGAACATAACAATGGCGATTCTGTGTCAGACTGAGAGTCCATCTAGTCTGGGATCCTGTCTTGTCCTAGCAATGGGTCCTAGCAATGGGTTTCACAGGTTGACTGTGCATTGTGTGAAGAAGCACTTCCTTATGTTTGTTTCAAATCTGCTGATTATTAATTTCATTGGGTGACCCCTGTGTCTTTTGTTATGTGCAGGGGTAAATAACACTTCCTTATTCACTTTCTCCACACCAGGCATGATTTCATACACCTCTAGCATATCTCCCCTTACTCATCTCTTTTCTAAGCTGAACAGTCCCATTATTTTTAATCTCTCCCCATATGGAAGCTGTTCTATGCCCCTCATCATTTTTGTTGACCGTCTCTGTACATTTTCCATGCTAATATATCTTTTCCGAGCTAGGGCGACCAACACTGCACACAGAATAGAGCTTGCAGCACTATTCTGAGGTTCCTGTAAAATGTACTTGACGTAGAGACCTACGAATCCCTGGTCTGATTCAGGCAGCATGCTGTCTTCTTCTGCATGGGCACAAGCCCATTCCAAGCAGCCCCAGCAGAGCTTGGATGCCCATGAATCCAGACACTGCTGATGTCACCAAGGAAAGGGAATCAGGCTGCAAGGTAAGGAAAAGGGGAGTGCTCGGAGGTGAAGTTGAGGAGAGAAGTAGAGTCACCAGTGACGGGGTGGGGAGGAAATGGAGAGGTTTTCACAGGCTAGAAAGGAAATTTTGCCAGAGTAGCAAAAATTGGAAAGGCATGAGGAGTTGCATATTGGGGGTCCCATTGCTAAATATTATTAGGTCTTTGTTCTTAACCACTCTCCAGGGTTTGAGAAGGAGAGGTCGCTGTTACGGCTGCAACAAAATGAGAAACGCTTCTAAATTGCACGGACCCTCTGCAAGGAAAAACGGAGACTCTGTTAGTAAAAACATTCAGATCAGAGCAGCAGAAGGTAAAAAGACATGCAGTTGTTTAGATGCAGAATAAAGTTCTTGGGATTTTGTTTTCATCCACAAAGCTTAACATAAACTCTTAAATTATTTTTCAGATGAAGTCAGATTAATACAGCCCCATTCTCCTTGGCTCACATCACAAAACTGCCACATGGCTTGGCATCTCGCAGCAAAGCAGGCTATTCTTCATGAGGAGAGAGCCAGGAATGGAGGGGAAGCAGGGAAGAGTAGTATTTGCAGATCTGGGATAAAGGCCACTGGCAGAGCTTTCTAGGGAAGCTTGTACAACTCCTAACTAAAATATCTTGGCTCATAGAAGGGCTATTAACCCCTCACTTTCATAAGTATTAAAATTCATCCACAAATTTGGGGCAGAGGGAAAGAAAGGGAAATACAATCTAATACGCTCAGATGTTTTTTCACGTTACATTATCCTGCCAACAGATACTATCAATCACGGTTTTTAAGAAGCATAGTGACATTCTAAATGGTCTATGAATATTTCTTTAATATTGAGACTAATTCCTTGGATGAATTTTAACTTTGCTTACCCCTCCCTTTTCCTTTTACCTTTGGCCAGCTCTCTCTCTCTCGCTTAAAATTTTCATGGCCTCTGCCATCAGAGACCAGTGTAATTAAATTAGTGAAAGAACAAGCGAGCCTGATATCAAAAAGTTTCTGGACATTATTTTAAATCTTGCTTGGAAAGCACTTTCGGCTGAGTCAGGAATATAAATGACAGCAAAGTAACTTGGGAAGTTTTGCTACGTTGTTTCAGTATTACATGCACCCAGAAATTTGAGACAGCGCTTCTAAAATACAGTGTTTAAATTCAGCTCTGTATTTTAGTAGCTATATCTCAAATATTTGGATGGTATAAAATTTATGTCTGATATACACATCCATAACCAGCAACATTAACTCAGTTACTTGCCTATATGTGATGGCAAATATTAACTTTACCATAATGGGCTAAATTCTCTCCTTCCATTGACTGCAGCAAAGAGGGAGCCATTAATGAGGTGTTTATGGCTTCCTGATTCTCAGCCCCATTGAGTGCACTCAGCACCTAGGAATGATGGATAGAGCACATTATGCTCTGGCCGCTGCCTCTGCCACAGCCAACACACCCTTTTCTGCCTCCAAGGTCAGCTATGTGGTGTAGCCACATATCAGGGTGTAGTCTACAGATTTCCTTGCATGATTTTGGGAAGAGTGCACCACTGCAGAGTTTTATCCCACTGAGGTCAATTCACCAGCCTTTCATTATTATTATCCCCATTATACAGATAGAGAAACTGAGGCACAAAGAGGGGCAACAACTTGCTCAAGGTCACCCAGCAGGCCAGTGGCAGAGCTGGGATAACCCAGGTCTCCCTGATTCCAGATTATATCCACTAGGCAACACTGCATCCCTCAGAAGAACCCGCCAATTCTTTGAACCAGGAAGGGTCAAATCCTCTCTCCAGCGCTTGCCTTGAGTTGCTGGGCTGGGGACATGTAAAGGAGAGGATTCATCTGCTTTTTGGTATTGTTGAGCAGATGCAGGACCATGCCATGTAGCCTTCCCTCATCCTGTGTTTGGCATGGGATATGTGCCCCCTCCCTCGGAGGGAGTGTGGACAAGAGCTTGCTCTGAGCAGCGATGTAGTCAGGCTCACTTTCTTCTGCCCCTTCCATGCTTTGTCCTTGTCTGCTGCTAAACGCAAGGCTTTGGGGACTTGAACCCTGCATGTGCCTTTGCCTGGGACCCAGCTGCAGAAGCAGGATCAGGATTCGCCACCATGTGCGCACACCTGCTGGATCTTATGTGCATGCGTGCCTGTGTTTGTGTTGAGCAGATTTAAGGAGATTTCCAATCAGGCCCTCTTACTGATCATCTTCAAATGGTCATAGATTAAGAGATTCTAAAACCAGAAGGGACCACTATGATAATTTAATCTGGACTCCTGAATAGCAGAGGCCAAAGAACTTCCCCGAAATAATTCTTCTTTCAGCCAGACTAGATCTCTTATCAAAACATCCAATCTTGATTTAAAAGCCACCTGTGATGGAGAATCCACCACAAGCCCTTAGTAAATTGTTCCAGTGGTCAGATATCTGTTAAATCCAAACCGATTGTTTTCATTGCACGTAAAGTCACTAGTTCTCAATGATGTGTGGGTACATTCTGAGCTTCAAGCTTCAGCTTACTTTGCTAAACCCTTTTTTATCTATTGATTAGAATTTTCTAAAATGGGAAAATTACACTTTAAAAAAAATGCTCTCTTGAAAACAACGTAAGGGATTTCATTTCAAGGGCCAGCCCTTTAAAGAACAGAGAGGAAGAATAATTCCCTCCATTGATTTAGTTAGTGAGTGAAATTCTATAGCCTGTTTTATGCAGAAGGTCAAGATATATCATTATAGTGGTTCCTTCTGGCTTTAAAAATCTATGGGCCAGTGCTTCAGCGGGTGTCCACTGGGATAGCTCCATTGAAAGCAGGGAATTGTTGTTATTATTATTATTTGCATTACAGTAGTGCCTAGAGTACTCCAGTTGAGATTGCAGCCCTGTTGTGTTGAACACTGTAAATAAGAGACAAATCCTGCCCCGAGCAGCTTGCATTCTAAATAAACGAGACAAAGCGTAGGAGGGGAATCAAAGGCATAAGAAGGCAATATGCCTTTCCCACTGTCACGCACAAGGTGCAGGATCCAGGTAGGGGCAGAATTCACATCTTCTGAGACCGAGCCTAGTTCCCTATCCACTGGACCAATCTGCCTCCCTAATAAAGCTACAACACTGGTGCATCTGGCTCTGTGAATCTAATATATCACTCTATTACCACTTTCTAGTAGGGTTTGAGCCACTATGAATCCTACTGAAGACAACAAGAGTTGAGGACATTCAGCATATTTCAGGAATCACCCATAGATTAGTAGATTCATTAATAAATTACAAGGCCGGAAGAGACCATTATGATCATCTAGTCTGACCACCTGCATACCACTGGCAGTAGGGTTTCCCTGGATTAATTCCTGTTTGAACTAGAAGCAAGCACCTTCTAGCTCTGACCTCAATCTTGCGCAAAACAAATTAATTTTAGATTGAAGTGCAATGACGGAGCATTTCAGCCCCCAAAGATGAATGTTTCGGAAAGCTATGATCATGTCAAAAGGAGGGTGTTAATAAAGTAAACTGCCTTGCAACATTACTGTTGAGCCCCCAACATAGTGAATGTAAGCATGTGTATCAAATGGCTGTGAAATATTGCAATATACAGACAATAAGATTAGTATTAATGAAAGGTCCAACCTTTTAATTCTTTCTGTCTCTAGCTAACCACAATGTGCATTAATGACAATGGAATATTTTATGAGTCATCTACTATCTCTGTTCGGTTAATGCACTCATCATTCTTTCATCTAACTTTATTTTTGTCATACACCTGCACCTTACCAATTTGCAAGTGCTCAAATAACAGTGAAGCCACACTGAGCTCCTCCCACAGTTGTTGTCCCTTTTACAAGACCAAGAGCTGGAAAGCCACATGATCTTGAGGGGCAAAAGCAAAGTGTTACGTTTCCTGACAGCTTGTGCCCTATAACTGGGTGCAGGAGCAAATCTTGCCCCTGCAGCCATGGAGGTTACACAAGAGGGACAGCTGCAAAACTTCTGTTCTCTGCACACAGAGGGTAGGGCAGGAGTAGTTCTGGGACATCAGCCAAGGAGGAGTCGCCCATCTTACCTCCTTCCTCACAGAAGACATTTTTTAGATCTTTAGGGGCTAAGGCAGCCTCAGGATTGAATAGTAGCAAACACTCCATGACCGTGGTGGGCAGGATTACTTTCCCTCTCCCCCCATGCTCTTCCCTAATGGCCCTATGCAGGTCCTGAGCTGTGGAATTCTCCTCTGGGATGTTGTGTCCCCTTTGGGTATGTCTACATTGCAGCTAGGAGAGAGCATCTCAGCATGGGTAGACAGACTTACACTAGCAGGGCATGAACTAGCATGTTAAAAACTCAGTGTGGACATTATGGATTAGGTGCTCCATCCTACCAGACCCACTGGGCCTGGCCACAGATGGTTAGCCCGAGTCTTTACTGGAGTCCCAACATCCACAGTGCTATTCTTAGCACACTAGCTCTAGCCCCACTCACTTGAGTCTATATACTCAGACTGAGGGGCTAACTCCCAGCTGCAGTGTAGACATACCCTTTATAACTCCTATACGCTGCTGGAGCAGTGTATAGAACCTGACCCTTTATTTATGAGCTGTGTGATGAGTGCAGAAAGTTGCCTTGTCCTATTGTTCCCCACAATGCTTACTCCTGGTTTTTATTTGAATTCACTAAGGCAAACATTTTCAAACTTAAAAGCCTAAAGTTAGGGACCTAAAATCCATTCATAGGTACGAAAAGAAGTGGGCTGATTTTCAAAGGTGCTGAGTAGCCTCTGCTCCCACCAATGAGAGCTGCGGGCGTTCAGGACCTCAGAAAATACAAGCAACAGAAGGGCTGTTCTAGCAGCTATACGGAACCACTCAGAAAATCTCAGGTTAAGTCTTTAAAAGTCTTTTTATTCTACTTGTAGCAAGGCCTCCCTGTACTTTCTCAGCTGAGAGCAAATTAGCTCATAGGACCTTTCAGCAGTAAGGATTGTTGGGGTTTTATAATTGCCGAGTTTCAGTGACTGGTAATACAGCTATTAACTGTTGCACTGGTTTCTGGTTCCAACTGATTGTGTAATAGTCTATAAGTGCTTCATAATAAGATTTCTAGCAGTTTGTCCTACTTCTGAGGTTAACGACCAGTGAGATGATAGGAAGTGATAAGAGTACAAGTAGGTGAGAGCAGCAGCCCTGAATATCCTTCCTTTACCAGACTGTGTGCTACTCCCTCCCCTTACCTTCCCCACCCCCTTCTTTAGAAGAGTTTGTTATGCAAACTTGAACAATGCGGTTCACACGGTAAAGGACGGAGACAGTTAAACCTGAGGTATGTCTCCTGTTCTTACAGTTAGTTACGATGCAAACTCTCTTGCGCGTTGTGCCTTCAAGATAAAAATAGCAGATTAAAAGACCGAAGGGAAAAAAAAGCAGTTTAAAGTTTTTGCCTTCAGTGCTCTAAGGGGCAAAAGCTCCTACGCTGGAACTTGCACTTTAAATGATCTGGCAGCATTCTCCATAGTAAAGGGCAAACAAAGTCCTTTTTCCTAGGACAGATATCTAACAGCTCCCCAGTGCTTGACTGACATGTTTGTCTTTAGGTCAGCACTTTGGTAAAATAAAAAATAAAAAGATGAGTAAAACCGGAACTAGGTTTGCACAAATCAAGTCCCACCAGGGTATATATGAACTTGAAAATTAAGGGCTACATTTTTAAATGTAAGCACCAAAAGTTGTGTATGCTAAATATGTGCATGTGTGAGTGTGATCCGGTAACTGCAAAATTTGCAATTATTTACACATGAAAATTTAACAAATATCCATTTGTATGCACAATTTTTTTTATACAGAGGTATTTTATCATTATATAAAATGTAAACAAAAGAAAAAATACACAGTATATATGTGCACGCACACAAAGTTATTTTTCAGATTACATCACCTTAATCTGCTTCTAACAGTCATTGTTACCATAGTCACATTTTCAGGTCTAAATAACTATGACGGGGTTGCCTGCGAGAGCCAGAGGTCACTGCCAGTCCTACATTCTTATATTGTATCCTTCACTGATCAGATATTTAAAAGCCTGACTTACAAAATATTAATGCTTCATTTCTGTACACTTATTTATGTTCACAGCACCATACTTATCTTAACCAGCTGCTGTCATGGTCATGGAAGGTAAGTAAAAAGTATGGAGTAGGCCTTAAAATGTGCTCCATGCACAAAGAGTTTACGTGTATTCACTAAAGAAATTCATAATACTTTCCAAAATGCAGAGGCAAATATGAATTCAATAAATGGTGTTGCATTACTGACAGTTGTTAAACCCAAATCAAATCAGTAACACGTTTTAAGGAATAGTACATAATATTGCACAATTGTGATACACTGCTATCCTTCCGGTATGGTGGGCCCAATCTTGCAAAGCATTCATATGAATAGACTTCTATCTAAACTGCCTGCCTTTATCGTCGGCAACTAATAAATACCTATCATATGGATACTTTAGAACTAGAACTTTAATGGATTGTAAACTTTCTTAATGCCAGAGGGTAACACATAAAATCATCTGCCAGGCCACCACCAAGATCACACTCATCAAGGACTTTCCAGTGGTTAAACAAACAGAAAGTCTTCTGATTGCCAGAGGCCAACAGAAGTTGAGGTTGCTTCTCTTCTGGACATGGTGCTGCCACCATGTCACCAGGCTGGCACTGCTGTAATACACTCATATTCTCTCTGTTGGTTTCACTAGGGCTGGCGCTCTCTTTTGCCAGGGCTTCATCATGAATGATTAGAGCTAACAAAGCTTTTGGGTTCAGATTGCTGATGAAAACCTCCACTTTGCGAGAAGAAGTAGCTCTCTGGCCTATTGATGTGCTTGTTCTAGATGATAAATAACTTATAAATTCTAAGTATTTGCCCTTTGAGATAATTCTATGAACTATTTTTGTATGTTAAATTTCACCCCTTGGATTGAATATTTTTTCCCCACTTATTGGGATATACATAGGAAAAAAAGAGATGAAGACTATCTCAGATTTCCTTTCCCAAATAAATGATCAGATATTTACCTGCAGTTCTTTCTCTTAATCGTGTTTTCCAAAGTTTCCCAGTGATGCATCTCACAGTGACATGTCACATGTTGTGTCAGTCATACTGTATTACATTAACAGACATGACTGACAAACCCCAAGGTGACAGCACAATGCAACACATCATCCAGGAAATTAGAAAAAAAATAGTTTCCCCAAAGTATAATGAAAAGGATGCTTTTAAAGATCTGTCTTAATTGTTCTCTCTGGCTGCTAAAGGCTGTGAGATTGGTGAGCCCTTTGTGAATCATTCACAGGAAGAATTAGAGTTTTAATTAAAATTGTGTGCCCGGTTTGAAGGTGGGGACAATACTTTAGATCTATTCAGCTTCACCATATAGCATTTTTACAAATAACTATATTTGGGGGTGGATTAAGGTGCAAGAAAAAGTTGAGATTTGGTGCTCTTTTCCAACATCTTTGTTCACTGTTTCTTTCTTATCAGCCAACCTAGTCTTTTACCTTTTTGTCACCAAAAAGGTGTCCCTCTCTGTCTTCTCAGTTGCATATGGGGGACAACGTTATCTCCCAAACACATCCCAGAACCATCAAGTTCAGGTGTGTTGACAAGGAAAGGTCACAGCAGTTGGTGCAAAGCACTGTGAGGCAGATTTGAAACCCATCTACATGCAACTAATTAGAAGTAGACTCTCCTTTGGAACTGCATGGAATGAGCCATGTGGAGTAAATGAAGGATTCTGTGTAACTTGATGTCTTTAACTCATGATTTGAGGATGTTGGTAACTCAGTCATAGGTTAGGGGTCTATTACAGGAGTGGATGGGTGAGGTTCTGTGGTCTGTGATGTGCAGGAGATCAGATTACATGATCACAATGGTCCCTTCTGCCCTTAAAGTCTAGGAGTTAATGGAACATAGCAGTTGCCCTATAATAGATGTTTGGAAGATGCCTTTTGGCAAGTGCACATATTAGTCCCTGTACATTCTGCTCTAGGAACCTGCATCTTTGACTTGTGCAAGGCTGCTCTTGAATACTGTAGCAAAAGTGACAAAGGAAGGAAAGCCACAGAGATATTACTATGGGCTGGTCTATGCATGCAAAGTTGCACCTGTTTAATTAAAAGTGTGAGTTAAAACTGATTTAGTTAAATGATGCTAAAAGTTGTGTGGTCATTCTTAAACTGATGTAAACCTGACCTCTGCTGATTTCGCTTAAGAACTGGTTTAAGTTAAACTGAAATATGAGTCCATATTAACCACTCAATTAACCCAATGCATTAAGTTAACCTTTTGTGCGTAGACAAGACTCATGTGACATCTGAGATGGGCTGAAATTTTCTGTTCAAAAGAGTTAACTACTTCAGAGCCACTGAGTACAGCTAATCGGTGAGCATTGCAGAGACAATAATGAGTACCTTGGATGGGCAGTTTAGCAGACCACACTACAAACCTCAGGATGGATCCTGCGGTCCAGCCAAATTTTCTGAAGTGAAACTTGGTATAAGGTGTGAGCACAGAAGTGGCTTAAAACTCACCTTTGTGATGCCCTAACATCGAGGCCACTCTGTGCAGGGCCAGTCCCTTGGTGGAAGTTAGAACTGTGTGAAAGTAGTTCTCCATAGCTGTCAATGGTCCCCCAGGTGTACTACAACACAAGGGATTTGGTGGGCCGTAGGGAAGTTCCTGCACACCTCCTAAGCCAGCAGGAAAGAGAGGAAGGTGGCAAAGGAGTCAGCACACTTGTTCTGTGCTGCTAGAGAATCCTATATTGGGGAAACCTCCCATGGTTTACTGAGTGGGCTTCCTGGGAGCTGCTAGTGATGTAGTGCATATTGGCCACACCAACTCTCCTGACCTAGTCTCTATTGTTTAAGATGAGGGATTGTTTATAACTCACGGGGGACTGAAGGATCAAGATGTACATTGACAATGCAGCATGATTGTTTCAAATTCATATTTGTTGTTGCCCCACATTATTTCTTGGTGTCATGTGCTAATCTATTGACACAATAGAAGAAAGATTAGCCCAAATCTTGTTGTACTTGTTCAAATGTTTCCCGGAAACCTCATTCAGGCAAATTCTTAACTTCCTTGCTTGGAGCTCTATGGATAAAAAGCACTATATAGGAGGCAGGTATGACTATTAAAATATATTGTCATCCATACTGGTCCCTTGAAGTAAGAACTGATTACCACTGCACATATTCAGTACATTCCTCCTAGGTGAGCCAGGTTTTTTTTTTTTCTGGCACACATAGACACTGCCTTCTAGCAGCATGTTAAACACAGAGGGGTCACATACTTTCATTTATTGTGCTGGCCAAAAGCCCGTACAGGCTAAAGTATCAATGACGTCGTTAAGAAGTACATGAATTCAGCAAAAAGCAGCTTCAGAAGACCTTTTCTTTTCAGTAGTCCCTGTTCCTTGTCAAAAGATTTAGCTTGGATGGTCTCTGCCAAAATCTTTTTGTGGGCATTGCACACAAATTCTGAAGAGTGCACAGGGAGAGGGGAGGGGTCAACACAGGGGGATCTAAGATGTTAAGATGAATCTAAAATTCCATTGAAACATTCTGCCTGCCTAACATGGGATTTTTTTTTTAACTACAGAGGGAGAAATGAGTATTAAAAAGTACCTACTGCTTTCCCTTTTCTTGTGGCTAGCTCCAAAGAACCTGAAATGGCCCTGGGTTCAGATGTGCAGATAATTAATGACTGGCAAACTTCAAAGTATTTGGAGGTTGAGCTGAGGTATATATCCAAAAGTTTGCATGCTTATATAAACTTCTTTGGGCAAAAAATGGGGCTGACAGACAGGCTTTGTTATAAAATTTCTGATACTTCCTGTTTGCCAGGTGGCTTGAGATGCTGTGAGAATAACCTCTTTGTGTGATTTTTCAGTAATTAAACTTCTGGTTTTATTTGGATTTAACTTGTGCACATTGGCATAGATCTACTGAAGTCATCCAAGGATCTGACCCATAAAATTCAAAGGTAAGCGAAACTAAATTGACAACAATATGATTCAAACTTTTATTTTGAACTGCAAGGAAGGGTCAATTTGGGTTCAGTTTGAGTTTTCAAATGATTTGGCCAGTAATTAAAACAAGCCTGACTCCAAATGGATCCAACTGGATCCAAATGCCTAAGATCTTTGTGAAAGTACATATCTAGATCAGTACTTAGTAGCTGGACTTTGCATACACCATGGACTGAAGCAAAACCTTCCCTCTGAATATCCAAACTTTGGGAAAGTTTGAATATAGGAGTAAATTCTGACATTTTGTCCTATGTTTAGTCAGTTGCTATTTTTATCCAAACCAATTTGTCTATCCTACACATAGTGCTTGACATGAGCACAGAATGTTTTATTTAAAAACAAACAACTTCATGTGCTGTAGCTTGAAAGCTGATTTTTATGGTTCTGGTGTGACTTTAAAGCTCCTACCTGTTCATCAGGCTAGTGGCATATGGGAATGCTATGTAAGAGATCTAGTCGGGCTCCAGAAGAAGCCTAAATGACACCTATTGTTAGCCAGTTGCAGAAGAGGTGGAACCTAAGCCCTGAGACTCTCATTTGAAAAAATGAGTCATGTGTGGCTGCCACATGGGGATAAGGTGAAAGCTGGGGAAAACAAGATGCTACTGAGAGTGTGGCAGAGAAAAGGAGCCTTGTCTGTATCGATCTTCAGACCTGGATTAGAGCTGTGCACAATTAATATTACTATTCATAATAACAACAATGGCTCCTCCCACCTCACTCCACATGTCAACAGTATTGCTGTGAAGTCTAGATATGTAGCCATGTCCTGCAGCACGAGATCCCCGATTTGGGGCTGGGAAGAGATGAGCAATTCACTTCTCTATCCCGCTGGAGCTGTGGCTGGCTCGAGAGCTGGCAGGAAATCCTCACTCCTACTTCTTGCTGTCAGCTCTTCTGCTGTTGGAGCATGGTAATGCCACTCAAGAATAGTCATAATGGGCAAGTTTGGGCAGGTTTTGTGTGGAAACCAAGCTGAGCCACCAAGTTTCTTGTGCTTCATCAGCCATTGTTCCTTGGAAATATGACCGAGCCTCACAAACCTGGTTTAATCTGGGACGAGTTTCAGGCTTGCAGCTCTTTTATTCCACCTGGTTCTGCATTTTGTTCTAAATGCTGCACACGACTCTAGTTCGTATTTGGGAATGGACCAAACCTTGCTCAGTGACAGCCCAGCCACTCCCAAGAGCTTCCTATTGTCAAATAAAACCAAAGCTAGCCATGGAAAATGCATTTTATAATATTTTGTTAAGAATTATTTCCTTTTTTATACATTTCTTGGGCTAGAGGCACCATCTGGATGGAGTGCAGTCTAAGGACACCGTAATGCTGTAGTTTAATGAAACTAACTAACTGGCATTTTGCACTTGCATATCAACGATGTTTACTATTTCTCCTTTTTTATGTGCAGCGTCCAGGCAATCATTCTGTTTGATGAACATGAAAGGTTTAAGTCATGGTCAGTAGCTCCAGAATGTAGAGCTGCAGAGGGAGCTACTGTTTTCTTTTCCATTTTTAATCAATGGACCAAACTCCTGCTTGGTTTCACTCCATTGACTTCAATGGATTGACATCAGGGATGCATTTGGCCCATGTGGCCACCCCAAGAGGAGATGGTGGGGTTGGGGGGAAGAAAAGCAGGCTGTCATCTCTGTCATCCCTTTCACTGACCCAGCATATGGCTCGAACTAACATGCCGGAAAAGCGTGATGGGCTTATCTGCATTTCAGTGCTATTCAGTCGTCATTGTCACTGAAAATGTGCAAATAAAATAATGATGAACATGAAAAAACAGAGTAGGAAAAATCTCTCTCTATTTAAAGCAGCTGTTTGGGTGCCAGCTGCTTAGTTACAAATACATCTTTAATGAAATCAAACAATCTAGCAGCATTTATTGATTGCTAACAATTGTTTTAAATACAGTCTGGTAGGATGGGCTGTTAGCATCCTTTTTTGTCCAATTAGTTCAGTTGGTTTGAATTAGAGATAGTTTGCTATTATCTTTAAAAAAATGCAGCTCACTAGACAGCATATTTTCCCCCTCTACAATAAAGTGTGGCAGAGCTGCACAGAATAAAAGAGTTCCATGTTACTCCAGCTGTTTGGGGGATGGAAGCAGAGCCCCTTTGCTAGCCCTTTCACCTCAGCAACTACAGTTCAAATCCATCCTGAAATCTTGAGTGAAGAGGATGTGGTGTTCTCTTCTTGGAGCCTGTTGAACAGTGGAAAGGACAAAGACCCCTGTGTTCCTGTGGCACTTCACAGCCAATTTCTGAAAGAAGAAGGATAACAGAGATCTGGAAACTTAAATTTTAGGGCTGACCTCTATCTGCTAATAATTCTACACTTGCTAGTATAAAGAGGAAAAGAATCAGCCTTTTTTAAAGTGGATGGATTAGATGACACAGGAAGCTATTTCAGCCCTGTTTTCTATGAACCTATGAAAATCCACCACTGACTACAAAATTGAAGAAGTTCTGTTCCTAAACAAAGCCCTGGCTTTCCACAGATTTATGTATAAATCATATTAGTGATAGCAGGGAATCGCTAAGTACCAAGCTATTTCAGTAAATCTGCACTTGCATTCAAGTATTCATTAAGGGACTCATCCTGTATTCTTTTAGATCCAGCAAAAAAACCACATAGAGTTCACAGGAGGTCTGGCATTAGGCAGGATTGAAGAATCAGGACCTAGGTGTAGCATGCACCAGGATTATGCAAAGTTCATAGTTTCAGATTCCCCACAGCTTTTGCGCTGCATCTACTCACACAAGATCTATCGTAACTGTTGGACATACTTCAGAGTACCAATCTGAATTAGCAGAGTGGATAACTGAGTACGAATGATACAGTAAAATCGTAATGCATTTTTGGAATGTTGTGCTTAAGTAAATAACCAGAAATTCTGGCATATGACACATTGAATGTACTGATACCACACTGAGTGGCAATGTTAAAATCACTCATGTAACACAAGTAGTCTCAGTGTAAGCACTGTGACTACTCATGTGCATAAGGGCTTCTCACCTGTACAAGGATTTGCAGAACTGGACTCATATTTGTTTTCAGCCTAAACAGTTCACAAACTACTGGTTCATTTAAGATTGCATCATTTCCTTGGACTCCAGGAACACACGGACTATATCTCTTTGCCCCATTAGGCATTTCTGCCTGTAAGACCACACGAAAACGGTAGCAGCATTTGCCTATACACTAGAGATGGGCCTGACCAAAAATCCCAGATCTAAATATTCCCCAAATGTTGAGAAAAGTTAGCTCTAGATCCAGATCTGAATTTTGCAGGTTGAGCCCATTTCATCCATCCATCTGTGTGCACATTCACACAAACGCATCATCTGACTAGGACCTAGACCTTTCACTAGTATGCTCAGGTTGAAGACCTGTAGAATCCTGACATGCCTCAGCATCTTGTCCCTTAACAAAGATTCAATGTCTTCTCCAGCAGTTCAATACTGGTGTGTATAAGATAAAGTTATCAGGTATACCTTCTGTTTAACAGCTGGCTGACGCTGCAAAACTATGAGACCATTAAAACCACCATCTTAGATCAGAACCTGATAAAAAGTCATTGGCAATTGGTCTGGATGTATTTTTTTTTAAGCATAGCATAGCTTTTATCTGTTATAATGGGTACTACATGTAAATGAACTTCTTTTGTTGCCACTGTAAATGAGTTATTAATGCTTATTGCTTGGTAACTCTGCATTTTATACCCCAACAATTCTGGCCTAATTGTTTACAATCCTTTTATTAAAATGCATAAGATGCACAGTAACTTGTTGTTTGAACACGTGTTGTTATTACACCAAAGTGTAAATAGCAGTTACTTGGATAATTTGATTGAATGATTTATTATTATTCATTATTACAGTAGTCCACTGAGATCCTAAACGTTGGGGACGCATCAGTTGGAAACGTCAGAGGAGGAGAAGGACCT
>ML675611.1:24791181-24900404 GCA_007922155.1 Mesoclemmys tuberculata | reverse complement strand
CTATGAGTCTATGAGTCTAAACAAGGGTGAGCCCCATTGAGCTTGACACGGTACAGACACCCTGATATGCTTACAATTGAAATAGACAAAACAGGCAGGAAATGGGAGGGGAAATAAAAACAGAGAGAGGTTCAAGGGCTTATATAAGATGATGGGCAGAGTCAGGAATAGAATTCAGGTCTTCTGAGTCCCAAAGCAGCAGCCTATCTATTGTACCAGGCCAGCCCTCAAGATTCAGTTTATCTAGTTTTTCTAAGTACACCTGTATCCTTGGTCCCATTATGTAACATCCCAGTGGGAAATCATATACCACATATCAAAAGTACATCACAAGAACTTTTTCTTCTTTCTTCAGAAGAGTCAGAATACTATTGTAATGGAGACATGTCAGAACTGAATCGTGTACTTTCTAAAATGATGCCAGTAACTTTTCTGTTACTTTAAAGACAGCATGGTGGGATTTGTTAAATATTTCAGACCCCCTACCATGTAATCCCATATTAATAATGATTAATTATTATGGTAGGACCTAGAGGCTCCAACCAAGTTTGCGTCCCTATTGTACTAGATGTTGTACATAAACATACTGAGAGACAGTCCTTGATCTTAGGGCCCTGTCTTGATGGGCAAAAAAGATATGTTTTAAAACATTTCCCTCAATCAAGCTTTTAATAGTTGAAAAGCATCATCAAGATGCAGCTAACACATTTGACTCCTGCCCCATGCTAAAATACAGTCAGCTAGCGACTTTAAACAGATAAACTGCATCTGACTGAGGTGAAAAACAAAGCTGGGATTAAATAGGTGTCATTATCTCTCTTTAACAGATTGGAAATTGAGGCACACAGAGTAAATGACATGTCTAAGATCACACAAAATGTTTGTTGTAGACAAGACAACTGAACCCAGATCTGCTGAAGCTTAGTCCAGTGTCTTAATCAGAAGACCATCCATCCTGTTTTTCCAGATTGTTAATTTTATGTACACTGAAACTCTAAAAGAAAGGGTTCCAGCTACTCTCAGATGTTTTGGTTTTAAACATTAATTTCATGCCTAAATTTATCATTTCTATGTATGTGTAGATCCCACCCTGTTATAACCACAGCAGAGACAGATGGGAAATTATCCAAGTTTACTCCTTTCCTGGCACTTACTGAAACAACAGCAACAGAAATGGAAAGTTGGGGGAAAATACCCTATAATGCATAAAAATAGTTCCTTTGACTCCTGTTCAGTTTCTGGCTGTCCCACACTTGCTTCTGCAAAGAGTGTGGAGACAAATTCTAAGTATAGATGGTTATATTTTCCTTAAATGTGTGACTCAGAGTCTTGGCTTCCTCTTTCATTTAAAAACAAAAAGATTTTGTCCTTTCAGTTTAGATTGGTGGGAAACCCCCATTCACCCATCCATTTTCATCCCATAGCCCAGGCTCTCACCTGACCTTCAAGTATTCTTGTTTCCTCCATTTTCTGTTCTGCAGACCTTCTCCCTTTGCTCCAATGTCCAGGTGTTTCTCATCTTCTTACAGTCAATCTTCCTCTCTTCAGTCTCCCTTCCCATCTCTAGTTTCTGCCTGTTCTCCACTTCAACCATTTCCTGCTTCATGATAGGGTGATCTAAAGTCAGTCGAAATCAGTGGCAGTCTTTCCATTGACATCAGTGGGCTCTGGTTTAGGCCTCGTATAACTGACCACCCTGCTCAGCCATATTACTTATTATTAACATTCCCATTTTGCTTCTCTCCTCCTTTCTCTCTTCAGGGAGTCTGCTTCAATGTAATTACACTGGGCGGGTGGACTAATTAATCTGTCATTCAAAGTCCTACTCTTAACTCTCTATTAGCCTTACAAAGGCAACCTGGAACTAGTGATGAGGTCTGCAGGCACCAGAGCCCCATGCCCCATTGCCTTTAAGTCTTCCCTGTTTTTCTAAGGCTATGCCTATTCTACAACTGGCGTTGTAATTGCAGCACATGTGCAGTTAGCTGAGCTAGCTTTAATATAGGTATGTCAGGTACCAATAGTAGTGATTCACGGGCTGCAGCATAGACTAGCCATCCGAGTAGGTACCCAGGCTTCGTGGAGGGCTTGTACTTAGTCAGCTAGCCTTTGTTGCCATGGCTTTGCTGCTGTCAATATTCATGCTACCTAGATTAAAGCTAGGTTGGGTATATCTACACATGCTGTAATTGCATCTCTAACTGCAGTGTAGATATACCTTAAGTGAAGAATCGGGACCTCGAGGGAGGTATATATGTGTGATGAAAGTGGTTTTGGGGAAACGTGGGGGAGGTGACAAAGGCTAGATGGAAGAAAAAGGTGTGCAACTCTTCCCTTTCTTTCCTACCTCTCTGTTTCAGAACAAAAACTGAGACCCATTACAGTAAAACAACATGTATTTCTCTATCACCCTTCAGCTTTCTTTTAATCCCAGCTTCACCTCTAACTTTCACCCTTGTTTCTGCTAGTACTCTCTTCCCGCAC
Organism: Mesoclemmys tuberculata; assembly: GCA_007922155.1. Classification (NCBI taxonomy): domain Eukaryota; kingdom Metazoa; phylum Chordata; order Testudines; family Chelidae; genus Mesoclemmys; species Mesoclemmys tuberculata. The sequence continues at coordinate 24,897,920 of ML675611.1, read as the reverse complement.
ACCATCATCATTCACCCACACTTCTGATTTACTCTATTCCTCTTACTTACCCCATTTGTTCATTCCCTTCACTCAGACCTGTCAACCCAAGATACCACCTTTCCAGCTTCAAACTATTGAGAGCTTGCTTCACACCCTGCACCCCAGTCTCAGAACCTCTTCTTATTGTACCACTTTGCTGATGTAAAGCTGCCCTAAAGCTGTTTACTCCTTAAGGGATCCTCAGGTGGTGTAGAATTGCTATAGCAACTCCTACACCACTTCATTCCTCTGGTCCCTGCAGGTGACATGTCCAAGAGAAGAGACCATAGTTCCAACACCCTACTGATCTCTGGCTTCAGAAATGGTTTATTGTCACCCTCAGGCTACTCTAAATTGGACTGGCCTGTCACAGACTGGCCTAGGACCAAGAGAGGGAAGAGTAATTTAACCTCTTTGAACCCTCACCTTCAATACAGTATCTGGCCCTGGCAGTCTAATTATTCACTTTACAGATGCAATCAGGAAACGCTAATATTGGCACTTGTAGTTTGGTGTCTATGAAACCAGAGGCCATTTGTGAAACTCAGACCCAAATATTTTAACCAAAATGCCATTAAACTCTGTCATTTCTGTCTACTTATGAACATCTGGCATTGCAGATATACAGCAATAATATCCAGTCTGACATCAAAACATTCCAGCATAATTAATTGAGACTCTATAAAAAAGCATAATTGGCAAATTGGCACAGTACTAACATATTAATACTCTGACCCTTGAGGTTCGTGAATACAGATGCATTACGTTACAAGATGCTGTGATAGACATAGAAAAGTGAAACAGTGAGGCAACGGAGCTCAGTTGCACCAATCAAAAGGTTGCTGTGTTCAAAGACAAGGATTAGCATTAATAATTTTTCCCCAGGGAATGAAATACTGGATCCAGGTTCCTTTAAAGCTTGTAGATTCAGAATGACTCTTGTCACAAAGCAGAAAGGAGAGGATTCTTGTAACTAGGCTATTTCAGCTCCTTTTGTTTGGTAAGAATTGTCTAGGAGATAAAACTTTCTGAGATGCTTTCCTACACAATTGTCTTTTTATTATTAGTGATCACATTTACACATAGGAACATATACACACAGCAGTTGTTCCAAGCCATTTACACCTTTAGGAAGCTTGTAAAAAAACTACACTATTCTGCGATAATGATCCAATGATATTTGCTATTATTGTCACTGTTCTCATTGCTGTTGTGGTGGGTATGCTGCAGTACTATCTCAAGGCCTGGATCAGGGCCATATGGTGCTAGTGTATACAGTTAAAGGATGATTCCCTGCCCTTGGAATCTACAAATTAAGTATAAGACAAGAAACAACAGGTGGCTACAACAAACAGAGCAAGGGAACAGTGAGATAGTTATGATTCATGTAATAAGCAGTGGTCATGTAGCACACTAACTGCTTAACCACTGTCAAGTGTTCAGTAGGCATCATAAGACAGGTGTGTTTTAAGAGGAAGTCTAAAGGAAGACAACGTAGTGGCACTGAAGATCTTCTTCCTTCCATAAGAGGTAGCATAGGAGAAAGCATGAAGGTGCATGTTAGAAAATTTGTAATATGGTGGTGTGGACCACGATAGCATTATATTCTGGTATATTATTATTTAGTTATTATATTATTAGTATTTGTTTGAGTTTCTTAGAAATGCCAGGGGTGAAATCTTGGCTCTGTTAAATCAACTGCAAAACTTCCCATTGACTTCCAGAATTTCACCCTGAGTGTAGGTACACCAAAGAAGAGGGAAGATATTCATGTAGCTTTGGAATCAATGTATGCTGCATAACTCTTCAAATACATTTGCACAGTATGGGTCTAGTCGCAGGAGTTTCTGGAAGTGAATATTTTCCCTCTCCAGTTTACTCCCATTGAGTTCAATAAGATTACTTACATGAATAAAGATACTCATGTGAATAACTGTTTGCAAGAAATAGCTGAAACATGATATATTCTTTCTCACATCTACTACTTAAATATTTGGGAATATTTTTGTGTATGATATTTTATATATAAAATGAAATAAATCATATACAATGATAGTTATATAAATATGCTATTAATCTGTTTAGAGTTCTGTAGAGGTTACATTTTTCATGTCTCTGCTACTTATACAACTTCTGGTTTCTAAGTAAATTATAAGATATTGCAATTATTTTCGTGGTTTTGGATTCATATAAATAAGTGGGCCTTCTAGGGATTAGATTTAAATGGCTTCCTTGCTATCTCAGTATTTGACTGGATGGGATATATATCTCATCCTATATTCATCCAACTATGAATAGAGCTTCACAGGAACCAGAATTTTTATTGAACAGAAATTTTCATAATTATTAATCTTTTTCCATTCCAAAATGGAACGAAAACAAAACAAATTTCCTATGAAATGAAATTTGGGAGATGGAGGGGGGAATTGTTTGTGGTCAATGGACATGTTTTTGTTTGATAGAATTGAAATTTTTCATTCTGATTTTGACTTTTCTTATTTCATATTATATAATGTGAAAATTGAAACAATAAGTCACTGTGAAGTCAAAAATTGAAATATTCTATTCCAAAAAGGTCAAAATAATGTTTAAACCTGCAAACTGAACCTTTTACATCCATGCAAGTGAGGGGAAATTTAAGCTACAATAACTGGCCTGGAGGCAAACATGAAAATTCTGAAAAGAATTGTGGTCAGTAGAAAGATGGTCCAATTTAATTTATAATTTTTTTTTTTTTTGGTCTCCTTCCCTGTTTTCAATGTAACTACCAAGGATTTTGTTTAGTTTTAGAACTTGATTGGTCAGTCTGGAAAAGAAGGCTCAAATTCTTTGACTCACTCTGTATTTGTATTGGGTTAACTGGTAGCATTATATTTTGTCAATACATTCTTCTGTGTTTCTCCAGTTAAAGGTCTCATCCTACTCCCAGCCAAGTCAGTGGCAAAACTCTGATGGATTTCAATGTGGGGAAGATTAGGCACTGAGTTCTAGCTCTTCTTGGACCTGCCTATACACTATACAAGTTAAGAGCGAAGAGCAGGGTCTATCTCCAACATACTCGGGTGAGTAATTTATCTATTTGGGCCCTATAGTCTTGATCCTTCACCAACTCCTATTCTTTGCCATGGGAGTTTGCAGGAAGCAGTGAAGGATGTTTTAAATGGATAGGTTTACAACCTCACTTTGGACATGGTTCTATAGCCCAATCAAGACTGGGATTTTTATTTGCTTTTCAAAGATTTTATTTTTGAGAGAAGAACCTTTTTGTTTGTCTGAGTGAACTTCTGGGTGGAAAGGGGAAAGGGGGGAATTGACTGAGTGGCTACATTCTCTTTCTTAAAATTAAAAGAAAATGGAAGAAACAGCTGCACTTGGTACATGTTTTTTAGGAAGTTTGTTCATTTTAATAATTTCAATTCACTCCAAAAGAGAGACTTGGCACTTTCCAGATAGTTCTAGATTTTTATTACAATAAATAAATAAATAAATAAATAAATAATGGCTCCATATTACGTTTTTATAAATGATGGTGCAGACTTGGCTGTAGTTTTGTAACTAGCCAGTTAATAGATCCTGCAATCCACTTAAAGAGGAACTCTTTAATTTCCAGCCTTTCCCTTGTCTACCCCCAAGACTTCTGATTTGTTTTGATTTATGAACATAACCTGACATATCTCCAGATGTTTTTAATATATTTGAGAAACTGGGTGATGTCTCCTGGTCTGTCAAAAACATTAATAGGACATCTGCAAAGAGGCATGCTTTATAGTTAGCTTCACATAGATTCCTTTTAGCCATGAAGAAGTTCTGAGAGTTTCTGCTAGGATGTACATGATGAGGTCAAACAGAAAAGGAGAAAGAGAATCCCCTAGTTCCATTTCCCCCAACGTAACTTGAATGGAGCTGTGAAATTGTGCTAATGTAATCCCAATACAATCAATCATTTTTACCATTCAAAGCCCAAGAAACAATTTTGCCATCCCTCCCTGCCCCCCCACCCAGAATAACAAAGCAGCTCTCAATTTATTACCAGCAACGTGGGAAAAAAATACAGATGCAAACTTATTAAAGACTAACCAAGACAGGGTATTTCTGATCCCTTGATTCCCTTAGGGAAACTCCTTCAACTTAATGCAGTGCATGTTAGTTATTTTCTCAAGCTCTCTGGAGACTTCTGAAATTTATTTTCAAGGGTGTCTATTCATAATATCATGCTTTCCTTCTGCTGCTTTGCATTTATTTATAAAGTGGAATTTTTTTTTAAAAAAAATATGGTCTGCATGATATATTATTCCCTTAACATTCCCCCACTCCCAAGTAAGCCCTTATGAAGGGGTGAAAGATGTGCTCATTTTGCAGACTCTCTCCTGTTTTTCAAAGAGGATGACTAAGTGGTGATTCATTTATTTAGAACAAGTTTCAATGAAAAATGTGTCTGCTTTCTACACCACACAACCCTCCCTCCAATCTCCATTGAAAGCTGATTTGGGGAGAGCCTTTTACAGGCTTCAGCATATTCAGAGGGCTTCAGCATATTCAGAGGGGTGTAATGCTATGTAAATCCCACCCTTATTCATTAAGAAAGCTTGTAGTGCCACAAAACGCCACATCAATAGGTGTACTAATTGAAAGAAACAGCACCAGAACTGATCACACACAAAGCGAGATCCTCAGCTGGAGTAAATCATCATAGGCCAATTTTGACACTGATTTTACACCAGTGAAGCGTCTGGCCCCAATGTGTGGAAATGAAATACAAGATATGGAAAGACACTTAGAGAGAGATTAGATTTGCCAGATTTCTTGCAGCTGCTTTTACATAAATCATACCATTTTTTTGTGGAATAACTCTCTTTTACTGAAATTTTCCTGATATTTTTAGAGTTGCTTATGAACTCAGCTGGAGGACAGAAATACTTTTAGTTTGTTTTACAGTTAATTTAATGTTTGTGAAAATTGCTAGCTTAACAGTCCTGGAGACCAAAGCCTTATATTTATCCACAAAATAGATACATCATGGACACAGTAACAGTGCAAGCTTCTTTGCGCTCCCTTAAGACTGTGCCTAAGGGATGCAGTTGCAAAGTGATGGGAGACCACTCTTTTATGGACTAGAGCTTGCTGGATTGGGAGTATCTAGAGCCTGATGCTTCACTTTCACCTGCCAGATATCTCAATTCTTCAGACTGGCCTTCAGCCCTACCCAGCCCCATTGAGCATATAGCCTAGCATGAATCCTTATGCTACTTCTACTGATGGAACTAGAGTGGGTGACCCAGATCTTTAGCTGGTTTAACTTGGCACAACTCCATTTCACCAGCTATGTGTCTGACCCTATATTTCGTTTCATCATTTGACTCGGTATGTCTCTCTAAATTATTTTATAAATGTGAATGTGGGACTGTTCAAGGGTTATTCCATGCTACCCTGTCTTCTCTCCATACACCAACATTGCCTAAAACGACTGCCATGGTACTTCAGTGTCAAATATAAAAAACCCTCAAATCTGTGATGTTAGAAGTGTATTAATAGATTCCAAGGCCAGAAGAGACTGTTGCCCCTGATCTTCTATATAAAACAGGACACAGAATTTCCCCAAAATAATTCCTAGAGCACATCTTTTAGAAAAAAATATCCAATCTTGATTTAAAAATTGTAAGTGATGAAGACTTCATCATGACCTTTGGAAAATTGTTACAATGCTGAATTACTCTCACCATTAAAAATGTATGCCTTATTTCAAGTTTGAATGTGTCTAGCTTCAGCTTCCAGCCACTGGGTTCATGTTATTACTTTTCTCCACTAGATTGAAAAGCTCAGTGTTACATACTTGTTCCCCAGTTAAGAATTATGTACTGTAATCAAATCACCTCTTAGACTAGGGAGCTCGATCTACTGATCTTAACAATGAGAAGACTATCACTATAACATGTGTTTTCTAATCCTTTAATCATTCTCATGGCTCTTCTCTGGTCTCTCTCCAATTTATCAGCATCCTTCTTGAACTGTGAGGCCAGAACTGAACACAATATTCCATCAGCATTTACACCAATGCCACCTACATAGGTAAAATAGCCTCTCTACACCCACTCGAGTGTCCCTTGTTTATACATCCTAGGATCACATTAACTCTTTTGGCCACAGCATCATAGTGTGAGCTCATGTTCAGTTGATTACCCACTATGACCACCAAATCTCTGTACAGAATCACTTCTTCACAGGATAGAGTTCCTCATTCTGTAAGTCTGACCTGCATTCCTTGTTCCTAGATGTGTCTGTTTACATTTAGCCATGTTAAAATGCATATTGTTTGCTTGCACCCAGTTTACCAAGTAATTCAGATCACTCTAAATCAGTGTCTTGACCACCATTATTTACCACTCTTCCAGTTTTTGTGCCATTTGAAACATTTATCAGTGATGATTTTATGTTTCTTTGCAGGTCATCTATACAAATATTAAACAGCATAGAGCTAAGGACTGATTCCTGTGGGACCCCACAGGAAACACACTACTTGATGATGGTTCTTCATTTACAGTTACTTTTTGAGACCTATCAATTAGCCTGTTTTTAGTCCATTTAATTTGTGCCATATTAATTTTATATCATTCTAGCTTTTTAATCAACATGTTGTGTGGTACCAAGTCAAATGCCTCATAAAAGTCTAAGAATATTAAGTCAACACTAAAATCCTTTATCAACCAAATTTGCAATCTCATCAAAAAATATCAAATTAATTTGACAGGGTCTATTTTCCATAAACCCATGTTGATTTGCATTAATCACATTCTCCTCTTTTCATTCTTTATTAATTGAATCCCGTATCAGCTGCTCCATTATCTTGCCTGGGATCAATATCAGTCTGACAGACCTAGAATTGTCTGGATCATCCCATTTACCCTTTTTAACTATTGGCACATTTTCTTTTTTCTGGTCTTCTGGAACTTCCCCTGTGCTCCAAGACTTATTGAACATCAACAGTCCTGGTCCAGTATTCCAAACAGAGCTCTGAAAGTGTCATTCCGATGATTTGAAAACTGCCCAAGACAAACTAAAGACAACTTTGTGACATTTCTTGCAAACTTTCACTCTAACTGCTGGCCTTAGCTAAAATTAACAATTAAGGAAATAACTGTATAAATCGTGAGAAAGGGCTTTTTTTTTTTTTAAATCTGAAATTGCTCAGAAGGGAAACAAATGCATTTAATCTTTTCTTTCACAATGACAGACTCTCAAAGACTTTTTGCAGTTTTCATTACAGGAGTTTTCTTGAAACTCTATAAATACAGCTGCATTTGCACGTTCCTTATATTGCTTTGCACTGGTTTTATTTCAGTGACCTCAGAGGAATTTCTTCTGATTTATACTATGTAAATGAAAGCAAAATCAAGCCCAGCACTTTTACAAACATGTAATGTGCTCCTCAGGCAGTCTTTTGATATTTATATTTCAGATAGGCTGCTCAATCAACGAGTCTGAAGATAATTCACAGTATGTATCTACTCTCCCCAAAGGGTTAAACAGGCTAATGTCTAAATTTCTATGTGCTATTTTTTGTATTTACTTGTTTTAAACAGGGTTTAAGTCAAATCCCTTTGGCTTTCAGTCTATCTTAAATACTTATATAGCCTCATTATCATTATATGTGATTGCATCACATTTTTATGTTTGTCCTCAAACTGCCCCTCCTTCCCCTGTGAGGTAGGGAATTACTCTTTCACCATTCTGCAGATGCAAAATTGAGTGTAAGGCCCTGTCTCCACTACAAACTTGGCCAATGCAAGTTATGTTGGTATAATGCCGCTGCAGTTAGTATATCACTTGTGTACATGCATACTTGTCTCCTTGGGTCAGAGCGGCAAGTACTCACCACGACTGCTTGCTTCAGTGCATAGTCCATGCACCGTAGGTGGGATCTCAGCATGCAACTTGCCACTGTCTGGCACACTGTCTTTTGGGAAATTTTGTCAGTGCATGATGGGGCAGAAACAAGTTGTGCAGGGGTGACTGAGGGCAAAGGGGTCACGGTCTCATCCTGCAACGTTCTCCTTTTCATTCTTTCATCCATATGCCATAATTTTCACCTTTTAAAAAATATCCCAAACCTCCGTGGCGCTTCATGCTGTCTGCCATCTCTGACAGAAGCATGGAGCCTGCGCGGCTCTGCACTATTGTACCAGCCTTGAAAACCCAGGATGACTGATTCTCTGGTCTTTGCAGAGCTGCAGGAAGAGCCACAGCAGGAGGACATGACGATTTAGTGGAGGACAGAAACCTGTGGGACATAGTGAAAACTCAAGGCTGTTGGTGGCATTCATGGAGCAGCTGCAAATGGGGGAGTGCCACTTCTGGGCGTGAGAAATGAGCCCTGCGGGGCGATTGCATTGTAATGCAGGTTTGAGACCGTGAGCAGTGGCTGCAGAACTTTCAGCTGTGAAAGGCCACATTCCAGGATCTGTGTGCCGAGCTCTCCCCAGCCCTCCAGCGCAGGGACACGAGCATAAGAGCTGCACTGGCAATTGAGAAGCCAGTGGCATTCCCTCTGTGAAAGCCTACAGCACCACACTGCTACTGCTCAGTGGAAAAATCAGTCTGGAGTTGGAAAATTCATACTGAGGGCTGTTGTCCTGCATGTGAGCTGGGCCATTTATTGCCTCCTGCTATGCAGGGCTGTGATTCTCAGCAAAGGGCAGCACATAGTGGATGGATTTGCAGCAACGGAGTTCCCAAACTGCAGAGGGCTCTAGCTAGCACGCATATCCCGATTCTGGCATCAGCCCACATTTCCACAGAGTACATCAATAGAATGGGCTACAGCCGAGAGAGTTAGGCTGGAAAAGTTAGCAGTACAGGGAAAAGGAACTATAATGATCCTTTATATTTCCGTGGTGCCTTTCATCCCAAGGGACCCCCCAAAGTGTTGTAAAAGCTTGGGGGGAGAAACAAAAAGGCTGACCTGATGAGCCCAAGTGAAACAGGAGAAAGTGGGTGCAAGCAGTGTATTTCTCCTGCCCACAGCACACCTCAATACCACAAGGAGAGACTTCTAGCCCTCCTCACTATCTCAAGCACCGGAACAGGGGAGCTGGGGAACGAGACTGTTTCCCAAGGAAACACCTGTGACCCTATTTACAAATAGAGTTGTAGGAATTGACATACTGGAGAAGACCAATGATTCCTTTAGGCTTCTAGCCCATCTCTGCCAGTGGCCGGCACCAGCTAGTTCATAGGAAGGTACAAGGATCCCTACAGGAGGCAACCCTTTTTTGTCTTTGTCAGAACTGTATTATACATTTTTGTGTTGATGCCGACACTGATAGTAGGTGCTTAAGGGAGCACATGCTGCTCCATTGCGGAGAATTAGGGTGATGGATCGCAGAGCACACAGCAGCACAGGACAGCTGCTCCAGCCCTTGCATCAGAAAGAGGTCTCTGCCATATGGCCAGTACTGTTTCACTCTTGCCCACGCATGATTTGGTATACCAAGGGTAGCACTGAACCCATCAGCGATTTTTGACAGGAAATACTTCCTCAGCACTGTATTGTAGATGCCCCTGGGTGCAACACCGTAGCTCTATAATAGCAGAGTGAGATACTGCACAACAATTTATCATCGGAAGAAAGTAAAGAATACCATGCAAAACTACACCTGTAAATGGGCATTGAGATAGGCAGAGCGTAGTTATCCAAATTACAATTTAGTCAGGACACCTTGGACTAACACACTTACTCTTGTAAAATCCTGATGTGATGTCAAATCTCAACATGACCACACGTGAGTAAAGGACTTCAGTTTTACTGAATGTCTTTTCCAAAAAGACATCACCGCCTCCCACCTCAGAAAAGTCCTTAACCCCATGCTAAGACCATATTAACTTGGTGGATAGAATAGCACTGCTGCAGCTGTAAGGTTTTTCTTGGATGTTTCTTATCCTAAATCGATCAGATTGATCATACATAGGTTATACTTTCTGGCAAGAAAGAAGAATTTGGGTAGTACAAACATAGAAGAGAAGGGCATGAAGATAAAGAAAACGGCATGAAGGATTCACCCTACCTAACATATCCTAACTAAAATAACCAGTATAGTCAGGGGATACAGTTATTCCACAATAACACATGTACTTAAGTTTATATCTGGCTCTGTAGTATGATTTTTCCAATTGCCTAGCCCTTAGTCTGTATATATGTGGTCGATAATTATTGCCCTGTGCATGACGTTAGTGTAGGCACCATGTAAAACAACTGGTTTAATTAGCCTTTGGGTCGGAGTCACCCATTGTTGCACTGACAGAGTGGCAGACCTCTGGCAAGAGTCTTCCTCCCATGGCAGGCTCAGTGTTTGAACCAAGATTATGACTTTCACCTCCTCAACTCTGAGTCACTGTCAGACAATCTCCCCTCGTGCAGAAATGTGAGAAGCTGTTCTGGTTAGAGCTAGGGAGGCATGGGTACTATCATAATGTATGGTGCTTTCAAGATTAAGACCTGCTGCATATTTCTCAGTTCTCATTTATCTTTACAACTGATCTCAGGCTTTTAGCAGGTTTGCTGAGTGGAGGAAGAGGAAGGGGGAGGGGAAGGAGGAGGAGAGAGGGTTGTTAATGTCACCAGTTCCTTTCAGGTTTGGAGTCAGCACTGGCTATATTGCTCCTCAGGTGAGGCTCTGACTGCTTCCTGCACAATGTCCATTGCCACTCCCCAGGATCAGCTGTGTCTTGCTTACTCTAGTTACCAGTTAGGCTGCTATTTTAGAACTGGCATGGTCGATTTGTTAGGGCAGGGCTAGCAGTAAATAGACACACCAACTGAAATTCAGAACACAGGCAAAGGAAATATACAGCTTGTGAGGGACGAGTGCTTTCCCTGTGCACAAAGAATGCCGGTTGCGTTGAACAGCATTTGCTGCACTCCGGCTGGTGTCTGGAACAATGAATATTAAATTAAAACTTTTTAATCATATACCCTCTTGGAACGGGTATGGGAGCTGATATTTAGGTTTGGCTTATCTATAGTCTGAGCAGGTAAGGGAGCAGAGCAGTTCTAGGACTTGATATGTTGCAGGTTATATTAAGATTTGGCCACCTATTAAATGCACTGGTCCTTCTCTCTCCTTCTTCCTACCAGCTATTGCTTTTTATCCTGGTGGCAGTGCGCAGATTGTTCTCTCTTCTTTCTTCCACGTACGGTGGAAGGACCAGCACTAGGAGTCTTTCATCCTTCGTGCCTTTTAAGAAACCAAGTAAAGCAAATTCTTCTCTCCTGAGCCACAGAGAAGTTCCATAATCCATTTCACAGCTGAAGGATATTTTCTCCCTCAGACGTAATCTCCTGCTCCAATGGCAGGCTAGGAGGATCAAGAATGCAATACACAGGATTTCCAGAAGGAAGGATTTGCTTACCCTATCTCAAGGGCACGGCCTAGTGGCTTTTTAGATTTGTTCTGGGGGCAATTGGGGGACTTTGAGACAGGGATTTAGGAATGAATAAAACCAGTCAAGGATGGAAAGATAACGAGGCAACTCCAAAGACTCCACTTGAACCACTTTTAATATTGAATCTCGGACTCATGTAGTCAGAGCGCCAGTCAGCTCCAAGCACTAGTCTAGGTTTAGAAGCAAGAGGATATTAAACACACGCACGCGTGCACACACGCGATGTATCACTGGCTAAAATTACCAGCAAGAACAGAAAGCATCTGTGCAGGTGTTCTGGGCTCAAAAGCCATCTGGGAATTTATGGTCCTCCCCTCCACTGCTTGAGCTGGGCGGCCAGATGTTTTCAGCGTCTGATGTGAGGCAAACGAAGCTCAGTGGCCCACCCTCTGATGCTGAGGGTTAGGGGCTGAGATAGAGGTGTGGAGAATGAAAAGGAAGAATATTGAATACTTGGATTGGAGGGGTTGGGGGGGGGACACTTAAAGCTGGAACATGCAGTCCAGTGTTATTGGAAGCTTTGGAGTATAAGCCACTTGGTAGTGCCTGTTAATGAATAAATAAACCACTACTTTTCTTTTTAGAGGGTGACTAAAACCGAGCAGCTGAAAACTACTTTACATTTAAACTTTAATGAGTACTTTAAAATTGTATCTCTATGATGCTTAACCTAATAAACACTTTTTTTTTTCCAAAAAACTAAGATGATGTTCTTTATATTTATATTGTCACTCATGCTTGAACTCTGATCACTTATCTGGATAATTAAGCAATATCAGTGAGGAACCAGATACCAGAAATCTGATATTAATCCATCCCTCTTAATAGTAAAGCAAAGCCACTGGGGTGGAAAGCAGCCTAGTCGTCTTAATCCCCTTTTACCAACATTTCGGCATCAGCACATCTCATTTATTTTCAAAAGTGGTTCAAGACATACTATCACTGGCTTAAGCCTAATTTAGGCTTTAAATCAAAATATGTTAAGAAATTCAAAAATAGTCAAGATTACTAAGATTTCATGAGGGAATAATTCACAACCAGTACATGACTTTCCAATGGTAACAGCTAAATGACTGTTACTTGTTTGTGTCATTCTTAGGCACAGTTCTCTGAAGGAGGATGAGAGATTGCAGCAGAAGCCTTGGGATCACATTGCCATACTAATCAGGTATGTTATTGTTGGGGAAAAACTTGAATAACTTCTACAGCTATTGGATCAGCTTCCAGTATAGAACAATCCAAGGTGACTGCTTTTGAACATGTCACAGAATCTTTGTTCTCTTTCACTTCCTTGTTTTTTGTTGTTTTTCAACATTTGGCAGAGTATTTTTATTTTTAATATCCACACTGTCCTTTGTAGAACTGCTTGAAACTCAATTTCCCTGTCATGGAAAATGTCATCAAAATTCCTAGGATTTCAGGGGGGGAGATTCAATTAAAATGGCATGTTCCAACTGAAAACTGCTTATATGAAAATTTTCTGACCAGTTCTAGTCCTGTGCTCCTCATTTATTAGTGATATCCCCCTGATTCCTGATACAACTTTACTAGCTTCATTGGACAATCAACCAACATGCATTTTGCTCACCGTGCTTAAAGGGACAGAAAAAACACACGCACACAATTGTCGAACCAGGACAAGAGGTCCAAGCACAAAAGCCAAACTGAACCTGAACCTCTGTTCATGCACCATATACTGTCACCTTTTTGTATTAGTAATTGCTAACACTCATCTATGGATATTATCCTTAGAACATTTGGATCTAAAAGCATGAGGACTAAATCCATTAGCCTAGTAGCAGACTTTCAAACCTCTTATGGTCCAGCCACAAGAGGGGGGCAAAGACCCACACACTATTAGCACATGTTCATGTTTAAGTCTGCAATTTGTACGCACCCAGTCAGATATTTCTAGTTGTATGGGCATGTGCAATTACATTCAATAAGGCAGTTGGAAGAGCTCAGCCTTGAACTTGAATCCTGGGGTCTGAAATATTGGCAGTTGGAATTGGAACTCCCGGATCAAATTCTGACCATCAAAGCACGAGTTGGGCAGTCCTGTAATAATTCTTGTTCAAGGATCTCAGAGCCCTTTGTAATCACTTATTAATTAAGTCTTATATTATTAAAACCATTTCACAGAAGGCTGAGTAAACTGAGACACTGAGATTAAGGGACTACAGTCTCATGAGTGTCACAGGGTTCACTCCCCATTAGTGTCATCTCCTACTGGTCACTCTGGGGATTAGCTCTAGGCAAGCATTGCCAACCTCCTTTGGCAGCATTCTCTCACCCTGTGGATCCCCTCACTCCAGGATCCACAGCCTCCTCTTCCTGACTTGGCCGTCTGGCCAGGTCACTACCTGATTCCCCCTTACAGAGGAGAGGAAATTACAGTCTTACTATACAAAATGACTACTCTGTCCTTGCCACCCTCTACTCCAGCTTCCAGCTCAGGGGACCTCTAATCCACAGCAGGTCCACGCTCCTACTCCTTACTGCTTTTCCCCTGAGCCATCTCCTATCTTCCCAGCTCCCCCTCAGGGTCTATCATCCTCCCTTCTCCCAAAGGATACTGTGGGCTACCCTCAATAGTCTCCATACACCTCAACTACCTCCCTGTAGCCCTTCTTCTGCTCCCAGCTCCTGGGCTTTATACAGGCTCCACCTGTTCCTGTCCAGCTGTGCCTACTTCCAATTAGTGGCCCTTTCACAGCCTGAGTCTCTCCCCTGCTCCCTGCTCAATTGTTGATTGGACCTGCCTGGCCTAATTCAGCCCTCTCAGGACCAGTAAAAGGAATATATCCCATCACATGAATTCAGTAGTAGATCTAGGTGATTATCACAGAAGCTCTAACTTTCAATCACCCTACTCTAAACACCAGTGCTTCCTCTCTGCAATTACAGCACGGCTCTAGCAACTAGTCACATCTAGGTTATTGTTCACTGCTTCATTACATTTGCAAAGAGTAGCGAGCGGAGGGTGAAGCTCATGTAAAATAATAGTAAAAATGTAGAAGCATCACACTAGTCACTATTTTCAGAGCTCTTAGAAACTGACGTTTCCCAGTTGTCCTATATCCTCCACCAGAGACAGACACACTTTTCAGCCCAAGAGCCTCCCGGAGACTTCAGTTCTCCCATGTATATTTTATTAAGCAATAGTGCCACCATGCACTGTACAGATGGGGGAATCTATCACGTTATTTATAAAATAATTAGCCTGCTATTTCAATGACAAGAAGGAACGGCAGCGTGTAGGCAGCAACCTGAGGTGTTGCCTTTACCTACCTCTTCATTTTTATATTTGTACAAAAACAGTAAAATGTTTTTACAGGCGAGGCCAATAGTGCCACAGGAATTGAATTAGAGCATCCTTAATTAATATGTCAGAATATAAGAAATGATGAAAATATGTATAATTAAACTCTTGCACTAAAAACAGGATTATAGAATGTGACTAAAATAGAGCAGTGCAGCATTTTTAAAAAAAATTATCGCTGTTTCCAGTGGCTTTGTGCTGCATCACACTTAGCTATTGGGTAGCTGGTTGACAGATAGGTCACCCAACAAATTAGACCCCAATTGTCAAGGGGAAACAAAATCTCCCAATGCTATGACTCTTGCATTATTTTCAGACTAATGTACTGTAGTGACAGCTTGGCATCTTGGCAACCTGGATAGGCAACAAGAAGAAGCTGCTCAAGACAGGTGCTTGAAAGAGCACATATCTTGCATAAATTAAATATATATTTTATATTATGTGGCCTAAATTTTCAAAAGCGACACATGGTTCTGGATGCTTTGGTTTTCCAAGTACTCAGCTCAAGAGATGTGAAAAGGGCTTGATTTTGCTAGGAAGATGCTCTGTGTTTTCTAAGGTTGCCACCAGTCCATGTTTTCCCAGGATTGTCTTTTTTGAGGTAGCTGTCATGGGAAATCTTTAAGAGTGCTCAGTACACATTGCCAGCAGCTCAGTTTTATGCACTCAGGATCATCCTGGGTGTCCCTTGTTTTTGCACCTCGCAGGCAGACGTCCTATTGCTTACTGAAAACCCGACCCCTTAAAGTGTTTCAAATTGGACTCTCCAAAATTGGGTCAATCAAAACAACTGGCCACTTTTGAAATGCAGACCTAACCTTGTTTCCTATTTGGCAAATAACTCTTCAGGCTGGTTTTCATTATGTATTTTTTACTCAACCTGTAAATCAGAGAAGACACACATACTGCTTTCTCAGCTTTTTATTTTTTCTCTTTTGGCTGGGCTTTCATTAATCTAAATAAAAAACATTTTAGACTAAAAGCGAATGTTTATTCTTTTTTTACTGGAGCATCATAATTATTATATTGCAATTTATAGATGCCTAGCAGTCTAAATCTGATTTAAAGCGTGGTTTTAGTCTTTTATATAAACAATTAGATCCGTTTGTGAAAAGCAAACAGGGCAGTCGTCTTACAAAATCCCACATAGACTGTTGAATCATGTTAAATGTTATTTATTCAATTATTCAGTATATTGATCTTTTAATAAGTGCTCTCTCTCACCTGTTATACAATTTCTCACAACAGGATTCAACACCCTACATCTCACCCCCATTCATCAGATCTGAAAATGTTTTCAGAGGCCTGGACCCAAAGTAGGATATCAGTGTTTAAATAGGTACTGTCCAGATGACTCCAATGGCATGAGAAAAGCCAAGAACTACATGTAATGAAAGAGTCACATGGGGAAAATAGAATGTTCTACTCCTGCATTTCAGTAGCACAGCATTTAGCTCTTCAAACAGACAAAACCAAATATTCATATTTGTTAACATTTAACCCAAACTAATAGGCCCAATTGCACATACTCAAATAAATCATAATGTATTTTCAATTAGTTTGCACTTTCACTAGCTGCTGTCCTGAATAATTAGGAAAACAATTCACATTTCAGTAGGAGATGATATGAAGTGTTATTCCTGTGATAATTACCAAGCTGCAGTTCAGCCTCCTCTGCTCCCACCAGGTCATCAGGGCACAAAAGAGGACACCATGAGAGCATTAATGAGCTCTCATTGAAGATGTTAAAAAGCTTGTATTGATCTGTTTGTCCAAGAAGGAGATATTTAAGCCTTTCTGCTGAGGGCAGGAGACAGAGATTCATATCACAAAGCCTTTTATCCAGCCCTTTCTGTTTCTGGCTTCAATATTGCCCAGTCTCAGCGTGTCTGGTTGCAGAGGTCACACTTTTAAACTTTCATGGCATTTTTTTTCTTCTTCTTTTCGTTTTGAAAAAGATAATATACAATGTACACTTAACCTTTAATACAGGGTTCCCTTTATGTAGCTGGCTGGTTTGCAGAATAGGATTCAGTATGGCAAGATATCTCTTGTCTTCTACCGCTCTCACACACTTACACCTCCCCTACTGTCCCTTCCCCCCACACCCCCACCACTCTGATTGTATGCAGAGTAGTTCAGAAAAAGCAAGATGCAAAATTTTGCTTATTCTTTCAAACCAGACTTTTTGGAAGGTTGATCAAAATGTCCCCTCCACCATATTACATTGTTGTGAACTTCTGTACTTGTTATTTCTGGCTGGCAACAGAAGTCTGTTTTGCCTACTCTCTTTTAAAAGTCAGGATTATTTTACAGTAATTAATCCTGGGCTGTTTGGAACAGGAAGTATGGGAAGTGAGGTATTCACTCATTTAAATGGGATTTGTTTTCTCTGTATTACACCTTTAAATTGCTAAGGCCTCTGAGAAGCCAGGCAGCCATTTTGTGAGCAGCTGATTGCAGAGTATCCCAGAGCTAACACACTGTATTCTTTTTTGTGGTTACTTTTCAGTATTTGTTGTTCTCGTAATCTAATATAAAGACCATTACGACTGAAAGTATCTGTTGGTTGGTTGGGTTTTTTTGTTTTTTTTTTGTTTTTTGATGTATGGAAAAATGAAACACTGGGAACCTCATGATTAAATCTATTCTTTCATATTTCTATTCTTTCAACCTTAACCTTCTAATCAAGTTTCACATATCAGAGATAATATACTAAGATTCAGCCTCTGAAGGTTTTGAGGTTGCTAGTCCTTATCTTGGATCATATCCAATTTTCTCCGTGCCTTGTCTGCTCCTAATTAACATACCTTCCTGTCGGAGACACTGATCTGTTTATAAGCATTCTGGACCAAATTCAGCCCCTGTTTGAGCGGGTGATATTCAACAGACTTGAGTTGAGTTACGCTGGTTTACACCTGGATTTTGGCCCTCTGTATTTATTAGTAAGTTTGGGTATTGTTTCATGCAAATAGAAACACTGAAGTGGAAAAACTTTACAGTTAGCACCTTTTTTTGTTACAACAGGTCATCTTGTCCTGCAGTTCCACTTATGCACCTACACCAGGGCCTCAGAGCTCTGTCTTTTGAGCTCAGCTATTTCTATCAAGTTCTGTGCCACTTGAAAATCAATTCTTTTGTTTGTCTCTGTGTAATAATATAACTTGTTCAGATATTGTGCCCTGAACAGAACTTGGATTAGAAAGACCTTAGCAAAAACAGTGACATATTAAAAGCCTGGAAAACATACAATGATAATACAGACCAAGATGGTAAAACTATGGTGCGGAAAAAGAATGGAAAAATGTTTGGACTGAATCATGCATGTGATCTGGTCTGACAATGGTTTGAAACCTTCAGAGACTGACAGCCTTGCTCTGGTAATGACATGTTATGGATATGGCAACTTTTATATTAACAAATCTATAGTGGAAGTACTCTGTGACGGTTTCTTGCTTGAAAAGACATGGAGAAGAAGGAAGAGAAAAAGAAGGTGGCTGCATGCAGTGTTGTTAATGATGTGCCAAAAAGTGCTTCCTAGGTCCAAAGTAGGGCTCTAATCCTGCAACTGACTGCACAGGCAATCTCTCTGTACAGGGAGATTTTGCTAGACCAGTAAAAGGGCCAGAGATCACTCGATAATGAAATATTATCTTACTTGTTGCTAACAGCAGCCAAAATGGATAGGCCTATCTGCAGGCCTGTGCAGCTTTGTCATGACTAAGCTGTGAGGGGAGGGGAGCCTTTTTCTTAACTTTATCTGACTCTGCATCCCTCCCTGTTGAAGTCTCTGGTGGAAGTGCTGGGATCTGTCTTTTAGGAGAAAAGCAAGACGCTTATCTATTCATGCTCTCTAAGAAATCTTTGTCAGGGGCTCAGGATACGCAGATTCTGCAGGAGCACATCTAGTTAATTAGTCATCTGAGGTGACCTTTTGATTAGCTTTTGAAATTGCCTGCCCCAAAAGCTTCTTTCTTGATATGTTATTGTCTATGAACAAAGATAAATAGGGCAGGAGAGGTTTGGACTCTTTGGAATCTCTTCTTGGACACAGATTTTGGGGTCCCCCAATGGCAGCTGGTAGACTGGCCAATTGGAAAGCCACCACTGTACCACTCAAAAGCCACCCCAAACTTCCATAATTATTGAAGGTTGGGGGCATTTTACTAACCCACTGCAAACACGTGTAAGTGCTTGAGACTAAATAAAGTATAGCTTTTAAGTGAGAGCACTGGTGTGTTATACTGTTTCTACCAGTCCATCTATCTGCTGGATGGCCATGTCTCCATTTGATTAATTTCCTGACACCACCTTGCACAGAGTAAAGTTACCAAGAGCTTTGTGTTGGCAGAAGCCCAGGTAACACTTCCCTTAAGCAAATGGCCAGCTCATCAAAAATCTTAAGCACCGTTCTCAGTCTCTCCACAGTCCTCAGAGCCGAGGTTATCAATATTCCTGTTTCTGAGCTGAAGGAAACTTGAGGGTAAAGTCTGGGGAGGACCTGAAAGTCATCTATGACCTGAAAAATCATGGGGGAAGAGCTGCTGTCTCTTCACTGTGATTCAGTTGTGTCTTTTGCTCATGAACCAAATAGCCAGCATTAAACATTGCCACATTCCTAAAGTGCTATGGGAGATCAAGGGATCACCTGAGTGATCCATCTGGAGGACCAGAAAGTAAGAATTTAGGTGGAAGTTTACAAGTGTGGTGGGAATGTCATCAGGGAGCTGGTTATAGCTCTCCAATTCTCTGCCTCAGGAGCCGCTCCAGTGCCAATTAGCGCAGCCTGCTTCCTGCCCTGTAGTTAGGGTTACCAACATTGTATTTCAAAAACAAGAGACTGTTCTCATTGCACCCCTGCCACATCCCTCCTCCTGATATCATCATAATTAACCATAATAATAAGCAATACTCACCTACATTTGCCAGGGGTATTTCTTGCTGCTTTTTGCAACACCCAGCAACTCCCGATTTTGTTATACAGAGATGAAAAAATAAGCGACTGTCGGCAATTCTACCTGTTGTAATCTGTGCATGCAGATTTTGCAATATAGGGCACGCTCATATTACCCCTGGGACTGCTCTAACTTGCACCAGCTGTCTACTGTCTTTAAGGGTGCTCATGCTAAGGGGGTGGAGTGGAGCAGAAAATCTACCCCAAAGGGTAAGAGAAGAGCCAGATGCCAGGATTGCAAGAACAGGGACCTAGTAATTTGTGTATGCTCTTATATGATCTGTGAATGCAAATATTTTAATCATGTGTGTAAATGTGGGTTCCTGCATTCACATGCAGTCTTTCCCATTGGATTTCCAATCTTTGTATCTACACACATCAGGGAGAACAATTACCTTGGTGATACAATAACTAAAGAAACCACCTTGCTAAATCAGAAGTGTCAATTTACCCTCTCAAAGGTTTTTAATAGACAGTTACAAAGAAAATAATTTGACACAAGTGTTGAGAGTACTGCATCTGAAATGTTGGTGTTTGTCTGAAGGGCACACAGGTCATAAAGGGTGTATTTTGGGGGAGATTCAGTACAGCTCCACACACCCATTAATACAGACACACAGGCTGTGATCTGAAGCAGGAATCTTCTGCTTGGGATTGAGCTGGAAAAGCCAGAGTTTGATCAGTGCCAGCTGTGGTGACCATTAGATAAAAAATGAGGTAAGGGTGCAGGAACAAGTCACAATAGACAGGGATCTTAAGCAGTGACCAACAATTTAGGTTATGTGGATGAATATGAAGGACTTGAATTATTCATGTAAGGTTCAAAGTAAAAGGGTTAAACCTGCTAAGATCCTTTTAGTGTGATTTCACTCAGGTAAGGAATCCCAGATTACTTTGCCTGCTTTTCTTGAGAGTCTAGGAACTCAGTAGACTGAAGCAAGTGCCTGATGTTTCACTCTTCCTTCATACTCCCTAAAAACTTCAGCTGTGCTAAGGCCAGCAGTTACTATGGGGGGCCTTTGCCACAAGTCACATGTGGTGCAGTACAATATTGGGCTGTCTGGAGAGCAGACAGCAAGCAAAGTGTGAGTCACAATATGCTTGCTAGCCTCCACAGTTCTGATGGGGCATGCCCAATTCCTGACACAGCATACGTACCCCAGCATGCCAGTGCAGCTGTGCTAGCTGGACCACTAAGCTCTGCCCATTCCCTATCGTACTCTACTCACTTGCCATCCAAATCTATGGGACTGGGGGGAAATGACACATGGGGTGACCTCACAGAGCTTGCTGTCCACTCTGTGCTGCTCCCCACCATATGGTGTGCAGGACGAGCCACATACAGGTGTGCGGCTACTTTATGTTCCACCCTGCCTGCCCATATAGCTGGCCCTATCAGCCATGCTGAGGGCCTTTGAAAACACGACATGCTGAAAGAAAAGTGGTGGTAGCTTCCATGTGCATGATTTGCATATTTGGTTAGAAACAAACAGAGAAAACCAGACACTGGAGCTGGGTAAAAACAGACTCCTTTTGAAGTTACGTTCTCATTTCACTCCTTTGTACATGCTGTCTGGGAACAAAAATAAGTCATTTGAGCTTGGCTTTTTTAGGACCCACTCCTACTCCCATCAAAGTTCACTGCAAAGATTTTAACTGACTGCAGTGGGCTTTGGATCAGCTCCAAAGGGCCCTAATCTTGCTCTCATTGAAGTCATTGGCCATATTGCCATTGACTTCAGTGATGCAAGTTCAGGTCTCAAATGAGTATTTTGCTATCAAAGAGGAAGATGAGGTTCACTTACAATAGTCCCAGATAATAGAGAAAAAGGGAAGGATACAGATTGCCGCAAATGGAGTTGCAAGAAAACCAGAAACCCCTCTGCTTTAGTATCTATCTAAGGTAGATCTTTATATGTAACCTCTCTTTAAATGCAGTTTGTGATTCATGAAGACCAAGAAAATTGAAAGATTTTTCCCTGATTCAAATGAAAATACAGACTCAAGATTTCATTTCTAACTGATTTTTTATTCTCTCCCATCATTTCATTGGCATTTTATTTGTTGGGCTCTGTGAGTCCAAGAATAAACAGAAATCACTATGGTTTACTTGCTTCGGGTGGAGAGTTTAGGGTACACTTCTCCTGATATTATTTTCTTAGATCTGAACAGTTTGAAAACTGCAAGCAGCACCTGCTGCACCTTAATGCAAATTGAAGATTCTTAAAAGGGCTAAAGGAGAGGTGGACATTTCTGATGCTAAGTTTGAAATTAAAGGTCTTACCTTTATCCTCCACTTCATACAGCACCAAGTCCATTCCTCAAGCTATAAAATCAGTACTTTGGGGAACTGGGCTTCCTGCCTGACCTCAATCACTGTATGTTTGGATTTAGCCAACATTTCAAACAATGATTCAGTTGTTGCAATCTAGGCTGCACTTGACAGCTCTCCTTCTGAAAACAGCAGCAGACAAATCCACCAGGCCGCACACTACTTAGTACTTCTGATTAGTTGCATAAGATCAGGTCTCTATTTTGGCACAGAGAGCAAAAATGTTTCCTTGCAGCCCGATTAGTTTGCTTAGTGGCAGGCTGTTTGGGGCACTTCACATGAGGTCTGTCCCATCACACCCTGCCTCCCAAAACTGCAATTAACCACTGTACAGAAAAAAACAACAACAACATTTGCTTTCTACTCCTCTCTCCCCCTCTCCACGCTCTCAAAGCAGGTGCTAGTTTAATGGTCCCAACCTAAGCAGGATGGTTAACGTGTTGCAGCTGCAAAAGGGCCAGGATTCAGTGACTAGAGCAGGGCATCATGAAGAAAAAATAACTCTGGTGCATTAGCACCTGACACAAATAGATAATTTAATTATGAGACAGGATTGCTCTCAGCTGTTAAAATCATACCTTGCAATATTTATGTTATTCCTCAAATCTGGAGATAACGAAAATAACAATAACGAACGAATACTAGGGTCCTGAGTCGCCTCTCACATAAGTTTCATACCGATACAACTCAGTTGACTTTAATGCAGCTAGCTCCAGATAAGTGCTCATGAAAATGAAAGTCGAATAAAGCGTACACAGCAAGAGTGGAAAAGCATTCGGTCAAATCTTGTTCTTGTTGGGATGTGTGAAAATCTGGAATAACTTCTAAAAAAAAAAGCAGAAATTGGTTCATTGACAGAAATCTTTAAAACGAGAGCTGGGCACTCACAAAATTGCTCACCTCTACAATTTCAACACTTCCTGCTTAAATATTGGCTATGGAAAATGCAAAACAACAAAAAGTACCTTTTTAACACACAAAACTAGCACTAAAACTCACACCGCCTGATTGTCATGCTGTCTCTTCCATGCTATATCCATGCCCTTGATGTACACCAGGGGTTCTGAAACTGGAGGTCGTGACCCCTCAGTGGGTCATGAAGTTATTATGGGAGGGGTCGAGAGCTGTCAGCCCGCAAGCATGCCGGAAAGAGTGGCATGGCATGGAGGAGGGTCATCACTTTTTGCGGGGGATCATCACAGCCTGATATGTTTGCAAAGGGGGTCCCAGCAAAAAAAGTCTGAGAACCCCGATGTACACTGATTACCAGCTGATTTCTGGAAGCATAAGGCGATCGTATTGATCTCGGTAGTTTGGATTCCCTCTTCTTCAAAGATAGAATGATGAGATAGCAAGTATGAAAGATCAGGACAGAGAGTGGGAGGTAATAGGTGCCTGTATAAGAAAAAGCTCCGAATACTGGGACTATCCCTATAAAATTGGAACATTTGGCCACTATTCAGAAACCACCTCTCTTCCTATATGCTATCGAGTGACCATCTGAGGTACACGAGCTATCATCTTTAATTGGGTGGAGGAAAAAGCAAGGACATTCTTGTGAGGTCTACTGGGGCCACTGGAATTTGCTTCCTGTTTTGACATAGATCTAGTGGCCTTCAAGGCATGATGTCTGGCTCACTCACTTCCTTGAAATCAGTGAAGTTATATTAGTGTAATGGAGATCAGAATATAGTCTTCTGTGCAAAATGGGGATAACAACATCTATCTTACAAGGGTTGTGAATCTTATTGAGTTATGTGGGAAAGACACTTTGAGAGCTTGATACATGAGGTGCTGTGCAGTGTAAATGCAAAGCAACTACTCTCTGTTTCATGTGGAACTGTATACTTTGCTTCACAAATACATATTTTGCCTGTTCAGTTCTCTGTTGGCATTTGCCCACTGTGAGGAGCCTACTCTATCTATATGCTACTTTAAGAGAACATTTCCCCTCTTATTAGCATTAGCAAACTCTGGAACGGCATTTCCTCTGCGTCACATGGTGTACTATATTACTGTTCCACTATTTGTTGTAATCTCTCTGCATGATTCAATTATTTGACTATCTTTGGATGGTGAATGTGATAAGCTGTGGGACCTTAACCCAATCTTATAAGGAATGGGAAATAAAGAACAGACCTTGCTTTAATATATTTCTATGTAGTTTGGATGATATCGTAGAAAACCAGCCTCCCAACCTTTACTCCTTCCCTCCCAACCCACAGATGTTGTGGATGCAATTGTAGGTCTATCTATATGTTACCATGATTATTACAGAACAGGGCATATCTAACCCTCTCTACAACTTCTCTATAACACAACAGTTTCAGGACAATGTAACTACTACAAGAGGGAAGCACTTACTGGATTTTTCCCTTAAAAATAAAATAAATAAATAGGTAAAATGCAGCCGGTTCTAAAGAACTACATACAAGTGCAGCAAAATAATGTTACAATCCACATTAAAGAGGAAAAAAATGTTTTTGCTGTCCACAGTAAACAGCAATGGGCTTGCTCCCAAGCAGGGATCAAAGGAAGGTTTCAGGCCAGTCAGTCTGGATTCACATGATACTGTCAAGGCCCCAGATTTATGCTTGACAGCATTAGTGCCAGGGCCACTATTTATGTTGCTTTAATCAGTCACACTTTTAAAATCACCTAAGCTCAGCATTTATATCAATGAGGTAATAATATTGCTGTCAGGCACCAATATCGATAGTTGTGCCATAATCTAAATACTTTTAATCTTTTCCTGTGCTTGCATTAATGAGTCTGCAAAAAGCAAGGGTGGCTCTTGTTATGATGAATGGCAAGGGAAGATACTGTGCAAATGGAAGAAATAGGCTTTTTGGTTGGTTGTTTTCCTTTTGGTTTTTTTTCTGCTTGCAAACCATTTTAATTTGCCTTTGACTTTCTCTCTTTCTGTCTGTCTGTGAAGACACTGTCAGCACATCCCACTGGTTTCCTCACAGGCTACTTTTGTCTCTCAGAATATTTTTAGGCTTGCTGTAAGTGTGAGGCAGGTAACCACTTCTCTAAGTGATATTTTAAAAAAAAAGAAAAGAAAAAAAGCCCATATCAGTCTAATATTAGTGGGAGAAGAAATAGCCTTTTTTTCCCCCCGAGCCCATCCCTAATGCTACTACCTTTGTTCTTTTTATAAAGGTAATAATAATAAATAAAGTCTTTCTCGGGTTATAGTTTTAAGCAATTTTTTTGTAATTAAAATTCAGTTCAACTATGAAAGTTAAAGAAAACTTTCAAAGCAAAATCTACAAACTGATTCATTCAAAGGGTCTGTTTTCGTTGCCATAGCTACAGATTACTATAAAGAAACTTGAACCAGACCTTTGACACGTACAAAGGTCAAAAGTCATTTCTGCCTGTGCTAGGACTCTTTTGCCGACTTCCTGTATAAATTTGACCGTTATTTGCGTGTCTGGTCACCGTCTGACCCCAAAGTCTGGAAAAAATTGAGAGGTGGCATATATCTCTGTTTCATTCAGACCTCAAAAAGGGCACTTTTCATTGCAGTTTGGTGAGAAACCTCTGCTTGTGAGTGAAGGCAGCCAGCAGCTGGGTGAGAGCTCCCAGAATCTCACAGGTTAAGAATCAGTTTGCCTTGCGCTACCATAATTTCTCATATACACCCTGCCATGCATTGCTGTCTCTGCATCAGAGAAGATATATCCGTTTCATGGGCTATTTAGCTTTGAAACTGGAAAGCAGTTACCCCAGCGCTACAAATCAACTATTGCACTATAATGCATTGTACTGAATACTGTATTTTTCATGCTTCTCTAATTTAAACTTGATTTGTGCTCATTGGGCTAGGTCCTCCACTTGGCAGCACAGCACAGCAGACACAGGTGACATTAGGAAGTAGGTTACAGCTCCTGGATTGTCTGCCCCAGCACTGGCTCTAGCCTACACCAGCTGAGACACTGCCAGCTAGCAATAAATGGAGCACAGTGCACTGTGGCCACATTTCTCCCTGCCCCATCACCCCCACCCCCAACCTGCAGGGGAGGTGGCATAGGAGTCGGCTATGCTGACTCCACACTCTCTGTGGGCTCCTCCTAACCAGGTGCAGTTTCTGCTCCCTTTGCACTTCCTGAATGGACTGGGACAGAGAACTTGACCAGTTATTATTCTGCTAAGCACCCTCAGAAACTACATGTAACCAAGCGTATCTAAAGGGTATATATTAAATGCTTCCTAAACAAAAAAGAAGTAGCAAAAAAGGAAATCAGCAAAAATAATGTGTAAATATCTGCAATAGTTTCAAGTTTGTGTAATTTTAAAAGCAGAGTTGGGCCTGAAACAAATCCTTGGTTGGAAATGATTCGTCTTAAAACAGGCAACTATTGGACAAAACCAGGGAGAGCAAACAACCTCACTTTCTTATCTGATAGCAGCCATTGGAACATCAGCCACTGCTGGAAACAGTGTGCTGGGCTTAACAGATGAACAGTCTGATTCTGACTAGCAAATTGCAGCTTCTGATATAAAACATGGGACAGCCAATACACCTGGCCGTCTTCTCAAAACAGCCAAGGAAAGAAAGATGGGCATGCATAAATTAAGGGGACAAGGGATCCAGAATGGGGCTTCTATTCAGTTGCATTTGCTCCAAACCACTATGCTTAAAGCTTGTAAAATTACACAGGGGAAGAAAAAGCTGTGCTTTTATATGTTATTTTTTCATTCAGTTAATGATGCACTTCAGTTCACTCAGAAATAAAGAGGCAAGCTTGAATCAATAAACAAGGACTAACTGAATGCAGTCTATCTAAAAGGCAGTGTCTGTGCATCAAACTTACACATGATAGCTATGTAGCACTGAGAGCCTTTCTTTTGAATGCAGGGGGCGGAGAGTCCAAAAGATTGTGGTTATTTGTACAAATGATATCAAGATGAAAGCCCAGATCCTCAAAGTAGGGTTGTCACCCATCTGGACAGTCTGGTTATTGGCTTCTGTGTCTGGGCTCCATTTAGGTTTGCTGGGTGCCCAGTTTTCAGGGAACTGGCAACCTAAATGGCACCCAAACCAAAAGTCCATGGGATGGGAGGAGGCACCAAATCATAAATCCACACCAGCCTCTGCTCAACCTGGGCCACGTCCTTACCTGCAGGCAGGCACAAGACAATCCAGGGAGTGACAGGGAAGAGGTGGGGCAGGAGCAGGGGCAGGACCTTGGGGGGAAAGGGAGGGTCCTTGAGGGTCTGGTTACCAGCAGTTAGAAAGGTAGAAAAGCTACCTCCAAGGTATTCAGGTGAATAACTCCTATCTATGCCAGAGTCCTTGTGCTGAAGAACTAAGGCCCTGATTCACCTTCTGTCTGCTATTACCTAAAACTGGAATGAGACCATGCATAACACTGAAATGGAACTGTGGTCAGGCTCTTAAAGTCACCCTTACTCACAGTGTAATCAAAGGAATCACCCATGGAATGAGATGGTGTTCCATGTGAACACTGGAATTTGGCCCCCTGGACAAAAGAAGAGATAACAAAGACAGGGATAGGCCAGGAACGATGAGGACTATAAGATCATTCAGTAGCTTGGGTGACTCATGTATGGCCCATGTGTGTCATGCAGTTTGTATATAGTTATAGATAGATTTCATTGTACTGGTTAAGAGAGTGACATTTCTGTTGTGAAAGGCAGGAAGGTTTATATATACATATATTTTACCTAGGAGGGAATAAAAACACAGAACAACTTCTGAGTGCCGCCCAGCGGGAGTGCCCTTCCATCCAGACTGTGCATTAGTAGGGACATAAAGGTGTTTGTAGCCCTAATTCCCCACCTGACCATTCCTTTGGGTGCCACAGGCCTCAGGCAATAAGAAAAAGGAGAAAAATTAGAAAAATGTAAATAAGGAAGGTAACTTGCCATTTGTCACTTGAAAGTTCTTATTTCATGGCCTGTTCCCTGTACTCCTGGAATTTTGTATCATTATCTTCTGTTAAAAGGATTCAAATGACATTATTTGCATGGAAACTCGCATACAAATGATGTCGTCTGTGCCACAAAGTTGCATTACAATGAAGGGAATGATGACTGTGTCACATGTACGTGACATTCTTTGTGTCATTAAATTTAAAGTCAATGCTGGCAGTTATAAACCACTCACGTCTCAAGCAAATACATCACTTCTGATCCGAAATGAATATTTTAAAACGCCAACTCCAACTGCATCAAACAGCTATAACCTGCAATGTCATCTTAAAAAAAAAAAAGGAAAAGATTCTAAACAAAGGTGGACTTATGGTAGCGCATGATATGCAGCAAAGCAAAATATTTTAATAAGCTACAATGTTCTCCAGACAAACAGAATCCATAGTTTGATGGTTGGTTCCTGGAGACAATTTTTAAAGCCAATTTAATATCATGTGTTTTTTCAGTAAGTATTATGCTCATAGATGGATTCTAGGTTGTTAATTTTAGGCAGACTGAATGAATTAATTGTACAGTAGAGCTCCAACACTGACCTTTCTGTATGTTGTTCCTATCCATTTTCTTGCCACAATCTAGCACTGACAACACGCCAGGCCTCTGAAAGCTCTCCTAAGTCCTTCACAGATTCAAGGGCAAATGATGACAGAAAAGGCTCAAGCAGTTCCCACTGCCAAAGTGAATGGGAGAATAGAGGAGGGACTCAATAGATGGAATTAAAAAGGTTCCATGAGAGCTAGCTGGAGAATTTATGAAGAAATGTTTTTTCATTGGTAAATTCCAATCCAACGAAACCTCTACTTTTCACAGAAATGTATCAGTTTCAGCAAAACGTTTGCCAGGAAGCATGGAATTGCTGGTCAAAACCAGAGCACCAACTCCCGGAATAGTCTGCAGCTCGGGCATTCACATGTGAATAGGTGTAAGTGAGGTGCAATTCCCTGTTCTGCAGGCTATGGCATCAGGCTCTGGCCTAATAAGTATTTAACTATTTATACAAAGTTCCAGCAAACTCAGAATAGTCAATACCTGGGTGTTAGTGTATTTACATGGGAAATGGGCAAGCCAGATCGAAGTCCCTGTTCCAAATGAGGTAAAGCAGGCACATGAAGTTGGTCACCTCCAAGTTAGTGCCCTAACCACTGGTCTATTAATTTATCTGGGATACCGCTTGCCCTCTCTCAGAACATTTTGAAAGGTCCAGTGTGGAACCTCAATTTTACACAAAATGGATTTTTTTTTTCTGGCCAGTCCTGTTTTATGCCATTGTGGTACTTAGAGACTACAATGATGAGGGCCAAATAAGTAACTAGGCGGACAAGTAAACAGATCTGCTTTATTATTGATCCATTGTTTGTTTAGTCCAGGTTTAAGATGAGATACATCTCAGTGAGTTTTTGCAGTAGCAATGATAATTTTGCGCTTACTAACCGGTATCAATCCTGTTTGCTTCAGATCTAACTATTAGCATTCTGCCCTGGTTAGGTAAGGGAAAGACACTTAAACCAATAATTTCCTAAAGAAAATGTTCAACAGCAGAATGTACTGTCAGATCTCCTAAAAGTTCTGTGTATAATTTTAGACACTCATTTAAATAGAAAAGTTCAATCTTTTAAATACCACAAAGAAGATCAGTCTTTGGCTAAGTTGTTATAGGGCACAATCTTGCATAAAAAAAGAAAAATCTTAAATAATACTTAGAAAAAAGTTTCCTTAGGGTGTGTAACTCCAAAAGCAAAGGATCAGCAAATGATCAGGCAGAGAGAAAAAATTCTAAGTGCCGCTCATTTTTTTTCTTATTGATACCATTTCAAATCTGATTGAAACATTCTTTAGCAAAAGCATTCTACGCACCCCTTCAGCTTTGATATGGCTTTTTAATCAGAGGGCATTGTTATTTCACAATGAACATGGAAAGCATTTAAAATATTTTCTAGACAAAGTGCGTTACTTCTGACCCCAGCATAAAGACCACATTAAAAGGAGTAACTGATCAGGAATTGGTGTACATGTGGAATATGCTAAGGGATGGCTCTCTCTAGATACCAGGATTAAGCAATGAACCAGTTTTTTTAAAAAAATAAGAGAGATCAGAGTTGGAGGAGGGGAATATGTCTTTCTAAAATGAGATTTGATGCAAACGTAGCTCCCAACCCAGGAATGTACAGTATTAGCCTGTTAGCTGGTAATCCAGTCTGTGTTAGGGGCAACACAGAGATATACTGTCCCAGGAGATGGGCAGGAACCAGATTGTGACTCTCAGCGTGACATCCTCATTGCTATTTCCCCCTTGGTCCAGGGGAGGTAATATGTGCCAGCTGTTTTCAGGGTGGAGATAACTTCCCCCTGTGTCCTGGCTCTGGTATTGGGGCTGGTGGGGGGGATCATTGCCCCTTCCACTACCTGTCCATTCACATGGGGAAGAAAATAGCTGCTCAGCGGTGGCTGCTCTCAGTCTCATGCCCTCCCATCCTGCAGTCCCCTATGATGCAAGTAGGCCATAAGGGGGCATCTTATATCCTCTTGTTCCCACATATGGCTGTGCACCAAGGCTCCCAACTGAGCTTTTAATGTCTAGCTCATGTTGTATCTTGGGACGTATTTCTTGTCTGTAAAAGGGGCATAGAAGAGAGGGCTAAAAGCAGGATATGACTGAAATCTGAAATGACTCATTGGGTCAATGTCCTTTCACCCTTTTGTCTGGTATGTCTAACATTTTTCTAAATCCCATTTAACCAGATACTTTCAGTTCCAAAAGTCACTGGGAATAAATCGAATTTAATTAGTTTAAGATATTTTTTTAAATGGTTAGAGTAAGTTGATAGGATGGTAGTGAGGTTCAAGCAAAAGTGGGGGTATCTGTATTTTGGGGGAGTTCAATTAAATCTTAATTACTTACTTTATAGGAGCAGATATTGGGGAGGCATGTTGCCTGGGAAGTGACAGTAGAAATGCTTTGGCTGCTTTTTGTAGAGTTCAGCTGTTCTGGTTTGTAAATGGAACGAAAGGATATTGTACTCAACACACTTCAAGCAAAGATGACACTCTGGCATCTAAACTGCCATTCTGCCATTGCTCTAGCTGATACTCAGGACAAAGACAGAGAGAGAGAAACAAAGGAAGCATCTGCATCTTTAGTAATTAGTAAGGAGCGGCAGTGTTTAGCCTGGAAATTACGGTACATATGCTGTCCACTTGTTCAGGACCCCTGTATCTTGAGAACAAGTGAACATTCATCATTCGCAGATGTCCGCCAGGCCCAGGTGACTGAAAATTCAATGCACAGTGCTTCTCATAATGGGTCGAATGCTAATTGGGTGGCTTGAGCAGATTAGAGTAGCCCTGGAGCTATTCTCTATCTGCAAAAGTCTCTCAGACAATAACAGAAGTCAACAGTGTCTTTGAGAAGCTTGCCTCATCTGACACTTATGAGGAAAATTAGAATGAGTAACTAAAAGGAAAACCAACCCCCCAATTCCTCCTTTTGCTTTCCCAGTTGTTAGCTTGCTGTTTTCTTCCTTTTCCTTTAACTGCCTACATAACTTCCCATAAACAGGAGGGAAACAAATGGTATGCAAATTGACAGGGAATTGAAAATGGGTGCATAATGTAAGCTACTGAACATTTAAAAAATAGAGGCAGTATCACTGAAATGCTTTATTTTAAGTTTTTGGAAGCCATACAGTCGAGGTGGTATGGTCCAGGAGCAGAGACTGAAGTTTGGATTTCATGAGACCATGGTTCTATGCCCATCTTTGCCACAGATTAGCTGTTGGAGCTTGTAAAAATGCTTCTCTGCATCTCAGTTTTCTCATGTGTAAAATAGGGACAATTATATTTACCCATCTTTCTGTAGCAAACTGAAATCTATGGATGAAACAGTACTTCTCTGTACAAGAGCTAAGAACGTTTGCCATTGGTAATATGCCACAGAGTGGGCCATTACATGGATTTGTTTCATGTTCACCAATTCTGCCAAAGCTCCTCAATCTGTTTTTAAATGGCAGATACAGCAACTGTGTGAAACTCTGCATTTGCAGAGGTTTGTGCAAACTTTGTTTGTGTTACACATACCCCTTCAGAGTCCAGTCAGTGGTGTAATGAGGCCCCAGAGGGTCCTAGTGCATTCAACATCTCCTTCCTAGAATCCCTCAAGCTTTCTCAGGGCCCCTTCACAGACTCTCTAGCTCTCCCCACAACCTCCTCACTTCCCCCCAGTTATGAATCAGCCCCTTAGCTGTCCTCAAACGCCCTCCAGCCTCATTCATTCCAGCTCTTATGTAATCAACCGAGGCCCTTTTGCTCCCCTCCTGCCCCCCATTTCCTTGATTCACCCCACAGTCCCATTTCAGGTCCCCACAAGCCTCCCCCCAGCTCCCCTCTGCAGTCCCTTTCAGCTCTGCCCCAATTGCCTGTCTCCAGTCCCCACAACTCTGCCCCCCAGGCATTCCCACATGCTGTGACCCTCTCGTGCCTTCTCCACACATTATTCCTGTCTGCTTACATCTGAGGCCCAGGGTCACCTTGGTTGGGGACCCCTCTCATCGCAACTGCTCCCCTGCCCTGAACGGGCAAACAGGTTTCACTCTTTGCCAGTGGCCTCTCTATGCTGTAGCACAGTCAAACTTCAAGGGTGGTTGGATCTCCTTAACCTCATGTGCCCTGACACAGCTATACCACATGCACTTACTGCAGCTACACCACTGCGTCTAGTTTGGAGTTTCAGGTTCAAAGAAACCCCAGCTCTCAAAGCAAAATTCAGATGAATCCCCTGGGCTTCTTGTCTTCAATAGAGCTACGTGGTGTATAAGAGTGGTGACTCAGGCTTGAGAAGTTTTCCACTGATTTCATTGGAATTATGGTGGCGTGTATCTGTGGGATGAATCAAGCCCACCAACTTCTAACTATTTTCAGTCACCTAATTCTCCATTGCATCCACCCCAAATTTGCCCAGGTTCTTTTGAAACTCATGTAGGTTGGCTCAAAACTCAGATGAGGTTTGTCAGCAGGTCCTCAAGCTTCAGATAAACATTTTGTGAACCTGGCCCAGGTTTGCAGTTAATAACAACACACAAAACCAGGTGAATTTCCCTTGCCTTATGAAAGTTTTACACAGCTCTGCTAACTATGTATTTTATTGTTCTCTAAAGCCTGCCCTTTCTAAATCACCTTGTGCTGATGTAACTGCAAAAGGCATTACTATTTTGGGTTCTTCCTCTGCTAACACTGAAGCAGTAAGCTGGGGACTTTCATAAGAGATTGTACTGAAATGTCAACAGATGGCTTGCTAATCATGTTAAAAAATACTCATTTCTTTTCTAAAATGGCATTTTTTCCTAGTTAGTAAAACAGAAAGGAATGTTTCTGATATAAAACATATTACTCACAACGTCTTTTAATTATCATACTTAATCATCAAGGTCAACATGATAATTGTTTCTAAAAACTAACACCTCATCTTTCTGAGAAGCCTACCAAAATGCATGGTCAGGAACATGAACGTACTAATGTGGCTTCTAGTTAGGAAAATATATTCTCTGCTCCCAAAATTAAACATATACTTAAATACCACGAAGCCCTTTCAAATGAATTTCTATTAAAGACACAGTATAATTAGTCCGCTGTAGCCTCGTGAATGCATATCATACCATATGCCCCAAAACGGGGTGCCATGTGGGTGTTCAGTGGTGACATACATTTCACGAGGTAACTCAGAGCCATTAATATATCTTAAACGTAATCTACTTTTGTAGGCTTTCGTAACCTACTAGAGACAACTGTCATTTGCAGTTAATGAGAACACACATGAGAGCTTGGCAGAAATTTCACCTTATTTGAGGATGGATGAACAATTCGTGTGGGCCATGTGGGCCACCACCATATAGCATTCATGCTGCAATCTAAATAAATAGCTAGTTCAGATGTCATCTTTTGGGTGGGTAGCTGGAGAGGAACCTCTTTTATTCTTGATTCCAGGTCAGTTTAAGAGGTTGTTTTTCAATTATAATGGTGACACATGACAAGGAATTGGAAGCCAGGTAACTACTGGTTTCTCTTAATGATGTTCTGCACCTAGGAACTTCAAGCCATAAGTGTTAGATAGGTAAAGGGTCATAGATTCATAGCTTTTCAAGCTAGAAGAGACCATTACGATCTAGTCTGACTTTCGGCATAACACAAGCCAAAGAACCAATCCCAATAATTTTTGCAGTTAAGCCCATAACTTTTGTTTGAACTGTACTATGTCTTTAAAAAAATAATCCAGTCTTGATGTAAAGATTACAAGTCATGGAGAATCTGTCATGTCCCTGTGTAAACTGTGTGGTACACTAGGTAAGACTAGGTTTTACAGGCTTTGTATGAGACTAACTAGACAATAAAAAAGTTTCTTTCAGAAAATAAAAAAATGTGTATATTTTTATCCTCAACATCCTTGCTGCTAATTATATATGTATATATTTACAAAAGACAAAGTTTTAGAACCTACTTTCCCATTTAGGGCTTAAAAAAGGGGGGTGGGGTGGTCATGATGAGCCCCTAAACCTTGTTCATGAACCTCCTTTGTCTTGTGATCCCCAGGCTAAGAACCAGTGGCCAGAGCCACCATTTCTGTTTGCCTTTTCTTTGCTTCTTGGTTTATTTGGTCTTAAGAAAATATAATAAATATAACAACTAGTAAAATGTAAATATAAACACAATAAATATAATTTAACTGGCATGGCATGAACAGTTTTATAGTTCTTTGTAGAACACATGTGTACTGTATAAAATAACAGTTAGGTTTCCAGTAGTTATAATGTACAAATATTCAGCCACCACAAAAATTTAAAGCAGCCATTAGATTCACTAAGAGAGTGACTGTGTGGGACAGTGAGAGATTACAATAGAATGACAGTGATGGGGGTAAAGAGAAAAAACATGGTCTTAAAATCTGATATATGTTCTGATCATGGGCCAAAGGATGATAATGGAGGCACACTGTTAGCACCCTTTGATCACTTAAATAACACACATTTTTTCCAGTGAATAAATAAGACCCATCAGTGAAACATTTGATGCCAGTGTGGACAATAGACTAGGTCCAGATCCAAACCCCACTGAAGACAATGGAGGCATTCCCATGGACTCCAGTATTTTTAAGGCCCTAATTTATCACACATAGGAGGACCTGATTCAGGTCTCACGTTGGTTTTACACTGTTGCAACTCCATTGACTTCCATGTAGTTACTTTTGATTTAGCCAGAAGGATTCCAGTGTAGATATGACATTTCCAATAGCCCCTAGGTCTGCATCTAGAATGTGGACAGCAAAACACAGTAATGCAAGGATATTCTTATTTTTATTATTATTTCTATTACAGAAGATGGTTCCATTGTACAAACCCATATTTCTGCTGCATATTATATACAAAAAATAACTGCTAGTAAGCATGGTAAGTAAATAGGGCACTAGACTAGGATTCTGGGATCTGGGTTCCTAGGGTTCTAATCCCAGTTCTTCCACTGGCCTGATGTGTGAACTTGGGTAAGACATGCTGGGTCTGTTTCTTTGACTTTCTTGTCAGTTTAGACTAAACTCTTCAGGGACAGGACTGTCTCTTTCTATGTGTATAGACAGCACCTAACACAATTGGGCAGTGATTTCAGTTAGGCCCTCAGTGTACCACTGTGATATAAACAATAATTAATGAGGAAGACATCACTGCATCATTTAAAAGATAAGTACGTCCTTTCCCAAACCTCTATTTGAG
Organism: Mesoclemmys tuberculata; assembly: GCA_007922155.1. Taxonomy (NCBI): domain Eukaryota; kingdom Metazoa; phylum Chordata; order Testudines; family Chelidae; genus Mesoclemmys; species Mesoclemmys tuberculata. The sequence goes on along the minus strand of ML675611.1, from coordinate 24,862,143 downwards.
TATTTTGGTGCCATGCTAAAATACAGGCTCAGCAATGATCCTCAGTCTCTCCTTTCTCTATTTTTTAAAAAGATTTGAAAATTGATGTAGAAAATTATAACTGGATCCTAAAAGTATTCCATTGTAACAGGAGGACAGATATCAGTGTCCTTTTGTTATGTGAGTTATTGAAGTTTGACATTCTTTGAGGAATATTTTTCATAACCCACTGTTTGCTACTCTGTCTATCCAATTATTTAGAACAAGCAATCTGTCATTTTATTGTTTCCTTCCAATTATGTAACTTTGGTGACAGTCATGGCATAGGATCCTTTGTAAGTAAAGACAAACCTGACTGTGGATTCTAAAGGCTGTAGAGCATGAGTGTGTGTGAATGTGTGTGTGCGAATTGCAGGGAGAAGGGGCTCAGGTGGAGGTACTAACAGAATTATATGTGAGTATCATTTTTAAAAATAGCAATAAATGTGTATTGTGGCCTTTATAAGAACTAATGGAAATAAAATGTATTATCAGTGTTAGTAGTTTTTAAAAGGAGATGCCTTCAGAATGGACAGGTAACATATAATCTACTGCAGCTGCCATTACAAAGTCAATATTTAGCATCCTAATGGTAAATGTCCCACTCTGTCACTCTAATTTACCATCTTAGGTATTTGTGCAGCAATTTCCTATATTTAGAATAGGAAATATTATGGTATTGCAAGGGGCAAATGTTCAGTGTTTAGTGGACCCATTCTGCCTGTCTGTGTTTTCATCTGAGGTATCCATTTATAGACAGTGCCACAGTGAAAGTGTGTCAGCCCCTCAGAGTTGGCAATTTGTCAGATTAGATACATTTATTTGACAATAAGGGACAAATTTGGTCCTTGTATGCATGTGTCCCATTGACATCAAGGGAAGCAAATGTGACTGCAGATGGAGGATTCCAGCCTTTTTGCTTTCAATCAGTGATTGATAAATTCAGCTCTGGAACTTTGGCATCTTGTCAAACTGGATGGATTCTAAATTTGAAACTGAAAGCGAATCTTTGGGCTGTGCATGTTTTGTGTCTGACTGAGGAAAGGGAAGCACACTGGAATGGCAGCTGAGTCCAACTCCATTTGGTAATCAGAATGTATAGAGAACAGCAGTGAAGCTGGGAAGAAACAGCATGCAAACAGCTGCAATGGGAGATTGAATAGGCAAGTGCTGTGGCATTAGATGGTAGAACTGTTTGAACAGTTCCATGTTTAAAGCAAAATTGTCAAGTTATTGTGTCCCATTGGGCATGGATTTCATATTTGTACCACTGTAATGCCACAAGCTGGACTAGCAAGAAAGCCACAAAATTCCTAAATTAAAGAGAAAGAGGAGAAAGGAAATGTAATTTTTTTTTATTGTGGGAGATCTTTGCATAACGACATTAAACATGAATTTTATGACTCAGTTAAGCAAAAATCAAGTGCCACTGAAATCACGTGTAAATACTCTGCTGAACTGGGACCTTAAAACTCAGCCAACCAAACCAAAGGCATTTCTGTATGCTTTCAGTTTTGCACATTTTATTATACATGGATGTTCACCATCTTTCAGAGACACTTCAAGGACTTGTTTACACAGTGAGTTAGTGCACAGCAAGCTGATGTGCTAGTTTCACACCCTGGGTTGCTGGATGTTAAATCATCATGTGGACAAGCCCAATGTCATCCTAACTCTGCCATGTACTCTGTCTGTCTACAACTAGTAATCTGTAAGAAAGTTCAAGCATGTTTCAACTTCAAACAGAATCCAATAGGACGATCACAAAAGAGAAAGCTAAGTGTTGCAGACACTATTAAGGATCCCCACTCACATAGAATTTACAAATGTTTTTGAGTCCATTATCTAAAGCTTAGTTAAAAAAATATGCTCCAATACTTGCTACTGAGGTTGTAACTGATCTGGCTAATATAGCTGTGTGCCACACCTAAAGCACATTTCATTAAGAATAGCACAGTGTCAGTGCTGGCTGCTAACCTTCATGGGTCTGCGTACACTAGAGACATTTTCTAATAATTTGAAAACTGATTGAGTTAAACTAACTTTAAAACTGCCCAGTGTGTACTATAGACCTAGATTTAAGGTGACGTTGAGGTGTTCATGAGATCGGCTAAGTAAAAATGGGTTAGGCCACCTTAAACCGTCTCTAGAGTATGATTCCATTTGATTTTAAAATCAGTTTAGCTGAACCCATTTTAAAATTGAGTTAAAAATATAATCAGTGTAAACAGGCCCATAAGACGAATCGTTGAAGAACATCGAAGATAGCTTTGAGAACATTCTTCATGAGCACTCCTCAGCGTTGGAATCCATTCTCCATCCAGAACCTGTGCTTGTAATTTCTGAAAATGCTGTAAGGCACATCATTTCTCCCAGACATTGGGGTGAGGGGCGGACTGTGGGTTGGAAACCAGGTTTTGCCATATTGCAATGGTGGATTATGCTGTTGCCTGGCATAGGTGAATTTTACATTGGCAACAGCAGCCTCTTGAAATTAAGCTGTCAGTGGACTGAGAGCTTGGGATGGGTGGCTGTTTACGGATTTTGGATTGTCTAAATAAATCAGTCATAGATCTGAGATCTGAGAACCCAAGAAGTTTCTTGTTCCTATACTGATGCTCAGACCAATAGACTATGCCTAAATAAAGCAGTGAGGAATAAAGGGAGTGAAAACATGCTCTCAAAGCACACATACCAAAGGGAGTACTGTGTCCATACACTGCCATCCCAAAGCTGCAGAGCTATGAAACAGCTATCAGCAACAGGCATTCTGGGTAATACCGTGCAAATAAGCACACCATGCAGCCCAATGGTTTTGAAAATTGACATGTCTAGTATTGTCGCAAAAAAAAAAAAAAGCTTTTTAAACAGCTGCAGAGTATGTCTGGACCTGTTAATATTCAATATTAAAGTATGCTGGCTCAAATGCAAACCTAGTGTAACTCCCCTGAAGTCAATAGAGTTACATTCTGGATGATCTTTGCTGGTTATTTTTTTAATATAACTTTTTTATGACTAATAGCTCTGGTGGGGTTTTTTGTTTTTGTTTTTTTACTTTTGTGGTAAGCATGGAAGCTGAATTATTCTTGTGCTAAAAAATAGGACTAATTTATATCTAAACCCAAGTACAGGTCATGTTGTCACAGAAAAGCATAATTCTTGTCACAATGAAATGAACCTGAGTCCTCGGTAACTAGAGAACAGGATATTTCTCACTTCTTTTGGGCACTCAAATCAAAACATAATGCATATCTCATTCTTTTAAAAAAGAACTCCTACTGGAAATTCTCCATGAAGCACAGATTTGCATGCTGGGTGTAAATTTTCTAGGATATTTCCCCAGAAATCTGCATTTAGATAGAAGTATTTTAAAAAGTTTAAAACCTGAGATTTTATGTGTAGCCTATTTTTGTGCGTGTACTCTGGATAGGGGAAAAAAGAGGGTGATTTTTTGTAGAGTCTTGAATAAGAAAGAATCTTGAAAAAATTTCAAATACATTAATCCTTTCTCAAACCAAAAACCCAACTAAAATGAACGTCTGTGATCCATCAGCCACATAGATGATGAGGGCTCTTGAAGACCCCATTCACTTGAGCCTTAAACAACTGGATGTTGGGCCTCTTCTTGAGCTGTCCAAAACAAACTGGGAGAAGCTAGGTTAATACAGTAGATTCTTTATGTTTAAACACCTGCTCTTTGTTCCTTATACCTTTCAGGTGTTTAAAGGACTAGATTTTTTCTCTTTCTTTTGCAGTTTAACTAGCAGCTAAGAGACTTTTGAATACAGAAAGGTAAAAAAGGAAGGAACAATGAACCTCGATCAGATTCCTTAAAATCCAAACTTGAATCCCCTACACAGTCTTTTCTGTGATATTATAAATATTTATCTTAAACATTGTTTTGAATTTTTATTGTAGTCCATTCCTGATCTACTGAGAGTCTCTGTCTGTTTATTCAGCAGAAGCTTCAGGATTTATCTTCCGCCTTCATCTCCAACTATCAGTCTTTATAGGCCCCACCTAGACTACAATACATAAATGGACTTGTACATAGTTAGTGGCATAGTTAGTGGTTTTGAGATTGACTCAAAACATGGTTTGTATTCACATACAACATGATTGCTAGCAGTATGGTAAGTGGGTACAGAGTTACATGCCTGATAGATGACTGTGTTGTGAGAAAGGCTGGCATATGGATATAACTGAGCCATGTTTTGTGTAACTGTTTCAGAGGAGACTATCATGAACCAAATACAAAAACATGGAGACAGGTCCTTAGCTAGCAGCTTAGTTCTCTGGACAGCTACATCCAGTGTCTCCTCCCTGAGATGCATACATGAAATACCTCTTCCCTACAAAAGCAAAAGATAACATTTTCATCAATAGAACAGCTTCTTTAAGCATCAAAAAGCAAATCACTATATCAAGTGGTCCATATAACAACAACAAAATAAAAAACCTCTTCTCTCTTTATAAGCCTATATTCCTTCTATACAGTAAAATTGCCGCATTGTCTTCTAACACACATCAGTCTATAAAACCATCTACTGATGCTTGTGCACACATCTACATCACCTGACCTCACCAGGGACATGATGATGGAGGCTTATCACCGCCTATATGTGAAAGCAGAGAAGTGAGCAGCAGAGTCTGGCTATCTCTCACAGAGCTGCCTTATAATCTCGGTTATACCAATACACATCTTTAATTCTACCAACTTCAATTCTGCAATTAAAGTTAAATGTTACAATTTATTTGCAATAAACCACTGTGAATCTGTGCTGAATATTTTTCTGGAAAATGAGGGACTGCTTAAAGTGCATAGGATTCTGTAGGTTTAGCATGTCAGACATGTTTAATGGCTCTTTAAGGTTGTTATTGTCTCTTGCAGAGTGTGCACAGCTCTCGGTTTTGAGGGTGCTTGGCACCTTGTAGCATTGGGCCCCCTACTTTTCAACTGCGAGACATGAAACAGCATGTCAGCCTAATTGGAAGTGACTTTGCCATACACATAACATATTTCTCTTTCAGCATGGGTTGGATATCAATGGGATTAAATGCTCTGGTTATAGACAGAAAGTCCAATGTATTTAAGCTTTTAACTGCCCCTTCAAACAGTGATCAGATGTGGAAAGTTGAGATCTATTATGTGTGTGTGGCAGACTGGCAGTGACTGGACGCAGGCTTAGATTTTCTGCCTCCACTAACAGAATTTCGTTAGTAAGACTGCCAAACCCAGGCAATTTTGGCAGCTGTGGTGGAAAGTAAAGTAGAGAATTCAGTGGGTTTTTGTCATCCCAAATGGTTTGCACTTATGAAGTCTTCTGTTGTATAATGAAGTCCATTTGTCTGATATAAGAGACTTCAATAGCACATCAATGTTGCACAAGAAGCAATAAGAAATAGTTCCATTTATGCTACATACAGAGGTTACAAAGATGCTGAAAATGTCATGCTCTGTATTCTTGTTTATCATGAAAACATAAACAGAGTGGTAATGTAATTTAATTTGAGGTCAGCCACACAGATTATGTGAGATCTCATAGAACTAACAAATGAATAATAAACAAAATTAAAAACATCTATTGCTGTTGCTATAGCCTGCCTGTTTATTTGGCATACTGTGTTCTAGAAAGGGCTATAAATTACAATTTTGGGAGGTCAGGTTCTTTGCATGTTATTTGTTTATTGGCACTGCACAAGGAGGGATGAAATGAAATTGAGAATAGGAACATTTAGAAATAATATCAGAAAATCTTGCCTAATAGTGAGATCTGTGCAATTATGGTTTAAAAAAAAACCCAAAATGAAATGGTAAAAGTCTCATTGCTTCCTTCATTGAAAACTGAACTGGACAAAACACTTCAATTTATAATAGAGGGAACAATCCTGCATGGCCAGGATGCTAGTGTAAATAGGCAAGTGACCACTTTCCACCTCTGATTTTTGCAGGTCCCCAAATCCAGACCACTCACATGGACTAGTGAGGGTGGAACTTGACCATGGGATTACATGATGAAGTAACAGGTGGATACATAAATTGACAACACTGAAGCATTTTAGAAATAATAATCAGAAAAAAGTGTTGTGTAGATACTGAGAAGTACTTAAAATTGTTCCAACTGCACCTAATATTCAGTAATGGGAAGAATATTTATTTTTTTCCATTTGGAAGTCATGTAAAATGGTTCTAAATAGCTTTGTAGGCTAGTAGCATCATTAGGTGTGTCGCACGTGCCAGACTCAGCCCCATTACCAATGCGAAGCATTTTCTATTACTGTTTTCCTTCTTGAAGGTCAAATGATCCTACCACGAGCCAGAAAAAACAAAGTTTTCTGAATAAAGTTTATGTATGGATTATAAATGTATTATAATGAATATACGTTATATTACAATTAATATATTATAAATAAAAGATATCTTAATTTTATTGTATTAATTTTTATATTTATTATTATTATTTTGTGCACAGCAGTTACCACTTTCTCCCCTTCCGCAGGGAGAAAAAAGTGGAAATCATAGTTTATGTTTCTCTTTATCATCTAGATCTACCAGTAGTTATAGACCCTGAACTGTGAATGTCTGCACTGATTTGAGCTGTACATGAAAAACTTGCTTTTTTTCTTTTTTACATACGTATATTTCCTTTTTCCCCACAATGAATCAGCTGCTTCTTGATCATTTCAGGTTACACTTATGAATATTGACTAACGATGCTATATCAACCTTGTCAAAAGCCAATCCTAATATTTGACAACATCAAAGGGAGATAGGAAGTGTTTACTCTAATGGAGCTTGGACATGCAAAAAGATATAGGTGGAAAAATGGAAGGAAATAAACCCTTCATATCAAAGTATCAACATGTAGTGTTCAGTAAAAAAATCTAGCATTAGCTTTAACTATCAGTGAAGGTGTTTTAAGCGAAGCTGAATGTTCTGCACAACTACGGTGAATTCCTAATGTGTGTGCTTAACAGAAATAGTTTGTGATATTGCTGAACTACTGAATGCAAAGAACAAATGCATTTTTTTCTTTCTTTTTTTTCTTCTTTTGAAAGAGTTGTGGAAAGCTTGGCTGGATGGCCTGTCTTAATGTAAGGCACTGATTAATAAAATGTGTTATAATAGGTGTGACATGCTCTTTTAGACTTTCAAAGCTGTGTAGTCTCCTATTAATTCAAGTGCAAATTGGAATATGGTTACATTCCGTTGAAATAAAGTGACTGAGACTTCAAGGGTCCCATTTAACTTGCATTTATGAAGTTTGCGATAATTCACCACAGCCGCAGAAACTGGCAAGAACAGAGAGATTCAGTTTGCTCTCTCTCTCTCTCTATTTTTAAACTAATGCTTAATAAATTTTCCAGAAGAGAGATACACGTATTATATTCTCAGGACTGTTAGTTTAAGAAATGTATTGCTTGCTTTTTTCTTTTACAAATTAATTACAGTTGAACCCTTCTACTAAATACAGAGAATAAAGTTCCGTTTGTAGAAAGGTTCTTTATACATTACAGCCTAATCCTGTCTGATTTAACTGTGGTCATGATCCTTTTTCACACCATGGAAAACATGATTTCACTACAAAACGGCTTTTGTTCCTCCTCACCTCTTTCTATCCACTAGCTCACCCCCAATAGTCTGTGTCTCCCTGGCAATATACAAGTCTCCAAAAGTGTTTACATTTTATCATTGCTTTTCCCTTTCTTAGCCTGATAATACTAGTGTGATGAATGTCATGAGGAAGGGCTCAGCTTAGGCCTGTTGAGTCTCAGAACCTTTAATCCATCCATACAGGTAATGAGTTTGTGCCCGGGCTGTTTTGTTTGTTTCTATGTGCGTTTTTTCTTCCTGTTTTTCTGGGTGCAATCCAATCAATGTTTAATTTCCCAGACTGGTCCTGCGAAAAGATTTACTTCATTGTGTTTATCCTGCAAACAATATTCGTTCTGAAGTTTGTGCTAAAGAGGAGGATATTGAATCATTCTGGGGGTTAAAGAGAGAGCGAGAAAAGAAAAGAGAGAAGGAATCTGAAGGGATGGTTGCTTTGCCTGCGGGCTTATCCCAACATGCAAGTTAAAAAGCTCTTCAGATCCTGGGACAGGCTGAGTTTCTAAAGTGCAGAAGCCAAGCAGCACTGGATTCAAAAAGCTGGCACAGCTATTGTACTAGAGAGCTGTTGTCTCCATAGTCATAGCCACTTGGGGAGGAAAGAAAGAAAAATTTTAAGAAGGGAGATGTGCATAAACCTGCAACCAGCTTTTAGAATCACCCTGGGGAATCAGAGAGCAAGTAAGGGAGATTACGGTCTAGGGTAAACAGCTTTATTGTCTAAAACAAGAGAAGGATATAGTGACTGGGCCGAGTTCTGACCTAGCACAATCAAGACGCATATATCTAATTGCATCTTGATATATATATGTATAAAAAATTCCATATCATGTCAACGTTAAAAAAAATTATATTGCTACTTTTGGTTTCTTATTTCTAGCCTCTATAAAAATGCTTTACACTTATATAACACCTGTCATGGGAGAATTTCAGGTGCTTTACAGATATTAACTTATCATGAAAGCATCGCGGTGGAGTCAGTATGCATTATCCTACCCATGATGCAGATGGGTAGATGGCAAAAAAAGTTTCACATACCATATCCAATAACATACAGTGAGTCCACGGCACAGGTACCGCTGGACAAAAAAAAAAAAAAAAAGGGAAGAAAAATGAATAATTGTTTTTAAATTCCCTTACAAATCTTTTGGTCAAAATTTTAAATTTAAAACATTTCAAACCACCTCTAAAGTAGGTCAAATTAAAAAAAAAATGAAAATTTGAAATTTCACTAACATTTTAGAATTAGAAAAATTCAACTCTCTTTGGCCAGAACTAGAAACAGGATACTGGAATCCTTGTTCCCTTGTTCCAACCACTGGATAATGCTGCCTTTATATCGACAGTCTGAGAGAAAACGAGCAGATCCTGTTTATGGCAAATATGAAGCGTACTGCAGAGTTAGAGTTTACACCACTGTCAGAGAAATCTGTTTTCACAGAGAACTGCATTTAATAATGAGACAGTAGAGTGGAACAGAGTGAAGAGTCAATGCTTTCTTCATTTAGATGGAAATGTTTAAGCAGCTTGTAAGTAATTATTTTATTGGGTGGGGTTCATATGTAATTGCACTCAGTTGTGTTTGTTTTAGCATGAAGTCTAAATAAGGCCACATGGAAAGAAAGAAACCCTTTTATTGGTTTAGGAAAAGAAACTGTTAAGAACCCAGCAGTGAAAGGGTCAAAACTGTTGTATTAACTGAACCCTCCTGAGGACAAATGTTGTTTACAGTATATGTTTAAAATAATATTCCTGGCTACTCAGCCTTTCCCTCAGGATTGTGCAATTACAACAGTAACAGAGGATTAATTAAAGATTCTCCCATAGGTGTTGCTAGAGATCTTGAATCGACCGAAGGGGGATACATTACCAACTCAGCACAGAGGTGAACAGACCAGAGCTGTTCAAAATAATTAGTTAGGCACAAGGGCAGGGTTGAGTTTTTTCCTCATTTATATGATTTTGATTAATATTTTAATTTCATTTTTTTTATGCAGAGGAGGCATATTAGCTCCCATTTATGTGGGAGAACTGAATGAAGAAGATCAGGCTTCTGAATCCAGAAATCAATAGAGAATGAATTTATTCTGGTCCAATGTCAAGTAGGATATCTATTTTTCACACCTGGTTTCAAGCCTTGGAGCCCTTGGGTGACTCTTTTCCTTTTTTTTTTTTTAAATAATCCTGTTTATACACAATGGACAGAATGATACAAATGTATACAAGGAAGAAATCACGGCATTAAAGGGTATGAATGTCAGTGGCAGCCAGATGCCTAACTCCCCTTTATTTATACCTTTGAAAATCTCTCCCATCGATCATACCTTCAACCTGGCCAGGCCCAAATATGGGATTACAATGTCTGACAAATATGCAGAATGAAGGACACGCACAAAAATTTATTATTCAAGCAACAAACTTAAAATGATGCAAGATTCTTTCCTTTTGCACAACCGACTCTTTCTGTGCCCTGGGTTTCACAGTTCTTTATTTCAGATGTAAATACTGCTCAGCAGTAAAAATGAAGGGATGCCACACTTGTGTGGAATGTAGGGAACTTTGAATAGAAATAAGTGAATGGGTGACTCAAACTGAGGTACACTTGACAGGTATGGACCAGATGCTGGGCTGTGCCCAAAATACATTTGGCAGATCAGTGCTGGGAAGCGGGCTTTAAATCTCTCACTTGCATTGCCCTAATCCTGGGGCTGTTCTGTGCACTTTTTCTGTCTGAGCTGTGCTCAGCCTCCCATTCAAATTATATTATGTACTGTAATTTTTCTAGCGAGAAGCCACACAAAAGTCTCCAAGTTGTGGACCGAGGTGTATCTAGCATGTTGTAGTTTATTTAGCAAATTATATATCTATATCTATATATATCTTTATATTTATATATACACGGGGCAGGATAAAATCCCTGCTTGAGAAGTTATTAAATATTTGAGCCAAGGAACATAGAGCCAGATCCTTAGCTGGTGTACATTCATTTTTCCTATTTCAGGATTTGGCCCAATTTAAATGTGGGTGATTTCCTTGGCTTGCCTTCTATAAATAAATAACTGGCCTGAAAGGTGATAGAAACAGAGGGGAAAGTGAAAACCAGAATATGCAAGGTACACATTTGCTGTATATTAAAATTTTATATGGAAACAAGTTCTTTCAAAGATTGTGAATGTGGAGCTCATAGCAGCAAAAGATATATATCATTTATTCAAGCAGTAAATTTGAGGCAAATACTCAAAATGTACTGTAACTCCTGAAAGTATATGGAAAATAGGATGCTGTGCCTTTTAATTTCTGTGCAAGTCTGAGATAAGAAAATAATTCTAAGATGATATAAAAATATAGTTTTTGGACCAAACTCTGATGATTTCAATGGAATCATATCAGTGTAGCTGATAGAAGTTGGTTGTATGCACGAAGCAAGCTTTAGGAAAGTCGTAATGTCAGTTTTAGTGTATGAGAAAGCATAAACCTCCCCTCTTATTGCTACCCTGGCAATTTTCATTCAGTGAGTTCAGTGTAAGGAGGAAACAAAGAATTCTCTAAGAAAAACATTAGCTCAGCATCTATTGTACCTTTAATTTTCAAAGGCAACAGTGAGTAATATGACCCAACATGGATTGTTATGTACCATCACGTCTCACAATTGCCCTTAGATACAAGAGATAGTCTTCATTGTGGATCAGAAATCATGTTTGTCCATATAAATCTACTTTTTAACTGATCTTGGAGAGTCCAATATCCTAAAAAGAGTCAGTTATGTCCCATTGATGAGTATGATTTTGTGCACCCTACTAGAGCAGTGCAGAAGGCACATTCTTATACAATAGGGTGCATGCCTCTGAGATTTTCTAAGGGCTCCGTTCATATCTTTTACTCTTATGGTACATTTACACATACCCTCCAGGGCCTCAAGGATTGGTTACACAGCTCAATATGTGAGTTGTGTGTATGGTAATTCTGACCTACCTGCCAATATTGAAAATGCATGGCAGCCAGGCATTTGTAGGAAGGTTTTCAGTGATCACACAGGAACCTCAGATATGTCTCTCTTGCTTATGATTGTAGAAGGAATAGAGATAAAGCCCTTGCTTACATAATTGATGCTATATCTCAGTCTGCAACATGCAAAAAGATAGAGGGGGAAGACAGAATGTTTAGGCACATCATTCTTTTACATAAATTATTTACTTGGTGCTATTAAGGTGCTCAGAAGGCTATTAATAACTGCTGTACATGTAACCATGTTATATCTTCCTGGAGGTCTCTTGAGTTGTTGCCACTAGATGGGGTAAGTTGTATAAGGGAGGCACTCGCTGTTCCTCTCCATTTTTCTGAATTAGGGCTGCTCAGCATACTGGGTGTTCAGGATGGTGTGAGACTGCTACCTCCATTATTTCTTTGGAGGCCAGAGCAGCTGCTATGTCCCCTCAGGTTAATATGCCCCCACAGGTAAATTAAGGAACAATCTACAATCAGAAATCTAGATTTTTCTTATTGTTATTAATATCAAAGGGATTGCAGAGAATGCTATGGACCATTAGGGGAATAGAGGAAGGAGAGTGGTGGAGCCAGTGGGGAAGGTAGTAGAAAAGGCCTCAAGTAACAATTTTTGCTGCATTTTATCCCCATGTGGGTCATATCCACTGAGTTTTACAGTTTGTATGCACTATCATTGAAAGACAAGCTTCCTCCAAGGTCAAACCCTTGGGTCCTTGATTTTAGTGGGAATCCAAAAGAAGGATACAGAAAAAAATAAATGTAAATTGAGTAAGGACCTCAGAATGTAACCTACAGCTAACACAGCCTTCCCCTTTGGTGAGAACAGAGTTCTCACTTCTCAAGATGCTGGAAGGGATGCTAAGAGCAGTGACAGTTGTTTCTGAGGCAGAAAGGTTCGGCAGGAAGCCAGTATTTAATCACGTAGCCACATCACATCATTTCAGAGCGTCACTCAGTGCAACCACTTGATGCACTGCACTGCACCTCTGTAGCATAAGGCTGGCTTTCTGCCAGTAATTTAGAGAAAGCTGCTATCAGTTTATATAATTGCTTCCCTTGATGAAATAACCCAGCGAAATGGCAGGGCTAGAACAGGCAGGAAAGGGAGAGTTATGAGACCACAAAGTTCTCAGACTTCCAAGTTGTACGTATTAACCAGCAATTAAATTACTGGCCAGCTTCAAAAGTCCACCACAATTGGCACTAATTGTCGGCCCTGCTGGCAGTCTCAGCAGGATTAAATGTACGTGAAGACTGAGCTACTTTCTACATCCTAGAGATGAAGCCTCCAGGTCAGCTTTGAAGCACATCAGCAGGGCACCGTGAGGAAGCTTACACTGCTGCTACCCATGTTGCACCTGTTTTGCAGAGAGGCTGAGGACTTTGCACCTCAGGGTTCTCAAGCCAGCTGCTTTCACCACCACTAAAAGGTTTTATAAAGCTGTGTATGGAAAGAAAAGTCAACCAAAAAGGTCAACATGATAAAATATGCTACATGGGCTAGACTCTGCTTCCTTCAACTTCAGTGGCAAAACTCCCCTGGACATCAATGGGATCAGTCTCATGCCTGAAATGACTCATATTGAAAGTGAAATAGCTGAAACTCGTTTCCTCTCACTGGGGCCCTTCCTGCAAGGAGAGGCAGGACTCCTGGCAAATTTTAACAACCCTCAACTCCCACTGAAGTCAGCACCTTGCTGGAACCATTCAGCTTCTCAAAGGACTGGATCTCACTACATTTTTCAACACCCGAGCATAGTTAATATTATTATTGATTATTATCTGTATTACCATAGCACATAGGCACCCTAGTCATAGGTCTGCGATGGTGCTGTACAAATACAGAACAAAAAGACCATATCTGTCCCCAGGAGTCACTCTACATACATGATGAGAGAACAGATGGTTGCAGACAGACAAAGAACTACAAAGAAAGAAATGAGACAATATTAGCCAGCATGATAGATCATGCTCAGATCTTGTTGTTTTGGAAAGTTAACAGCTATTTCAGGCAACTATCTGTACCCAAGGCCCCTGTGGTAAAATTATTTCCAGCCATCATCAAATAGTCCACCAAAGCAATACAAATTTCACCTTGCATTTCCTTGCCTCTTACCCTTGGTCTCCCATGATCCTGGTGTCAGCCCTGGACAGACTGAACAGTCTCATTGCCATTCTGGCTGACGAGGTGCAACAGTTTTAGAGAAAGGAAGCCTGGATTGGCTGTGGCCTTACATCCATGTGGTCAAAAAGAGATTTGCCAGTGCATCCTTTTCCCTAAAGCTGACTTGCAGGGCTGGTATATGCATCTCTATACTATAAAGCTTATATTTCTTTCTAAACCAGGCACAAAATGATGTGTCCTTCTCTTTGACCAGTGCATTAAAAGGCCCCTTTCAAATCTGGATGTTTCCACATGGGTTATATTTGCAATAAACACGTTGGTACTAGAGATTTGGATATGAACTTTCCCAGAGTTTGGGCTGTTTGAATCCAGGTTTTGGTTCAGGCCCAGGTACAGGTATGTACTGTGTCACTGCCCTATACAACGCTTTAAGCCCAAGCTGGCATTTAGGTCTCTAGCAGTTAATATACCTGTATGACAGTACAGGCAGAAATTTTTGCCCCATTCAGTATTTTCTTTCTCCTTTTCTTGCAAGCACAAAAATCTCAGTTGTCTAAAACAGAAAAAAGCAGTGTCTTGGTACAGGAGGAGTGCATATGTCCCAGTGTTATATTTGATTAAAATAAATCCTACAACGTTGTTTTACGAGGGTGTTTGTATAACATATGGCTTTCTGGAGACAGTACTAACCATTACCTGTTTATCTATTTAAAGCAGGGTACTCTACTATTCATTATATGTGAGCAATACATGAATACACTGGCACATTTATTGGTAAGGTCAATACAATGATAGGATTTGATTATGCTTTCCTTGTTGCTTAAGAAAAGAAAATCAAATACTTGCAAAGCTTGGGTTAATTTTTTCTCTTTGCTTCTGACACCAGCAGGATATGTATTTTAGTATCTATTCCCTAGTGAGCTAAGCCATCAAATAAATAAATTATGCTAGGGCAAGGAATAGAGTATCAAGGTCTGGTTTCATGTGGATCTCAACGTGTTTTTCAATTTGTAAAGCTAATCAACCACATTAATAAAAAGCTCCACTACAGTATTGTTTGTCTGACAGACAACTCTCAACCCTAATTAACCAATATGTCTTTTCAGTCACTGTACAGCGCCTATCTATGGGATGTTGTTAGTGACTTTAGAAACATGTACATGGGTACTATTGGCATTTCTGTCCTAAGCTCCAAGTCAGGAAAGTATCTATATTTAGGGACAATAGTTAAGTACCTGTTTTACTTTAAATAAATACTTAAATTGTGTCCTAAATAGGGATGGAGTTCGTCACAGGTTATGTGCTTTTCTGAATTGGCCCCTAAGGCTTTTACAATTTGACTGGCATTTCTGCAGAGAGGTACATTGAGGAAACGAAGATGATCTCAAGCACTAGGCATGTGGCTTTTCAATTTGTTAACTACTCTAGGCTAAAATAAAATGCAGCTGCACATGGAAAAGATTCCATGAAAACGAGATGAGATGCCCTCTATGGATAACTGTAAGGAATAGCTAACCCGTTGGATAATTCTTTACAATGGCTTGGAAAGATCTTATCACAGCACTGGTTAGTTTAAAGCATTGGTTTTCAAACTGGGGGTGGCAACGTGGTTATGGGGGGGGGGAGCATTACTGTGAGCCGGGACCCCGGTCAACTGCAGAGCTGTGAGCTCAGAGTGCTGCCCCCCTTTGGCCTGTGAGCCCTGAGCCCAGCCAGGCACAGGGCTGTGAGCCTCCCTTCTTCCTTCCATATGGGGGAGGAGGGTAGGCGCATGGTGACACACAGATAGGGGGAGAGTAAGGAGCAGCACCAGGGCTCCCTGCATCCAGAGTACTTTGACGGAGTTACTACTATAAGGTGGGTGTATAACTGATTGGAAAACCATTCCTAGAGAGTAGTTATCAGTGGTTCAGAATCAAGCTGGAAGGACAAATCAAGTGGGGTCCCGCAGGAACCAATTCTGTGTCCGATTCTTTTCGATATCTTCATCAATGATTTAGATTACTGCATAGAGAGTACACTTATAAAGTTCATGGACAATACCAAGCTGGGAAGGGTCACAAGTCTTTTCGAGGATTGGATAAAATTGGATTTCTTTAATCTGAAGAAAAGACGGCTTGAGGAGGGCCATGAGAAGAGTTTTCAAGTCCATAAAAGTTTGTTTCAAGGAGGAGGGTGAAAATTTGTTCTCTTTAATCTCTTAGGAGAGGAAAAGAAACAACGGCTTAAATTGCAGCAAAGGTGGTTTAGGTTGGACATTAGGAAAACCTTCCTGTCAGGATAGTTAAGCACTGGAATAAATTGTGTAGGTAGGTTGAGGAATCTCCATCATTGGAGATTTTTAAGAGCAGGTTAGACAAACACCTGTCAGGGATGGTTTAAATAATACTTAGTCCCATCTCGAGTGCAGTGGAGTAGACTAGAAGACCTCTCAAGGTCCCCTCCAGTCCTATGATTCTATGATTTTGTCTTCTTGTTTTTCTTTAATGGCCTGATTCTGCAAGGTTAGAAGTTCCCTCAACTGCCACTGAAGGCTATGGGAGAGAGAGCACTTCGGATTACAGATAAGATACTTGACACCAGTGGCTAAAGTGGATTGAGATAGAAGTCACATATTGATGCATCACTACAGCAGTTTGTGATGATGGAATGCAGGAAGGAGAAGAGAATGAGGACAAGTGAGGAAATGTATCTGAAAGTGGGTCATGTCTCCAAGGATGCCTTTAGGCAGACACTTGGCCATTTAGAGGCACATCCTTAGTGCTCCCATTCCAATTTTTATCAACATGGAGAATCTACATTGATGTAATGAGGGAGGCCAGAAGGTCTTTTCTCAGAGACTTTTGAAATACCTGATGCATTCTCCTTCATGTTAGAAGATATGAGGATCTTCCAGACAGACTTTATACATAATTTGTATTACATATTTTACATCTCTCTTCCCCCACCCCTTGGGGGAGTGGGAGTTATGACAGGGCTAAATCTTCCTTCAGAGGATAGGAAGTCTGTAGAAGGTTATTTTCTTCCCTAACCTGGTGCTGTTGCTGCTCTACTCACCGTCAGTAAAGGGTGGAAGTCTAGGAAAAACGCAGCCCATAATCTGCTGCTCTCATTTCAGATTTCCTTGCCTTGTGAACCCTATTACATCAACAGAGAAAACAGGGAACTAAATCAGAGACTGGCATCCTCATCGTCTCACTCAGCACTGGCTGGGTTCTGCCTAAAGTGGATCTTAGGCAAAAGAGACACGGAGGGCAACAAGAGATCCAATTGCACCTAATTTGGCTTTAAATCATTATGTATTTAATTTACTAATTTCTTTTATCCTCACATCTTATCTACCCTTGACATTTTATTGCACTCATTTTGAAATGATTTCTTTAACATTTCCATGCCACTATCAATGTTAACTTGATTTTGTGTTGTAGAGGGGAGAAAATGTTTGTCCTTCTGTAAGGATCAGGATACCCTGCATTTGCTGTTAATTATAGACACCTGGTGGATCTTCATTCTTTGGACTTTCTCCGAAATTCTCTCCTGTATCTATGATCTGCCAGCAAAGTTGCAATGATATAACTAAGAGTGTTATTTTAAACCCAGTTGGTTAAAGTGGGGCAAAAGACTGTGTTTTAATATTTTGGTTTAAACCAAATTTATTATGGATTAATTTAAGTCCATTAAGAACAGTATAAGCTAAACTAAATAAAACTGAAGGGTGTTTAGATGGGGGTTTCCACCAATTTAACTAAACTGGTTTAATTCAACCACTACAAGTTTGTATTTAGACAAGTCTTAAGTCTACAATCAATAAATCACCTTTGACTTAAATAATATCATGTACTTAATTTAACAGTTTCACAGGAGAAGTTCATTCAGTTGGTCTTATATTAACAAAGCACTCAGATCTGTCCTCCCTCCAAGCAGATTTTGGTCAGCCTGGTGTACATTTAGACAGAACCTGCTTTACTCATAGGTGGTAACCATGCAAAAATGGTTAAACTGCCTAAAAAGTATGGCAATTACAATTTTCTACGCAAAGCACTGGTGTAAATTCATTTGCTTCTGTCCACTTGATTAGAGAGTGCTCTGTAAAATTAAAAGTTACAGATTCTGTACTGGTGTCTTTAATGTCCATTGGTTGTTCCTAGAATCTTAGCACTATTAAAAATCTTGCAAATATGTTTCAGTAAGCATATTTCATACTCATCCGATCAAATATTTGTTTTATCTTCTGCATCTGTGAATATCATGTGAAGTGATATTCAGTTAAGTATTCCCTGTGGTGATGGTCAGGTGTGAATGTGAAAGTTAAACAAAGGGCTATAATTTTCATTCTTACCTTTGGTAATACAATCTTCTATTAATTAAATACACTGTGGCCTTCCAATGTGAGATTAATGACAGCCTTGTGTGCAGGCAAACCTGAATTTCAATTTGTTTCCTTCTTAGGCTGCCTTAAAAATGAAGTTCTGGAAATACATTCACCCTTATTTAGCAAAGAATATATAAGTCAATGAAAATATTCATAAGCTTAAAGTTAGGCATGTGCTTAAGTATGTTGTTGAATCAGGTTCTCTGGACTAGTGTACAATTAATGAACATTTTCCCCTGGACTTTTTGTTTGAGTTAGCTTTTTTCATAGGATTCCTCACATTTTGTTTTTGAAAACATCTGGCGTGGCATTATTGGAGACCCATTCCTTACCAACTTACATCTGGGAACACAAATCTTGGAAGCCTAACCCATTCTAAAATTCAGATTACCTGTCAACTAATTAGTTCTGCCATAGAGTTTGTTGGGCATTGTCACATACTACAGAAAGATGGATTTTAAGTGGTTACAAGTAATGAGGTATAAAAGTCGGAATTGGTTACAAGAAAATAAAAGGTAAAATGCAATTCATATCTAACTTAACAAGCTAAGTGAATTCAAAGCAATGGTTTTGCTCATCACATGCTTTAGCAGTCTTACGGGCTGGAATCCTTTCAGTGTTAATTTCCTTGTCCTTCAGGTATTGTTCATGCCATGGGCAGAGAGCAAGGGAGGAGTATTTTGGGGCATCTGGTCCTCTTTTTTATAGTTCTCTTTTCTTTGAAAATCATCTGCAGCTAAGGCATAGGAGAAGCAGTCTGTGGAGATAAGAAAATCCAGCTGTTCCTTTGCCAAAATGTAAATTTCTCACTCCCACCCTTTTTCCTCACAAAGAACGGCCACATAACCAGGTGATAGTCCATTTGATTTTGTTGATACTTGGGTGAGATGTCGGTTTACCTTTTGTCTCTGAGGAATTGGTTTGTGCCTGCTTTTCAGGCAGAATATTATAGCTTTACATACAATGTTGCCACACATATTTTACTAGGACAATAATGATCAGAAAATTATGAGTTTTCAAATTATACCTCAGAAGGAATGCTTTGTAAAAAATGTATCATAGTCTTGTAAAAGGGATGAACATGGGATCTCCAAGATTCAAAAGCTGTTTAAGGGAGAGGTGTCCTGGATGACTGGGAATCAGGAATGACTCAATTCTAATCCTGGCTCAGATATTGGCTTTGTCTGTGGCTCTGGGAAAATCACTTAATCTCTCTCTTTTTCACCATATACAAAATAGGATTAATAATATTTACCTATATCACAGGAGTGTTGTGAGGATTAATTAGTTAGGGGTCAATAGTGGCATTAAGACACAGTCTGTTGAAAAAAGAGTGGACAGGAACATCTGGAGACATTGTGATTCAGGGAGCTCTGGGAAGGCAAGTTTCTGTGCATCCCTTGGAGAGGGTGCTGTGTATGTAGCAGCTATGCTGATCAATGCCATGGCCCTACTCCCCATCCTCAGAACACCGTAGCACTGGCAGCAGCACAGATATGTAACAGTCCTTGCATGCCATACCATTGCTTTGTCTGTCCCCTTCATGCGTTCACAAAGTGAGGAAGACATATTGAACTTATGTACGAGTCATTAAATGTTTATAAAATCAATTAAGATTAAAAGGCCATCATTGCTATCATTAGAGAGTCTGTGGTTATTGGAGAGTAAAGCCTGGTTTCCACCAACAGGCAAGTTGGGTGGCAGTCAACGGGAGTTAAGCAAGCTACTCTACATAGCTTGCATAACTTTTGTCGACTTCCTAAATTCCCTTCTGTGCGCCATCTCCACTATGCTGCGCTGATGGGAAACTCGTTCCCGTCAATGCAGTGCTACGCTTTTTGAAGGAGGTGGTTTTATTACATCAACTTCCGGATCGATTGAGTGGGTCTTCGCTTCCGCTCAACTGATCCGGATAAATCGATCTGACGGTGATGAATTTGCCGTCGTCAGTGTAGAAATACCCTAAGGAGAGATAGATCTTTGATTTCTTTTTAGCTTATTTATAAAGTGGTATAAGGTGACCTTGGTGTAAATGAGGATTAGTCTGCTTATTTTAATGTGATCTGCTCTAGATTTTTCTTGGTGAGTTTAAAAACAAAGTGGTGGATTTATGACACAGGGAAAATGATGAATGAAAAATAAATCAGAAAGACCAATAAAAACAGTACTTTCCCTCTGCTGCCTGCTTCAGTAGCCAAAACCCTTCAGTTTACACATGTCTTAATACCAACTTTAAGGATGAGGTATCTCCAGGCCTGGGAACCCAAACTTCCTAGACATAATTGGCTTGTCAACAATGCATTACCACTGAAAATGCTAGTTTGGTTTCTGGTTATCTTTTCTGTTCCTTTTTTCACTTTACCTCTCTCCCTGGAGAGAAGATTAAAACCCAGTTTAGGTTTCGGAGGCTATGCTGGCAGTAACTAGAGGATGAAAGTTATACTAAAGTTACTACTGAATCCAGCTGCTTTCTGCATAAAACAAAACACTAATAAGCAGGCACAGGGCCCACCCATTATAGAAAAGCCCAGCAACAACAAGGTAAACTCCCTTTCCTTGGGGAAAGAGAATACTGCAGGAGGGTTGAGTCGGCCTGTGCTGTCTAAAATATGAGAAATCTTGGAGCCCTGATATCCTTAATCCCCACTGCATACGTGTATAAAATTTCACAGCTAAGCTGCCAGAAAAGCCAAGACCACACCAGGAAAGCCGTCTGCTTACAAGAAGATACCTGCCAGGTCTTGTCTGCCAAAACCTGGACTAATGAATGAATACACAATATCCCAATCAATCAAACTACATTTGTCTTTGCCCCAGGTCTAGGTGAGGTCTGGTATGAGGTGACCATAACTGTCAAGCATGCAGTAGTTGTGGCCAAGAAACTGTCTGTACATTTATGCTTTTATCAAGGCAGATATGAATAAAAGGCTTTATTTTTTAACCAAATGTATTATGCACAAATGCATACACATATACGTACATAGTTATACAGAGAGAGAGATAGTTATAGACACACACATCCACTTATATAAACCCACACCACACAAACATTTTATAGATGGTTCTATGCAGATGAATACACACATTCATACAGTCTACATAAAACACACACATTCATATTCCTTTGTCTTCCTTCTCCAACTTGTTCTTGTTCAGAGGGACTTTTGTCTTGCATATGATTTTAATACAGACACAAGGAATATGACTACATTAAGTATTGAGAAACAGCAAACCACAGCTTTCTTTTTTTAACTGCAGTGGGAACAGTTGTGTCTACAGTATTAATTCTCTGTCCCAGTCACTGCAGTCTGTCGGGTAAATAAACTGTGTTTTAATAGATGTGTAAATACGTATTTGCATGACAGAGTGCAAAGGAAAAGTGACAAAGAGGCAAAAATAGTGTACGATTTACACAGTATCCCCAGTCACATAAAAGAGTCTAATGGCTAGGGTAATGATGGGGTCAACCCCACAAACACTGGCAAGGGCAGTGCTTATTACCATCCCATTAGGTCTACACCCAGCAGTGTGCACAGTGGTTGGCAATAAGAGGATCTGGCACATATGCGGTACCTTTTACCTTCAGTATGGAAGTATACATAGTCTGATCATTGCTCCACATTCCCCTAGCAGCTCTTCATTCTGGGTGCAGTTCAGGGAGCAGGGTGAGTCAGACATTGGTCTGAGGAAGGATAATTGGTCATAGATTGATCTTTCTTGAGGATGGGGGATACATGCCAGTGAATTGAAAGCCCCCAGAAATGAAGGTTGGATAGCATAGAGGATTGATACTAAAGTACCTTTTATCCCTTATTTAAGTGACTATTTCAAAACTAGCTTAGGTCTCTGTGTTTAGGTCCTGTATGTAATATAGGTAGGCTAGTTAGCACACACTGTCTGATTTGGTGTTGAGGTTAATAGTAGTAATTTATGGAACAAAGTTTTGGGGATGTAGTATCCACTGGCTCCTAGTTACCGCCTTTTGAAACTTCCTTTGCACTTGCATCTGTCAGGCCACATTTCTAGCACCCCTATTAGCAGGAGTGGATCCTGGCACATTGATTTGATCTCCTTTGAAACGGAATGGTGAGTTCACTCTCCTTTCACTTGTGAGGTCCAATATAAGGGCAACGATGCTTTGTACATTTAGGAGATTTTTGAAAGTTCTCAGCATTGGCCTATATTTGCTCCTGTTGAAGTCAATGGGACTTCTATCATTGATTTTAATTGGAACCATTTGCCCAATGCTAAGCACTTCTGAATATCCCATCTATAGTCCTTAAGTTGAAATTTTCAAACATTGCTTTACAATGCTTATATGAAATATTTGCTTTACAATGTTTATATGAAATACTTAAATCAATGCATAATACTGTCTTCAAGCTTTAACACTGCATTAGTCCAGCTTGCATATCAAATTCCATTGAATAACACTGAGTTCCTGTAAAATGAACACCACCTTTCTTCAAAAGGCATGGACTTTTAAGGAGCCAGGAGAAGACGGATGTTCCAGTGGCTACTGAAGTGGGTTAGAATTCAGGTGATGTGGGTTCATTTCTCTGCTCTGCCAAATAGTCCTCTGTGACCTTGGGCAAGTCACTTCATCTCTCTGTGAGCCAGTTCCCTACCTGCAAAATAGCACTTCCCTGCCTCACAGGGTGTTATGGGTAAATGCTGTTGTGGAGTCCAAATGGCGTTGTGGATAAAAATGTGAGCTGGTCAGATACTACCACAAGGCTGGGCGCTGTATAAAAGTGCGCTCAATAGATCCATATTCTTAAAGACTACATTGCATTTCTTAGGGCAGTAAACGTCTTACATACATTGGATATAGTGCACAATATCCCTTAGATTTCATTGGGCATATGAACTCTAATCCATGGATTGTGCTAGCTTAATTTACATTGTATTGCATCCCCAGGCTCCTGTGGAATCATCTCAGAGCATGCTTTCATACTAAACAGAGGGTCTATTCTCCTCTCACTATTCACAAGTAACTGCTCTTAACATTAATGAGAGTTATGCATATGCATCAAAGGGAGAATAGACCCTTAGGGCATCATATGGATGGCCCTGCAATGTTTTGTGGGTTTCAGAGGGAGTTTGTATAGTATGGCACACAATCTAACGGTTCCATTGACTTTGTATCTCTGTAGGTCGCTGGCCCTAATATGATGTTAATAGAACCTGTTTCATAATAAGATCCTAATTGTGTGTGTGATGTTGATGCACATACTGTATCTTCCACATCTCTGCCTCCAACTCAGTATCATGCACTCTCATAGGAACAATATAGCAGTGACCATATCAGATGACCTCTGCTCCATGTTAGAAGTACTCATAAATCCTAATCTGTCAAATTCAATCGGTGTAGGCACCAGAAGGACATTTTAAATCTAGATGCTTCAATCCTGGGTCTCAAAGAGAAGAGTATTAAAGTAGTGCTGATACAGCTATCAGATCAAATATATTTTCTGTGATTCTGCCTGGGACGGATTAAAATGTAGGTCCCTGTGATCAAAGGGCAGCAAATGAAAGCAATAGACTTGTCTGCGTCCTCTAGCTGCATAAACTCAATGTGTTTGCATCTTTCCTTTCCCAGAGTGCAGTGTCTAACACACTATGTTTGGGACTGCAGGTGATGTTTCCAAAACTACCTGTATTATGTAAATGACCTGCTGAAACAACTGAAGTGTCTGATCATTTTCAGTCTGAAAATGGAACAATCAAAACTATAGAAGCTGAGAGGCAGAGCAGTTCCCTGCAATTATCTGTTTGGAAGGAATACATTGATTTGACATTCCTAAGAAGTCACAGACATCTGATTTCATAATATAATTTGTGGAAGTAAAAAGAGGCAAGTTAAACATTAGCCTACGCACATCATGTTTACATGTGTTCAAAGAACTTCCTAAAAACTTTGTAGTCTCACCCAACTGCATCATTTTAAGGCTTGTTCATTGTCACGGGTTTGCAAACAAAGTCACAAGCACATTCAAACTCACCGTGCTTTGCTTTTTGGGTTCTTTTCATAGTTGAACACTATTTTCTGGATTTTTAATGAAGATACAGAGGCAAAAAAAGATTTTAAAAAATAGATTTTCTCCCATAGGACACACCTGAATATGTCATTCAGCAAAGTTGTTTTTGCATGTATCCTCAAAGCTACATGAAGGTAAAATAGATGCGATCTGCACTTCTGCAGTGTATTAATTCATTTTGTAGAGGGTGGAACAAATAATTTGAAGCAAATAAATCACCCCACGAAAGGATTTTTGATTTCAGCCCATGAAATATCAACAAGAAAAACTCAGTTTCCACAAAGGTTTTTGTTATTAAAAATTGTTTGTCTCAGACTTCTTATGACATCACCCCTCCACTCCTCCAGTGATGCTAGCCTCAATGCCCTGTTCATTCACTCTTCCACAACTGCCTCCATGCACGCTTTGGCAAGCCCCCAGCTCCATGCATGGAAGGGCCTCCTAAATTCTACCCACCAAGCCACGAGTTTCTCCTCACTCAAATCCCTTCTCCAGACTCTATTTCTTTCCTTTTGCCCACAAGAATTGAGTCCACGATAGAAATAAAGCACTGTAATTATCCCTCATTATGGGCTTCCCACTTTGTCCTGTCTATTATAATGCTTCTTTCTTAGAACACAGTTTCTTCCCACTGAAGTCCATGGAACCAATCACACGTTCAAACTTATGTCTGAGCCTTGCTGAATCAAGGCCAAAATGAAGAAGGCAAACATCTTTAGCTCCCTCTGGGTTGATCATGAGTGATTTTCTACAAATAGTCACAATTAAGTATTCAAGATGTACTACTTAGTTATGATTGCTTAGATAAGTCACCTGGTATTGTTTCTCATCCTTCACTAAATGAGCAGGCAAGTATTTCCTACTCATGCATACTCATGCATGCAAATAGATGCACGTGACTTTGAAATTCATTTCTCAGGAACATTCATGCTGGTAAAGCTCAACTGCATGAATGTCTGCAGAATCTGAACACAGGAACACATGGGAGCAGAGCCAAAGTGATTTCACTGAAGAAGGTCAGTGAATATCTGTGAGCATATTTTTCAAAATATCCACCCAGCTTTAAACATACACCTCATAGAGGCTAAGACTTAGGGCCTCCAGCTTTAGAGTGTAAATGGGTCACATGGTGACAATTTGCCTTTTAGTAATACCTGTTGTTTTAAAATTTGACGCATCGTAGTTAGGGGTGGACCAAAAGAGTTCAGAAAAATGCAAAATAAATCATGATAATTCATTGCATTTTCATTGTCAAAGCACTTTAGGAACCTTATGCGAGTTACCATAATTAGTATTATCCACCATTTTGGAGATGGGGAAACTGAGGCAGAGAGACTTTGCCAAGGCCACCGAGGGAGAAGTTAGCATCAGAGCTGGGATTAGAATGTAGGCAGTCCTGGGCACTAGAGCTACGCTTTGCCATGCCTGTCCTCTCAGATATCAATGTGTAGCATGGGTACTTTAATATGTGTTGTAATGGCACCATCCACTAACAAAAGTCTCCCTACTGCCACGTCCTCAGTCATGTGACTTCCAACTATTGCCAACAGCTATTTGGATCAATTCCAGTCATTTGGGCTAAGACATGATTTTGGGGTAGAAATTGCATTGCTAATGAATATCTCTCCGCAATGGATGAAAATAGAGAGTCCATGCTGATTTTAACTGAGCTGTCAGCAGCCTTTGATACCACTGACCATGAGCTTTTGTTGGTACATTTGAAATCATTAGTAGGAGTGAAGGGAATTGCTCTGGATTCTTATTTTGGCAGTCTCAAAGGGTGGTTTTAGGAAAATCCTCCTATGAGCTGGCAGCACTTTCATGTGGCCAAGGATCCATTATATTAGACCTTTGTGTATGAAGCTGAGAGAGACAGAGAGAGATCATGGGACAACGGGGTAGCTTTTGAGATAGGAAGGGATCTTCTTCTGAGATAATCTTCCCCACGGTTAAAATGTTTTAGCAACCTTATTAAATTGTTCAAGCAGTGGGTTGATGGGCAGTAAAACATTCCTCCCTCACATGGGAAGCTAGTTGTGTCCACATGTTCAGAAGTATCCACAGTTTTCCAAAATGATTCAGCCCTTCTCTTTTTTCCAATGTCTTCAGAAACATGCTGAGAAAGAAGTGAGACTACAAACAAAATAGAGAACTGCGGCAATTGAATATAATTTTAAATGGCATCAAATTAAGTAAACCAGAATGAGAAAATAAACAGAGTCCCCACATTTTGATTGGAGTAATGCCCCTGACTTCAGCAGAGTTATATATACAAAAAAGATATTTGCCTCATTCTCTCTTTTTCTTTGCCTGAATTCTTGCTGCTAGCTTGAGAGAGAGAGAGAAGTGTATGGAAATCAGTGTTTCAGCTTTCACAAATGTACATTTAATGAAGAGTTTGAAAATAACCAACCTTTCATGCCCCACAGAATTACTGAAAAAGATCTTCTGTGTTTGCAACCTTGTTGGCAGTCAAGCCGTCTTGGGCAGCAATAATTTTCAGTCAGAGAACTGCCATAAAAGCCTGAAAGCCCACAGAGCTAATAGAAACCAGGCAGAGAAAGTGAAGACTAAACCAGGAATTCACAAGCAGAGACTTCCAGCTTGGTTCAGCTGTGTGAGGTCTGGCTGAGTCACGCACTGCCATATCTTGAACTGGTACATATAGCTCAGCACCAGACTGAAGGACTTGGCATGTGCAGACTAGATCTAGGCTCCAAACGCTTTCCTGGTGTATTTTCATCCAAAGGCGCATATTTGCCAGCAGTCTCCCTGCCTGCTAAGGAGCATCCCTGTTTTTAATTCTCTACCCCTCTATGTTTAAGTTCCAATAAATATCATGGGAATTAATTTGTGCGTGCCCCTGTTCTAAACTGTGGCAGTGGTATGTATGATTTATCTTTATGTTGTGAGATTCTTTATAGTGTGTAAATCAGTCACTGTGAACTGATACAGGCAAACCTTTAGGGAGTGCTACAAGAAAAGTAGTGAAAGAAGACATACTGGGAAATGAGGGGAAGGACATAGGTATGATTGTGTTAACATATAAACATGGACTGAGAATAATACTAGAATGAGTCACTAACCAGGAAAAAACAGGTCTTGGACATTGGCTTCCAAGTTTTTTGTCTTTGTAAGATGTTGATAGATATTTTACATTAAATACAATTCATCTGTCAGAAAGCAGAAAAAAGAAAATAAAAAGAAAACCGTTGCTGTAGTTTATTAAAACACCAGAGAAGCCTTGTTCATTTAATTCTTTGCAGTTAGATCGTATTTTATCTATTCTTAGAAATGGATCTAATTAGAGTTTCCCACAAAAGGCTAAAATCAAATGGGATGGGAAACTCACAATTTTTGAGGTTACACAATGATCCCTGGCCAAAACTTCACTTTTGACCACCAGTCTGTGGGCTTGATTCTGCAGTCCTTACTCAGGCAATATTCCCACTGGAGTAAGAGCTGCAGGGTCAGGCACTATTTGCTAGTGGACCAGCCAGATGTTCTCTGTCCTTGTGTGAGGCCCAGGTGAATACTGCTTGACTCTCGGACTCCTTACTTGATTTAGCTCTCTAAAATCACTGTGGTAACAACAGGATGAAACATATGAATGGAAAAAGAAGTGGGTTGAATATGTATTTTTGTGAACTCTAGAAATGCACATGCAGAAGAAAATCACTTACCTAGGGAGCTTGTGGAAGAATGGATTTTTAAATATATATGTATATATACACACACACAGAGCTTGAGTATAAAAGAAACAAATGGATACGGTCCATTTACCTGCAGATTAGTGTATTTCAATTAATGCAATTTCAGTTAGTGTATATTAGATAAGATAGGGTGATGCGAGATGCAACCTGAAGAAACGCTGGACCAGGAGCCAGAGAAGGAGCTGGAAGCCTAAATTTGGCCCTGCTACTGACTCACATGATGGCCTCAGGCATGTTTCTTAAATTTGTTTTGTCTCAGTCTCTTAATCTGAAAAACTGGGATGATAAAACTTGCATACCAGTCTCATAGGGGTATTGTGATGTTAGGTTTTAATTAGGCACAGATGGATAGAAGAGGGTGCAAAGTGCTCTCCTCCACCTGGCACATCTGTGGCAGGTAAAGGGAAGCCCTGGACCTGCTGCTTTATTAACTTACTGGTGAGTGTATGTTACATGCCCCTTCCCTGTGCTGCTCCACATAGGATATTAATTACACAGCTAAGGAGGAATGGTTCTTTAGCTCAAACCGTAGCAGCTTATGCTTTTTTAGCTCTGGAAGTCCCTGGGTCAATCTCTGGGGTATCAGTCAACATGGTGACCATCCTATTTGCACTCCATGAACACAAGAAGATGTGGAGTTTGAGTCTCAGACACTCCACAGGGAGAAAACAGCAATGAGGCATTGAACCTGCATCTTTCCACACTTGCTGACATGAGGATAGAGAAAGAGAGCACATCATAATCCCCAAAAGGAGATGGAAGAACCCACCTTTGAACATGCTTCTGCCACTCTGCAAAAAGCATTATACCCTCCTTGTGTGCCTTGCAGGAAGAATGCCACCGGGGAACTTTCCTTGGCACTGTGATCCCCCTACCCAACCTTCCTTTTCCCTAGGGTAGCTGTGGCCCATAACGCAACAATAGAGCCCTTAGCGTTTCTATAGCTCTCTGAAGACAGAAGGTGCTCTATAAAGCCCTGATCCAATGGAAGTCTGGGTCAGGCCCTAAGTGTCCAGTGTTATTAACAAATAGAAAAGGCTCATATTGATTCCACCTAACTGGCCCATTGACATTCTTACAGGTTTTTTTGACATGATCCTGGTAAACGTGTCTTACCAGGCTATAGTGATTTTCAGTTGCAATTCACCAACGGACAGATGAACTGGTGAAAAAAAAAAGTCATAAAATCCATAGGCACATTGTTGAAGATTATTGGCAGAAATTAGATATGGGCTCAAACACACAACCCAAATCTAAACCTTCCCTGAAACTTTGGGGAAGTCTGAATGCAGATACCAACCTGAACTTTTGTACTTGGTCTTATCTATCTGGGTATCTCTTATATCTATAATAGGCTCAAGTAAAATCGCAGACCCACATATCCTTGAGCTCTGGAAATACTTCGACATCAATTCAAACTGCATGGTTTACCTCTATCTCCAGTAGTAAACAGAGAATTTAACAAGTAAAACTATTTTTTTTAGTTTCAAAACAGCAACAGAAAAGGCCATGGTAATTACTTCAGCATCTTTTATGTGTATTATCATTTACAAATTTCAGAAAAAGCTGAGTGTAATATATGTCTGTCTAAGGGAGAGAGAAGATGAATAAAAAGAATGCCAATATTCCAGGTATGTTTAGGAACAAAAAGCAAATCTGAAACCTTCTAAAAATTGATGAAAGGTGAACCTCGAGGAGCGTGGAGTTTTTGGAAGTTCCGTTTAGAAAAGATCTAAAAAATTAAGCTTGTCTAAATGGATACTCCAAAGCACAAGTGATTTTAGAGACTGAAATGCCATTGCAGAGATTTCCAGGCCTGCTAGGACTCTGGGTTATTAACGAATTTGGAAGATCTAGTTATGGTCATGGCAGAATTCGCTTAGATCAGTTAGTGGGAGTTTATGTTGTATAAGAACATAAGAATGGCCATACTGGGTCAGACCAATGGTCCATGTAGTCCAGTATCCTGTCTTCCAACAGTGGCCAATGGCAGGTGCCTCAGAGGGAATGAATAGAACAAGCACTCATCAAGTGACCCATCCCCTGTCGACCATTCCCAGTTTTTGGCAAACAAAAGCTATGGACACTTCAGAGCATGGGTCTATATCCCTGCCCACTGTGACTAATAGTCATTGCTGGACCTATCCTCCATGAATTTTCCAAGTTCTTTTTTGAACCCTGTCATAGTCTTGGCCTTAACAACATCCTCTGGCAAGGAATTACACAGCTTAACTGTGCATTGTGTGAAGAAATACTTCCTTTTGTTTGTTTTAAACTTGCTGCCTATTTATTTCATTTCATGACCGCTAGTTCTTGTTATGAGAAGGAGTAAATAAGGTTTCCTTATTTACTTTGTCCACAGCAGTCATGATTTTATAGACCTCTATCTTATCCCCCCCAGTCATCTCTCTTCCAATCTGAAAAGTTCCAGTCTTATTAATTTCTAATCGTATGGAAGTTGTTCCATACCCCCTAATAATTTTTGTTGCACTTTGCTGTGCTGTTTCCAATTCCGATATATTTTTTGAGATGAGGTGACTAGATCTGCATGCAGTATTCAAGATGTGAACATGCCATGGATTTATATATTGGAAATATGGTATTTTCTGTCTTATGATCTATCCTTTTCCTAATGACTCCGAGCATTCTGTTAGCTTTTTTGACTGCTGCTGCACATTGAGTGGATGTTTTCAGAGAACTATCCACAATGATTGCAATATCTCTTTCTTGAGTGGTAACGGCTAATTTAGACCCCATCATTTTATATGTATAATTGGGATTATGTTTTCCAATGTGCATTACTTTGCATTTATCAATATTACATTTCATCTGCCATTTTGTTGCCCAGTGACCCAGTTTGGTAAGATTTCTTTGTAACTCTTCACAGTCTGTTTTGGACTTCACTATCTTGAGTAGTTTTGTATCATCTGCAAATTTTGCCACATCACTGTTTACACATTTTTTCAGATCATTTATGAATATGTTCAACTGTACTGGTCCCAGTGCAGAGTCCTAGAAGATGCCACTATTTACCTCTCTCCATTCTGAAAATTGACCATTTATTCCTACCCTTTGGTTCCTATCAATTAACCAGTTATTCATCGTGGAGAGGATCTTCCCTCTTATCCCATGGCAGATGACTCTGCTTAATAGCCTTTGATGAGGAACTTTGTCAAAGGGTTTCTGAAAATCTAAGTACACTACATCCACCAGATCACCGTCGTCCACATGATTGTTGACCCCCTCAAAGTATTCTAGTAGATTGGTGAGGCATGATTTCTCTTTACAAAAACCACTCTTCCTCAACAAATCATGTTCATATATATGTCTGATAATTCTTTTTTTTACTGTAGTTTCAAGCAATCTGCCTGGTACTGAAGTTAGGCTTTCTGGCCTATAATTGCCAGGATCGCCTCTGGAGCCTTTTTTAAAACTAGGCATCACATTAGCTATCGCCAGTCATCTGGTACAGAAGCTTATTTAAATGATAGGCTACATACACAGTTCGTAATTCTGCAATTTCACATTTGAGTTCCTTCAGAACTTTTGGGTAAATACCATCTGGTCCTGGTGACTTATTACTGTTTAAGTTATCAATTTGTTCCAAAACCTCCTCTATTGACACTTCAATCTGGGACAGTTCCTCAGATTTGTCACCTAAAAAGAATGGCTCAACTTTGGGAATCTCTCTCACATTCTCAGCGGTGAAGACTGATACAAATACTTCATTTAGTTTCTCTGCAATAGCCTTATCTTCCTTGAGTGCTCCTTTAGCATTTCAATCATCTAGTGGCCCCACTGGCTGTTTAGCGAGCTTCCTGCTTCTGATGTACTTAAAAAAATATTTTTTCTGTTACTTATTGAGTCTTTGGCTAGCTGTTCTTCACGTTCTCTTTTGGCCTTCCTAATTATATTTTTACACTTCCCTGGCCAAAGGTTATGCTCCTTTCTATTTTTCTCAATAGGATTTAACTTCCACTTTTTGAAGAATGCCTTTTTGCCACTGGCTGCTTCTTTTACTTCATTTTTTAGCCACAGAGGCACTGCTGTGGTCCTCTTTCTATGTTTTTTTTAATTTGGGGTATACATTTAAATTGAACCTCTATCATGGTGTCTTTAAAAAGTTTCCATGAAACTTGCAGAGATTTCACTTTTGGCACTGTGCCTTTTAATTTCTGTTTAGCTAACTTCCTCATTTTTGTGTAGTTCCCCTTTTTTAATTGAAATGCTACTATGGAGGACTGCTTTGGTGTTCTCCTCCCCTCCCCACAGGGATGTTAAACTTCATTATGTTATGATCACTATTACCAAGCAGTTCAGCTATATTCACCGCTTGGACCAGATCCTGTGCTGCACTTAGGATTGAGTCAAAAATTGCCTCTCCTCTTGTGGGCTCCAGGACTAGCTTCTCCAAGAAGTCATTTAAGGTGTCAAGAAACTTCTCTCTGCATTCAGTCCTGAGGTGATATGCACCCACTCAATAAGGGGATAGTTGAAATCCCCCATTATTACTGAGTGTTTTCATTTGTATACCTTCTCTAATTTTCCTGAGCATTTCACAGTCACTAGCACATCCTGGTCAGGTGATCGGTAGTGTACCCTACTGCTATTTTCTTATTATTCAAGCATGGAATTACTCTCCCTAGAGATTCCACGGTACAGTTTGGTTCATGTGAAATTTTTACTTCTTTTGACTCTACGCGTTCGTTAACATCTAATGTCACTCCCCCACCATTACGACCTATTCTGTCTTCCAATATATTTTGTATGCTAATATTACTGTGTTAAACTGTGTTGGTTTGAGTCATAGAGTTTAAGACCAAAAGGGACCATTAGATCATCTAATCTGATCTCTTGTATATCACAGGCTACCAACACCACCCAGTGCCCACAAACTAAACCAAGCAACTGAAATGAGACCAAAGTATTATAGCCCACAGGAGATTAGACTATTATGTGCCACAGGCAGAGAATAGGAGAGGCTGAGGTGCACCAGTGTTCAAGGCCCCTGCAGTGTCAAGGAAATGATTAAATGAGATACACCCAGACAATCCTTGCAAATGATGTGCACACACATCCTGCAGAAAATGGTGAACCTTTCCCCTCCTCTCCCCACAAGATCACTGCTAATCTGACTGGGGGAATATTCTTTCCCTATTCCACATAAGATTGGCTAGACTCTCAGTGTGTGGATAAGAACACGTTAGCCAAGCAGCTGAGAGAGAATGCCCAGGGCCACCTCCAAGCCTTGTTCCACCCCACTCAATTTGCCAGCTCCAGCCATAGCCATCCCTGATGGTTCAGAAGAAAGAGATACAACAAACACACACCTCCCAGAATAAACTGGAGAGAAAAAAAATCTCTTCCTGACCTCTGTCAGTGATCAGCTGAGACCTGAAGCATGAGCTTTATGAACAAAAAATTGGAGTTTATTTTGGTATTTGGACCCGTTCTTATCTTATATGGTCACCCTTATGAAGAATGCACTTGTAATTCATTCTATGCAGCTGAGAACTTTGTGCCTTCCCTGGGGATCAAAGTGGCATAATGGTTTCTGTTTGTCTGTGGCCAGGCCAGGCATGGCCACAGACTTTTTCAGATAGTTTGCAATTCAGCTCTGAAAACATGATACATAAGTGACAAAATTCTTAAGTCAGCAAAGGGCTTTTTACCAAAGCCAATCCATGTGTTGAGGACTCATATTCTTTTCTAGTTCCAGATTTTTTAAAATTCTGTTTAAAAGTGTCCTCAATCTTTTTCTATCTTTTTATGTTCTTTCACTTTGGAACATTACAGTTGCAAACTGTGGAATCAAGCTGGATATTAAGCAAGTGGGAGTTTTTAGCACTATTTTTTTTTCAGAGGGAGTGATGCTGAACCTGGAAGAGTTGATTTTGCTGGGGGTGGGTTACTTCAAGTGGTTCTAAAAGATAATGAAGTTAATAAGACCTGAATCTTTGGCTCAATTTAGTATCTGGACTGGTATGTGAGATGGTTCTTATTTTGTCTGAACATCCAACCTTAAGGAGCAACATGTGCCACTCTCCTCAGCTTGCTGGCTTGCCCACTGTCCAGTACAAAGGGAGGGTAGAAGTGATTACCCCATGCCCTTCCTCTCTTCTCCCTATTTGGAGTGATTAACCTCATATAGCACTTGTGGCTACATGAGTACAAAGACTGGAGTTGTACCTGGTCCCTGCATGGGCGAGAAGGTGGGGAGGAAGAGGCTCCATGCGCCCTACCCCACTTCACACACAGGGACAAACACAAACTTGACTTACGTTTACCTGGATATTCTGAGTCAATTGAGAAGAAAAAGTCTGCAGTAGTTTAACCTGGTTACCTTAAAACATGTTACATTAAACCCAGTGCGGGGGTGGGGGGTGGTGTTCCCTCCAGGAATTTGCATGATTAAAAACTGAAAATAAAAAACTGCTTAGTGCCACAACCTTGAAAGCCAAGATATTCACATAAAGTCAAGGCCTAACCCTGAAGGGTTATATGACACATTTCTGCTGCCTGAGGACGCCTGGATGTCCATACACTTACTGCACAGAAAACCTCTGTGGCAGCTGCCCACATTGCCCCATGGAGGGAGTTGATAGGATGTGGATATTTTGAGGGCCTGGCCAGTGGCTTTGACCACAGTACGAAAGCACAAGTGCTGGCGGAGTAACAGAGAGTAATAGCAATGTCCACTAGCCCCCCGTCAACGACCCGCGACGAGCTAACTACGGGCCTGGTTTATGGCTTTGAACGCCTTGGAGCTCTTGAGACTGAGGATTCATTTCCTCAGGCTTGTGGTGCTTCTGAGCATTTTCCACAGAGCAAAGTCTTTTTTGCACAGGCTTTGCCCCATTTCTCAGGGTTTCTCAGGCTTCTGATTAGAAGATTATTTTCCCTGTGAGAGAAAAATACATAAGAGTTTCCCTCTAGATGCAATTTTTGGTTTTAAACCAATGCAAAATCTTTTCTGGAGTTTTGCTTACATTCACATTTCAGTGGCATGAGAGTCAGTAAAACAGAAAGCCTGCGCAAATCAAGTAACAGTAACTTCTTATTTACATTCAGCTGGGCAAGTTTAAAATGAAAAGTTCTGGTGCCTTATACAATAGCAAAACCTTTAATGGCACCAGAGAGGCAGGGGAACTTCACCAGATAACTAAATCCATTGATCTCTATTCCTTTGGGCCATACTACTCTGGAAGAGTTGCATGAATGGCTTCGATCCAGAACCACATGCTGCCAAAAAAAACGCTTAGTACGTTAGCAGCCAACAAAAATGTAAGAGGTTTGCTCGGCATGTGGGAACAACATAAAAAGAAGTGGCTTTTTAGCTTAGTCTGACAAACGTCAGCATAGAACACTGATATTAAAATGAAATGGCAGAAATTCTCAATCATATCTTGGATGCCGGGGAATTTACGTGTGCTAATTAAAAGGGACAGGGTGGCACTCTAGGCTGCTCTGCTGTAAGTTTCTTCTCAAGTACTCCAGTTCAAAACCTTCCTCAGGGAAGAAGCTGCTATTAATGTGCATTTCTTGCAGGCTGAAACATTAAAATTAGAGTTTCATTGAAGGCAGATGCATTTCTTCTGTTTAGGCACAAATACAGAAGTAATTCATATCAAATATCAACTATTCTCTGTCTCAGTGGCAACTGATATTAAGGAACTATGAAAAAATTATCCAAATATACTTATGGCTCTATATTTGTAGCACATACAGACATATCTTCATTCATTTCACTCCTTCTCTATATGTATCACTATCATGAAGCTAGGAAGTAGCCTCAGAAACAGAAATATGTTAAATAAATTATCATATTGTGTATTCTACATACACTGACAATCTTATAGAAGAAAAGACAGCAGGTTTTGAATGCAGTGTTTTCAAAACACCAGTTGTTAAACTTTTGTTAATCAATAATGATAGCACTTGGTATTTCTTCTGTTATATTTCTGTATTACATCTATTATATGTTAAGTAGTTGATATATTTCAATTCATTGTAGTTCTATAGATGTGTGTGTACACACAAACATACATCGTATATACACTATATATGTTACCTTAACCTTCAGTATATTGCATTTGTATTCTTTAGGGCAAATTCTCAGTCTGCGACCACAGTCTTGCAGACAAAATTATTTATAACCAGAAATTCAGATTGTCAGCTACAAATGAAGAATACCCAGCATAAGTCAAACAGGGAGGTGTATATCCTATTGTGGCATAAAGATCAGCTTTGCAAATCCCAATCCTCAGGCCATAGTGCTCAAGTTTGTGTAAATTACAGCGTGCCAGGGATGGTCTACACCAGGGGTTCTCAAACTTTTTTTTCTGGGACCCCCTTTGAAACTATTTCAGGCTGTGATGACCCCCCCAATGAAGTGATGACCACTCCCATGCCATGCCACTCCCCCCCAGATTATGCCACCGTTATTTCTATGCTGCTGCTGGAGGTGACGCTGCCTTCAAGGTACCCGGCCAGCAGCTGCTACTCTCTGGCCACCCAGCTCTGAAGGGATCTGGCATGCATGGGGGCTGACAGTTCATGAACCCCCATAATAACCTGGAGACCTTTGAGGGGTCCTGACCCACAGTTTGAGAACCCCTGGCCTACACTATGCCTGTGTCACTGGCTTCATGTGATCAAAACTATAGGTGGGCAAAGCTTAAGAGTGTCTTGGGCAACTCAATGTCCAGCAACACCCCCTAATCTGGCAGCAGTGACTGGGAAAGGTGACCTAGGAGTCTCTATGCCGCTAAAGGATCCTGATTACACGGGGGTGACCTCACAAGGCCAGACACACTGGGTTCTCAGACAGTGTGGCGACACTGGAGGATTTGGCCCAGAATTTGTGTGAGCAAATGGCCCTTGCATGTGCAACACATCTGTTTGTAGGCACAAAGGCTGTCTGTGGGAGCTAATTCAGGAGCCAGAATGGGGGGGTGCCTTGGAAAATTCTGCTCTAAAAATGACTCAGAGTTTATTAGTTGCAGTGAATTCAATAGTTACGTCTCTCAACACATCACAGGAGGCATTCAGCAACTTGCAGCATGGGCACTACTACTGTGATTTTCAGATGTGCAGAGCACCCACAAATCACTCTGAAGTCAGTAGGAACTGTAAGCACCTTCGAGAAAGAGGCCATCTACCTGTACTCCATTGGGGTTAAAAACAACGTGTACTGTAAATGTAAAATATTATTAGCCCATCTGTATAATGGCTACATGGACTTATTTTTCTGTACTATTTAAAAACCCAGATAGCAATCTCCAGTCCTAATTTTACCAGCTTCTTTTCGTTCAGTTTACACTAATGAGATATTATAGTCCGAGGCAGTGATAGAATGCACGTCAGCTCTTCATGTTCTCCCATAAAAGAGCACGATGGAACACTGGCACCAGGAATCCAGTACATTCAATTGTGTAATACCCTCCAGAGCCAAGTCCTGCTTGCCTTGCTCATGCAAAAATCCCTTTTAATTCAATAGTCATTTTGCCTGAGAGAAAGGCACACCGGAGAGCCCTCACCGGTACTCACCATGTATTTCCCTCAAAGGGGCCAGACCATCCAAGATGCTGAGTTCCCATGAGGAGGTGCTGGTCTACTTGATGCCTATAGGACTGCACCTTCGTAGGGGAAACTTGATTATGTGACCTTAAAGAAAAAATAAGCAAGTGTTAAAGAGCGTTGTTCAAAGGATTTTTTTTAGAAACATTAAACACAGAGCTTCAATCAAAACACTTCCCTTTATAAACTGGGTTATAGTTTTAAGCAAGCTTTTTACTGACTTTGGTAAATAATATAAGGTGCTTGTGAAAGAAGAATATGTAGAAATGACATGGGCCAGTCTACTTTGTTCACCCACAAGGTATGAGTTGCCTGGATGGGTTTTCTCTGACATCAGTGTGTCTGATTTGCAAGCCTTTAGAACAATCTGCCCTCTCCTGTCTAAAATGAGATTTTAGTTTAAACCAAGTGAGTGATAGCTCTAGTTTAAAAACAAAAGAAAACAAAAAAAACCTCTTTAGCAAAGCATCAGGGGTATCAGACTGGCCTCTCGAAAATGTCAGGGAGTTTTACTCCTTTCTTCTGATTATTTAATTTAATCACAGTCCAGAGGGCTTGTTTGATCAGTTATTGTTGTGGTTTTGATATAATCCACATGCAGCTAGTAAGGCATGAATTCTATCTCGGTAATGATCCACTAGTCTTTTGCTTTGTGGACCCTAAGAACTGGCCTGTTGAACAGCCATTGATTTTGCATGGTAGAATAATTTATCAGATTTCTGGCAGAGGCCCAGAGATGAAGCTCCTGATTAGACTATGGACTCGACACACCTGAGTGCACAACCAAAGACAATCCCCAGAGAACTTTCTTATGTTTTCACAGGTGGGCTTCAGCTAAATTAGTAACGGGCTCCTGTCTCTGATTCTTTTTCCCTCCTGGCTTAACCAGAACACAGACATGGCAAATTTGTCACTTTAGAAACTTTATTTTATGTGCTCTGGAGTCCTTTATAATGATTCCCATATCTTTGCTGCCCTCTGCTCATGCAAGAACCAAAGCACTGACAGCTGACCATAATGATGGTAGTTTCCCATTAGCTGTTGGAATTTTAAAACTGAAAAGTCATCTTACTTTCCCCCCCCACAAATAAGTTTTTTAATGGAGCTTTCAGAAGGTCACATGGCAGTTCTATAGACATATTAATGCCAATGCACTTTTCAACTCACTTTCCTTTAGGAATTAGGATGGTTCTTCTTACCTAATGATTTTTTCCACCAAATAAAATAGTGTAAAATCTATAGGCTTCAAGAAAGATTTCTGTTCAGAGTTCTTCACAGCAGATCCGTTCCTTCTGTTGTGGGGACACTAGTATGCATCCCAGTTGGGCCTGATATTCCCCCCCCCCCCACATCAGCTGAATGCTTGTTCAGAGGTAAGAAACTAGGCATTCCACCCCTAGAGGCTCTATATGTGACCCATGGAAGGAATAAAGAGTAGATAACTCTTATTTGGAGAATTTTAATTAATAAATAATATTCCTCTTCTTTATTTATCTACTGTACTCTCAAGTTTAAATGAATAGTTCCAGGGGTAATAATAACCTAATTTCTATATTTATAGAAAATAGGAATGTACCTAGCATTACATTTTGTTTTTGATAAAGTGCCCCATTTTTATAGAAAATCAAATACTATCACTAAAGTTATTCATTAGCATTCAAAAGTAGCTAAATATCCGAAGATGCCATCTACTCACTAAAATTAAACAAATAAAAGTCTGAACGTTTATTTTTGTTCTGGGTTCCATTTTGTTTAATTAAAGTGGGAGATACATGGGTTGGATCCTCTGAGCTGCACTACATCCTGAGGTCACTGAATTCACTGGGAGATCAGGACCACATAGGAAGTTCTCCATATTTCAGGTAGACCAAATATTTCACTAAGGTCAATAGAAGCTTTGTCTGAATTAGGATTTACAAGTTCAATTTATCTTTGCTTGTAGGATTGGGCATTAAATATATTTTAAGTGTGGTTTCAAACATAGCCTACAAAGAAGGTAACATCACCCATTCCATTGCTTATGATAACTACATTTCCTGCTAAATACTGGAATCCATTGGAGATTTTCATGAGTAAGAGATGTAGGATGGACTCTCGGTCAACTAATGTAATCATTCAGCCTTACACCTTAATTTTGAGAGAGGGCAGTCTATGGGGTTTGGTTTGGTTTTTTTTAGCTGAATAAATTGAAAGTGCAGTGGCTGATGTGATACAACTAATGGGGATTTAAGCTACTAAAACATTTAGGTTTCTTAAGTAGCACTTTATGCATTATTGCCATTTTCATAATTATTTTCACAATTTTAGATAATGTAAAGTAGTTCCCAGTTCAAAGTGCTCAACCAGCTAACACAAAAATATTGGTCAACTAGAAATGTCTACTTTTGTAGTCAATTCCAAAAAGACTTTTAATAGTTACACTGTCAACTTTAAGGTGGTGGTACAATCATAACATCTGTGTTCGTTAATACAGCTCCACCAGCTTTATGTATGACTCTGCTGTTAAACCGTCAACTCAATCCTAACCCTAGGTCTGTATTATTAATTTCCACAAGGGATTATAAGAATAAGATCTTCCCTTTTTTTTTTTTTTTTTTCCTTTCCCCCTTTAAACTGGTGAACTGTGACAGAGTTATTTTGCAACTTAACAACTCTACAAATTATTCTCATTTCCACTCTGGCATTACTCCTCACTGAGCTCATTTAACTAGTGTTAAGTGTAAAACACTTTAGCAAGGTAAGGTTTGTGTATCCACAAAGTTAGATTAATGTGCAAGAGTAATTTCTGGCATTGGTTAAACATCTCTATCACTGAACTTCAGGAAAGTAGGATTGATGAGTTGAACTATTAGGTGCTGAAGTGTAGAGCAAGCAAAGACAATGTCTTTCTTGTGATAATTGAAATCATTTCAATTCATTTCCTTCTTGGTTGGACAGAAACATGTTTTTAATATGAAGAAATCTTGAGGGAATCCACTGACCTAGCCAGTCATATAATGCAAGAACTAATGGACAAAAAAGATATTTATTTTCAGTTTGTATTACAATTTTCTTTCACAGAACTTAAACTCTGCAAAGGCAACATGTATTATAAGAGCAACTAATACACTAGTAGATATGTGACCTTTGTTTCATATAACAATAATTGTGTCTGTCGCAAAATAAAGTAAAAACAACTAACATAAATTTTTATGCCAAGATAATAAATTATAAATTATGAAAATCTAAAGCACTGAACAACTTGTAAGCAACAGTCCTGTCTCTTAGCAACGAGCCAGGGAAAGCAGCTTGTTGATAGGAATAGAGGAGACAGAATTGTTTTGCAATGATTACCACCAAGGAACCAGGAACAACATTTTAACACCTGCCTCAGGGCACTTCTGCACCTAGCTATCCATCTCTCCAGTGGCCCACAAAGCCTGGGCTGTGTGCCAAAAGGCTTCTGAGGCCTACCTCTTTACCAGACCTGGCCCATTGCAAAAAAAAAAAAAGGACCCAAGAGGAAAGATCAAAGAGGTGGAGTTCAAGTGTGTTGCACACTTGTGCCATGATTCTACTCCTTTAAATGCTTTTCTATAAACAATGTGTGATCATTAGTGTAAATGTTTATTTCCCTCCATCTCTGTCCCTTTAGTGTTGTGTGTCTCATTTAAAGTCAGCGTTATGAATGAATGTAGACAAGTATTTGATATTGTGCCAACTTTTTGTTGTTCCTGTTTTATTCTTAAATATCCAGCATTAAAATCTGGAGTAAATGTTGCTTTCAAGAGCACAAAGTTATTGTTTCATTGCCAGACTGATCACAGCTGATTTCAATGATGTGCAAAGTGAATGTCTCCAGAAACACAATGCAAACACATGCAATGTTTAAAGGGGTTTGGGTTGTAGTAGATCTCAGGCCCAACCTCTCAGGTGGGTCATTCTCCCAGGGGGAGTGACCTAGCTAGTGCAAGGAGTCTGTAGGGGAAAAGGGCAAATGATAAGGAGGAAAGCAGAAAGAAATCTGGAATCCAGGAGATGATGGGTTAAGATGCAGAAGGAGAGAGAATAAAATGGACAAGAAAGGAGGGAAAATAAAATAGGGTGGAGATAAAAAAAATTTAAAAAAAGAGCGAGAGAGAATGAAAACAGGAGATGAAAGGAGAAAAAGGAATGGAGACATAGAAAAAACAGAAAAAAATTGCTTACTGATTTTTTCTATTTCCCCTCCAGAAATGAGTGCAGCACAGAATGGCTAAAAGGATCATTTAATTCTGAGCAGCTGAAAACTCATCACTGACTTGTGAGACCTGGCCCTTCTTTCACTCTAAATTCCGAGTGAGTCTGCGCATTGATCAAAGTTTGCAAACCAGCTTAGCCCATAACCCTCACTATTCCCACATTATTCCTGAATTTGTGAGGTGATGGGATAGCGTTAAACATATTTCCATCAACCTACCTCTACTGCTGTTGACTGTAACACTTACTGGACCAAAGTGCCCAAACTTGCTAGGAGTACGTGAAGCTGAACGGTAAGGCTTTCATTTGGCAAGAGACAGTGGCCTGGAGGCCAAACTCCCATTGCAGGAAGTCCATTTTTAATTTGTCACCTAAAATAGACTGCGTTCAGCTACCTTGTTGTATATAAATTATTGTTACCTTGTTGTATATAAATGTTATTGCTCCTGCAGGGCAACATTAAACGAATACATGGCTCAGCCCACCTCACTTTTTTTGTTTTTCCCTTAAACAAAATCCCAGTGGAATTGGCCATTGTGTCCTCTAAGATTTTGAGGCCCATCAGGCAAAATTAGGCTTTCTCCTTCACTTTTCTTTTGGGTGATTGAAGATGAAGTCCTGCTCACTGCACATCCTTATGTGAGAGAGTTTAACACAGTACCTCCAGGCTGTACAGTCCCAGCATGCAGTGCAGCACACTGGCAGTAGCTCAGCTGAAGACTAAAAATTTGGCTCTGTGACAGCAGAGCTGCCAAGAGTTGGCAACAAGAGACTCACAGGGAAGCAGCAGGCTGCTAAACCCTTTCACATTTTTAATTAGATCCACACACCCATGTCTTTGAGCTATCATAAATATACAGATGACAGAGAGAGTATTATTTGGGGTAAAAAAAAAAAAGAAAAAGAAAAAGAAAAACTGTACTGAGGTATCTCTTACCTTATTAAAATAATTTACCTACAGCTAGTCTTTGGAACGGGGAGAGGGGTAGTGACATTTAGCGCCGATAAAAGTCTTTCTTTAACTACAGTAAATTCACGCTGAACACTGTAAACGCAAGTCCCAGGGATGACTGACATCCAGACTTATTTGCAATAGCATCACCAGGAGAGGGCATTATCAGCAACATCTCCAACATGGAATTTCCCAGCAGAACTATACATTCAAGACCTAAGTATTCTTAAGTGTATATCTTGCCATGATGTTTGTTGTTAAAACTATTTGTTTTCTTTCCCTTGTGCTGTTGTTAGTATTTTCCAAGGATCTTAGTACAGTCAACCCCCGCCCCCCTCCCAACCCTTTTAACTCCATAAAGAGGCTTTCCTCATTCAGTTGTTCTTTACCTTTCCTCCTCTCAGACTCTCTTCTGCTCCTCTCCTCAAAATAATTACCACAGTTGGGCGGTTTCTTTAATTTAATACTCTTTAAAGACTATTTAAACAGAACAATATCCCCTTAGCTTGCTACTTGT
Organism: Mesoclemmys tuberculata; assembly: GCA_007922155.1. Taxonomy (NCBI): domain Eukaryota; kingdom Metazoa; phylum Chordata; order Testudines; family Chelidae; genus Mesoclemmys; species Mesoclemmys tuberculata. Next base: position 24,818,991 of record ML675611.1, on the reverse strand, counting down.
AATAGATTGGTTTACACCTTGCTTTTCTGATTTGACATTGGTGTGAGTCGACAGCAGTAAAGGCTCCTTTGAAATTCAGTGTATCAGTAACTGTTGTCATCCTAACGGACAATCCAAGGCTATTGACATATGGAGCAGTACTTCACATCTCTTTTGTTATGAAGTCTTAACACTTTATTCAGAATATAAACAGTGGCTGGCTCACTCACCTGCAGCATGAAAACACATCCAAAGAATGTTTGCAACTGGCTTCTTGGACTAGGGGCTTCATCTTGTATTTCTCTTAATTTTAAAGAAAATCTAACAGGGAAATGAAATACTTTAAGTGCAGCAGAAGATGGAAAAAAAAAGGAATTGCATGTCCTGTGAGCTCAAATTTTATAAATAGAGTCTAAAGCAAACATCAAAGAAATTGCTGCAGAGAAATCACAAGTCATGTATATTTTACTTTGCCCATCTATTTTGAACTGTTAGCCACACATTGCCAGTTCTCTGTGAACGTACAAGCTAAATGCTGTCCATTTTGGATGTCTGGAAAATTACTTGCTTCCTCTCTCCTCACTATTTATTTTTCAGTGTCCATTAAAGATGGTCACGTCTGACCTCTGTATATTCTCATTTGTACTTTGCCATAAGCTGAGAAACATGGAGAAAACTGAAATGACCCAATTCAGTTACATGGGGAATGAGATAGTGCCAGGTCCACAGTATGCATTTCAATAGACACACACACCACGAATATCAACAGCAACGTGCTGTATGGTCATTTCTTAGCAGCCTTGTGTCTTCCTCACTCTGGACTCAATTATGCCTGTAGGGGCTGATCTAGTGTGAAAGACTCCCATCAAATGGAAACTGGGAAGTGTCCTTTAGGTGTTCAGACTATGCAGAGCCACACTAACCCAGGCAAAATTCCTCCCTTAATTGCTTGGTGTTTATGGGGAGGGCTTCTCCAGCTATACCCCTTCATGGCCTTGCCTTTTGTGCTTTTTGTGTCATTTTATGCCTGAAGCATGGGGGAGATGGATACAATTCCTGCACTCCAGGAAATGCAAAGATTGCAATGGTGTCCAGCTGCAGTACAGGGGAGTGAAAGCACAGGCAGTTCATAGTGCCTTCCTCTCCCACCAATACGGTGAAAAAACAGATTTAAAGGATTACAATTTAGCTTTGCGGATAAGAAAGATCTCCTTGAGCATAAGAGGCATGATTCAATGGGAGTCCTTCCACTATTGACTTTATTTGGAACTCAATCAGGCAACTACAGAGCTTTCAGAGAGAATCTGGTCCTCCTCAAGCTATATTTAGATTGTAAATTCTTTGAGATGGACACTGTCCTGTATTATGTGTTTATACCATGCTTAGCACAATGTGGCCGCTATCCTGATTTGGGCCTATGGAGCTATAGAATACAAAAATTAACTAACTAACCAAATAATAACAGGCAGAATCAGCAACATTTACTCATGTTGTCACACAAATTGTCCTGATAGAACAAATGAGACTCAGCATGAGTAAAAGTGAAAGAATCTGAATGTTTATCATTATTAATATGTTAATATCCTTCTTGATGCACATGGTCTCAGGCTTAAATTTGTAAGCAAAATTTCATGTCCCGTTAACTATCTGAAACATAGTGAAACATAATACAGAGTGGGATGCTGAATTTGTGTATTATAGTGGTCTTGGGAATCAAAAATATTTGATGTAAATTGAACTTCAACTCCTTGTAAATGCTTCAATCTATGTTTTCACCTATAATATATTATATAAAGCCTGCTATTACTAAGCTCCTTGGGCAAAAATTGTTCCTTCTTTTGTCTATGTACAGTCCTTGCCATACCAGGCCCAGGCCTATTGCAAGTTTGACTCATAGACTGAAACAGAAAAATGGAGTCATGGAAATCAGAGATGGAAAATGCCTATTAGGTCAGCTAGTCCATTCCTCTACTGGTAAAGGTCTTTTTCTGAAAATATTATAAACATATTATAAACATATTATAAACATAAACTGTGCAGTTTGGGAGGGAAGTGTGTATCCACAAGGAATTCTTGGTGTGTCTGAATCCATTTGCAGGTTGCTGTGGAAGGTGGGGTGAACAGATACAGTCCTTTCTCCTCCCCACCCCTATTGTAGTGCTGTGCCCCTCTGTGAGTGTACAAAAGGCCTGATCTAAAGGTCACTGAAGTCAGTGAGAATCTTTCCATTTACCTGAATGGGCTTTGGGTCAATTCTAAAAGGAGCAGTCCCTTGGCTCCCTCAAGTGCAACGTCTGTATTTGTCTCTGGCCCTTGTGCCTCTTCTCCACAACCCCTGCCCTATCACATCCTTGCAACAGACAGGGACTATCTAGCCATAGTTACCGTGTTTGCTGTCTGTGACGAAGTCTTTGCAACATCCCAAAATGGGATCTCATCATGTTGTCTAAGTAAATGACAAGCAGCATCCCTAAGGCAAAAATCTGGAGGACAGAGGTGGGGGGAAATCAGGCAAAAGGGGGTTTAAGCCTCCTTTACACATTCTGAAATTTGGCCCAGAGATGCCCCAAATTGCTCTGGCTTGTAACAGCCATCTCTGCAGGCCTTTACACTAATGCTAAATAGCTGAAGAGCAGTGAGTTCTGTTACCCTGGATCTCATTCCCTCCCTAGCTCGGCCCACCCTGGACACACCCCATTACACCACGGCTGGCAGGGATATATCAAGCCATTACACCAGCCATTATGAGGGCATTCTGCAGGGGACACAGAGTCCCCTCTGCAGTCCCTTTATATTATTCGAGTGTCATAAAGAACCTACTTCATAATATTTCATCATGCAGTTTGGTCAATCAAGTGTGGAGAAGGCAACATTTTTGTTCTATAAGTTTAGCAAACTATGCAATTAGAAGAATAACCAAATCTGACCCTAAGCTTCTCTTGGTTCTTGCTATCCATTGCCTCTCAACACTAGGTTCCAAGAAACTTCAACTTTGAAAATGTGAGCTCAATTTTGTTTATTTTTCTGAGCTGCTCCACTTAAAAAAGCATGTCCAGCAAGTATTAATTTTAAAATAAGTAGAGGCAGCTTTCATAGTCTCTCTCATCTGTTCATGAGACACAAAAATCCCCGATTTTATACATACAGCACTGAATCTAAGTAAAACACATTGGAAATTATATATGTTTTAATGTCAGACTTTACAGATTCCTGCTGTCTTACAGACCAAAAGAAATCCCAACACACTTGCCTGTCAAAATAAAACAACTTAAAATATTAATATTTGTTCATTTTCTTATAAAAATCTTTTTTTAATTATTAACTTATAAGAACATAAGAACGGCCATTCTGGGTTAGACCAATGGTCTACCTAATCTAGTAGCCTGTTGTCTGTCAGTGGCTGATGCCACATGCTTCAGAGGGAATGAACAGAACAGGGCAATTATTGAGTGATCCATCTCCTGTCATCCAATTCCATCTTTTAGCAGCCAGAGGTTTAGGAATAACCAACACATGGGATTTGTCCCTAGCCATCTTGGCTAATAGCCATTGATGGACCTATTCTCCATGAATTTATCTATTTCTTTTTTTAACCCAGTTTTGGCTTTCACAACATCCTCTGGCAATGATAGGTTGACTGTGCACTTTGTGAAAAGGTACTTCCTTATGTTTGTTTTAAATCTGCTGCCTATTAATTTCATTGGGTGACCCCTAGTTCTTGGGTTATGTAACAGAGTGAATAACACTTCGATAGTTATTTTCTCCACACAATTCATGATTTTATAGACCTCTATCAAATCCCCCCTTAGCCATCTCTTTTTTAAGATGAACAGTCCCAGTATTTCTAATCTCTCCTCAGATGGAAGGTATTCCACACCCCTAATAATTTTTCTTTCCCATCTCTGTACTTTTTCCAATTTTAATATAACTTTTTTTAAGAAGGGGCAACCAGAACTGCATGCAATATTCAAGATGTGGCATGCCATGGATTTATGTAGTTTCATTATGATATTTTCTGTCTATCCTTTTCCTAACGATTCCAAACATTCTATTAGCCTTTATGAGTGTGGCTGCACACTGACCAGATGTTTTATAGAACTATACATGATGACTCCAAGATCTCTTTCTTGAGTGGTAACAGCTAATTTAGACCCCATCATTTTGTATGTATAGTTGGGATTATGTTTTCCAATTTACATTACTTTGCATTTATCAACGCTGAATTTCCCCTGCCATTTTGTTACTCAGTTTTCTGAGATTTCTTTGTAACTCTTGTCAGTCAGTTTTGGAGTTCACTATCTTAAGTAAGTTTATATCTTCTGCAAACTTTTCCACTCAGTGTTTACCCCTTTTCCAGGTCATTCATGAATATATTGAAAAACACTTGTCACAGTACAGATCCTTTGGAGGGCACTGCTATTTATCTCTCTCCATTTTGAAAACTGACCATAATTCCTAATCTTTGTTTCCTATCTTTTAACCAGTTCCTGATTCATGAGGGAACCTTCCCTCTTACCCCATCACTGCATACCTTGCTTAAGATCCTTTGTGTAGGACCTTGTCAAAGGCTTTCTGAAAGTCCAAATACACTATATCTACTGGATCACTCTTGTCCACATGTTTGTTGACCCCTGCAGAGAATTCTAATAAATTGGTGAGGCATGATATCCCTTTACAAAAGCCATGTTGACTCTTCCCCAATATATTGTGTTCATTTTAGTGTCTGCTAATTCTGTTCTTTACTATAGTTTCAACCAATTTGCCAAGTACTAAACTTAAGCTTACTGGCCTGTAATTGCCAATATCACCTCTGAAGCCTTTCTTATAAATCAGCATTATGTTAGTTATCTTCCAGTCATCTGGCACAGAGGCTGATTTAAGCGATAGGTTAACATGCAACAGTTAGTAGTTCTGTAATTTCCTATTTAAGCTCCTTCAGAACTCTTAGGTGAACACCATCTAATCCTGGGACTTTTAAGGTATTAGTTTGTTCCAAAATCTTCTCTATTGACACCTAAATCTTGGACAGTTCCTCAAATTTGTCACTTAAAAAGAATGATTAGAGTTTGGGAATCTCCCTCACGTCCTCTGCAATCAAGACCAATACGAAGAATTCACTTAGCTTCTCAACGGCCTTCTTTTTCTTGTGTGCTCCTTATTAGCTTGATCATCCAGTGGCCCTGTTGCTTGTTTGGTAGGCTTCCTGCTTCTAATGTACTTAAAAATATTTTGGCTGTTAGTTTTTGTGTCTTTTGCTAGTTGCTGTTGAAATTGTTTTTTGGCCTGCCTACTTAGGCATTTACACTCGACTTTTGCCAGAGTTTATGCTCCTTTCTTTTTTCCTCAGTAGGATTTGACTTCCAATTTTTAGAGGATATCTTTTTGTCTCTTACCTGCCTCTTTTATTTTGTTGTTTAGCCATAGTGGCATTTTTGTATTTGGGGTATACATTATGGCGTTTTTAAAGTTCACATGCAGCTTGTCAGCATTTCACTCTTATGACTGCTCCTTTTAATTTCCATTTAATTAGCTTCCTCATTTTTGAGTAGGTTCCCTTTTTTAAGTTAAGTGCTAGTGTGGTTGGCTTCTTTGGTATTTCCTCCCCTACAAGGAGGTCACATTTAATTACATTATATTCATATTGTCCTTGTTTCTGTCAGCAAAATAGTTCTAAACAACCACTTTTTAGCAAGTAAATTTACTATCATTATAAACAAAATGATTATACTATCTGATATAAAAAATTCCAATATACACCTACCTCTAATATTTCCGCTGTAAAACACAAGACCCCATCTCACATGTTATGCACTGAGGGCTAGTCAAGGCTCAGAACAGCTAGTGTTTTTTCTAACCAGCAGTTTTTACCCACTCAAGGATCAATACTGCTCCCATTGAAGTCACAACAGAAAAACTCCCATTGATTTGAATTAGATAAACTTGGGCCTGAGGTGATAAGCCCTTTAAAACACAGGGCCAAATCATTTATTAGTGCTTTTTCCTCCTTCACTCAGAAAAAAATCATACTTCAAATCAGTTTGTGCAAAAGTGGCTGAATGCAGCATGACTTGCATATAAGTTCCAGAAGGACCCTTATTTTTGGGCTTTCATTTTGAAAATAGCAGATGGGATGGATCACTTGATTATTACCTCTTCTGTTCATTAGCACCTGGCACTGGACACTGTTTGAAGACTGGATACTGGGCTAGATGGACAATTGATCTTACCCAGTACGGCCGTTCCTGTGTTGTGTGTACATGAGAGAGAGAAATCCTGTCTTTACTGAAATCAATGGGAGTTATACCACTGATTTCAATGGGGCCAGAATTGCACCTTTGATGTTCCCCTTTTTATAAATCCAAGGACTGAATTAGTCCTTATGTCCACAGAATCATACTGGGATCTTATGTATAAGCTTTTCCACCCCTCTCCCACTTTACTCTTCTAAACTTAGTTTTAAAAAATGATGATAAAGAAGCAAAGAGTCAATCACTAGGAAGAGGGATTAGATGATTCAAAGGTCAGAACAGTGACCTTTACCACAAATCTGTCTGCTCATGAAATATAGCTGAGTGCAGAAGAAAGTCTATCAGGGCAGGGTTGGACTTTTCCCCATTCAAAGAGTTTCTTGCAATTGTCTGAAGCTGTAAATCTCCATAGTGTACAGTAGGATTGCATGTTGATGTTTCTGTATAGGCATCAGTTGGTCAGGTGTGCGACTCATTACCGGACAGTCAAGGCAGCCGCTTTATTTTCACCAAACAAACATTAATAATTGCAATGGCAGTAGATTGAATGGGCAGGCTATTATCCTGGTGCTCACTAGCAGGCAAAAATCACATCCCACTCCTATCCTATTCAGAAAGTACTTAACCCTCCCAGCTGTACTTTCTTAGATCTCTCTCTCTGGCCCTGATCCAAAGTTTATTGAAGCCAATGGTAGTCTTCCTTGCCTCTGAATCCTGTCTTTAGCAAGTCCAACTAATAATAAGTCAGTTTCTATCCATACACAGAGGAAGGTTCCCTCATTTTTGAAGTGCCCAGAACAAGGAATGATATTTTCATTCCTTCTTTCCTTGGCAAAGTCTCAACTACAAGCAACGACAAGTATATAAAGGCTGATACAGAATCTACCAAACCTAATTCCAACATTCTTTTCTTATCATGTGACAGATCAGATATATGGTCAAAACATCTATAATAATGCTGCAGTCCCTTAAGCAGCAAGGTAGCAGATTTTTAGAGGGCAATGCTTGATCTCCATGGTACCAATTTATACTATGGTTAACACTCTGCTCCAGGCATTTGCTGGATTAATTACCTCTCTTTTTGGCTTCACCATTTCTAAGCAGTGGTTGCTTCAAAAAAAGAAAACAGGCTATTTACAAACATTATCATGGTACAAATTTTATATGATTTCTTTGCAAAGATATAACTTGTCAATGATTCATTGGAAACTAGACCCAGGCTTTGCCAAAATCAGGAACTTTAAAGGAACCTTCCAAAGTATCTGAGGTGCAAGCTTTGAACAAAACATGAAATTAGATGTGGTTCATATGGTTTGGGGTTTCATTGTGGACATTTTGCCTAGCTCTGCTCCCTATCTCTTCTAACCCAGATCTGTCACCTTCCCAACAAAACACAGATATAGTAACATATTCTATATTAAAAACCTCCAAACATCTTAAAGACTTTCAGTCGATCCTGACAAAAAGGATTTAGAATTGTATTTGAAAATACAATGCATTTTGCCCTGTTCCCTCATACTTCCATACTGAGCTCCTGCATTCATCTAAGGCCAGAGTCTGATACCCTTATTCTGGTCTAGTAGCAGCGCAGTCTGTATATAGGGCACTAGAGTTGATGTCAGGAGAGTTGGCCCTGCCACTGACCTGGTCTGTGACTATGGGCCAGTCACTGTGTCACTTCTCTGTGTCTCTGTTTCCCCTTTCACCCTTTGCCTGTATTGCCTGTATTTGCTTGTATTGCCTGTATTGCCTGAAGCCTGGAGGCACTATTGTAATAGAAATAATAAATAATGATAATACCCCTAATCCATGAGTAGTGCCATTGATTTTAATACTCAGGTAAGGTACTATTTGCTCTGTGTGAGGCACCTAATGAAGAACAACTATTTTCATCTGTCTAGTCTCCAGTTTTTGTGTGAGAAAGATTTAAGGGGGGGGAGGGAATCACTAAATCCGTTGTTACTGCAGTGTTGGAAATTAATCCAGGAGGTTCATTATGTTGCTGTCCACAGAAAGGAAGTTAGTGGGGAACACATAATATGTTATGAAGAAACATAAACAACCCAGCAGGGCCTCTCTCCCCCCTTGAGGGTCAGTAATTACTTCACAGGCCATTTCAGTGGCTGTTTATGTTGGAAGAGGTGTGTGTACCTGTGACCTAGATGAATAGCAGTGGGATTAGTCTACTCTCAAATCAGATGCAATATTGAAAGCACCTGATGAGACACAGGGCTATAATGTCTACAGGGCACCACAGTAGCTCCAGTGGTAAAAGCTCTGCTCTTTTCATGGTTTAGCCAATTAATTAGCAACAGAGGTGCTCAGTCATTTAGTGAGTATCTTGCATGTTGTCATCTCCACAGTGAATTCTCATAAGCTTACGTTAGACTGGCCTGCTGGCTTGCAGCATCAAAATGCATTGCCAGATGGATGACCAGGGCTCAGAACCCTTGCCTATGGGAACAGAAGTGCTGCTGAGAGGGGTGTGCTTGGGAAACAGAGGCGAGGGCTAGCAATTTGTTTCATGGGATCCCTTCCATTAACTGCATTCACAGCAGTGTCAAGGGATGCTGGCATTGCCCAGGTTAAAAGCTTTGCCTAGTAAAAAGGCCAAGTGGTACATGATGATGGATCTGTTAAAATGATGTCCCAAACCAAAACACCACATTATACACACCATTTTTCCTCTGGGGAGAGGATGAGAGAGGGAACAAATCATATGTGAGAAATGTTAGTCATACTACTGTAAGGTGCTCAGCTATTCCAAATGATGTGGGCAGAATAAAAACCTGCATGGAATGGAATAGCCAAGTGATGGAATTGGTGAAAACATGAAGTCCGTAGGCCAGATCCTCAGGCCTTTCCAATTGACACCCAGAAATGTTATGAGCGACTTTGTAGCACCATGATCCTTATCTGCCAGGCTGGGCTGGAAAGGCATCCTAGAGCTCTCCCAAATCTGCTCTAAGTTGTATCAGCTGCAACAGTGGCCAAGATGTCATGCTGACAGGCAAGGATCACTGGAGTTTAAGAATACTCCAGACTAGGGCTGCTTGGGAATTTTACAGTGAAACATTTTTTGTTTTTATTTGCCAGAAAATCTGATTCACTGAGATTGAAACTGTTCACAGGAAAGAGTAAATTTTGACAAATCCCCCAATTCCAAATCTTTTTGGAAAAATAAGTCTTGAAATTGTCAAAATATTCTGACATTCTCAGAACAATAAGTTTTGGGGTTTTGGATCAAAATGACGTTTCAGTTTGAAAGTTTAGATAATTTATATTAAAAAGGGTTGTTTTGTTTTATTTTTTAAAAAAGGTTGTAATCAAGGAAAAGTGCTTAGAAATTATCAAAATGAATGTTTTGATTGACCTGTTCCTTTTGTCTGTCGGATTATCGGTTTGCAAACATTTTTGAGATTTTGAATTTTTGTCCTGATTCAAGAAAAATGTTCAAAGCTTGAAAATTCACCTGGGATGGGAAAAACATTGCTGCCCAGCTTTAGTCCAGACACTCATTCACCTATTCCTAGCCAGGCCTCTGCACCAGGGGCTGCAGAGGAAAGGGATAGTAGCAAAGAGGTGACTCTGTTGGGCCTGCACTGAATTCACAGCTAGTCTGCTTCAAGCTGCTAGCGTACTGTGCACGAAATGGGCCTGGACACCTAATTCCTTGTCTGGATCCAGTTTCGGACAGTACACCACAGAGTACAGGACCATGCCAAGCTTCAGGCAGAGGGACCATTGTAATAATGGAAACTCATGATTCATGGTTTCAGCTGACTACTTGCTGAGGTCAGGAATGAGATTCTATTTTCCCTCTTAATCTCCTTCATTTGAAGCATCAGGAATGGCTGTGGCTGTAGATTAGACATTAGACGCGGAGGGCAAGGGCTCTAAGGCAGCACTAAGCATTCTCTGTCTCAAGTGCTTGGCTGGTTGGTTCTTGCTCACATGCTGAGGGTCTAACTATTTGCCATATGTGGAGTTAAGAAGGAATTTCCCCCAGGTCAGATTAGCAGTGACCTGAGCCTTTTTTTACCTTCCGATGCAGCATGTGGTATGGGTCACTTGCCAGGATTATCTGGGTGTATCTCACTTAATCACATCACTGACATTTCAGGGGCCTTGGGCACTGGTGACCTTGGTCCCTCCTATTCTCTATTTGTGGCACATAATAGTTTAGTCTCCTGTGGACTGTAATACTTTGGCCTAATTCCAGTTGTTGGGATTATAGTGTGTGGTTGCTGGGTGTTGTTGATGGCCTTTGATACACAGGAGGTCAGATTAAATGATCAGAAGGTCTCTTCTAGCCTTTCACTGTAGGATTTAACACAACAGGATCTAATAGAACAACATCACCTCACTCAATAAATATATATATGTATATAAGGCATATGGTAAATATTAGTGGAAAACAAGGGATAAGCCACCTAAAACCCAAAACCTAATAATTTCTGACCCACAGAATGGAAAACCTGACTTGGAGCTCAGTTCAGCCAAGGCATGCATCAGATACAATGTCACGGGCAGCATTTTTCCACAGTGCTTTCTCCCCTTCTCCACAAATACCCTGTTTGGGTGGTAAAAGGAGAGTGCAAAATGCAAGATGGTATAGAAAACCAGTGAACAAAGTACAGCACACACATCTGAGTGCCTACTTCTTTTATGCTTTGCATTAGAATGGCAACTTAAAAGGTGAATGGGAAGTTCAACTGCTTTAAGTATCGTGGTGGTATTTGAAAGTAGCTGTGTGCAGAGAAATGGAATAAATGCTGGACGTTTGTTGTAGAGCATTAACCACATTACTTTCAATACAAATAAACATAGGGAAGCAATATGAGGCAATAAGTCTCAAACATAACCTTCCTTTATAAGCCAAAGGTCAACTCTCAGGTCATATATTATCTATTTTATTTGAACTCATGTAATCTGCAGCTCTGGATGGTATTTATACACCTTTTTTCTTTTTCTTTTGTTACCTTATTTTGGGCCCCTGGCCACCTTCCTTTTCCAGCCATCACCACCCTCCACTGCTCCAAAAGGAAATAGCAAACTGGAAAGCTGAAAATTTCTATTCAACCGTCTCCAACCTTAGATGAACCTTCTGGTACATTGCAGGAAAAATAAAGGGCCAGGCAATCTTTCAAGCATCTTACTTGGATATAGCAATACGCTCAGAAGACATGAGCCTAACTTGGCTGTAAATCACTCTTGATTCTATAGGATGCTCTTTTCCCCTTCTCTTTAGGACATATATGATACTAAAGTACATTATTAAGTCACACATACTCCTGCTATACACTTGGATTTTACAGACTACCGATTTTAACATCCCTGTCCTAATGAACAGGCTGTGTAAGTGCCTATCATTCTGGCAAAAGTGGCTAAGAATCTTAGAAAAAAATAGGTTACTTTAGAGTAAAGAATAGGATGGGAGAAAACAGTAATTATCCCACTATGACTCTTTTCTCCATGCCCCAGTCTCTCAATCCCCTTCCAGTCTATCTCCTCTGCCTCCCTGTCCTCCCACCACAAGACCTAAAACCTTACACTGTGCAAAGGAAATATTGAACAATTTTAAGTCAGATTGTTTGGTAATAAGGAGCAGCGTGCTTAGCTTCCCAGCAAGACAGTCCAATAATGTGACATGGAGCTCCAGTACATGAGGAGTGCTGGTTAATTGCATAACAGTCTGGATGCTGGAGAATTCAAACATGAACTGTCTTCATGGATTGGAAGCGCCTTTCTTGCACCATTTCCAGGTTTGTTGTCACTCATAATATTTGAGGAAATGCTTCATGAACCAATAATGCAGCTATCCTGAACTGTTCCACAGGAGCTGTCAACCACCCTATTAACACACTTACTGACATTGGCCACAGTTGACTGTCTGTAAACACGCCAGTCTTAAAGTAAAAAATGGTTTTATTGAAGGATTTACTGGGCATACTTCAATATTAAAATACTAAATAAATAATGTCATGTTTCACTTTAAAATATTAAAACACAACTATGTCTATCTGGGCTCAGTTTGGAGACATGCATTCATTTACTTAGATACTGCACTTGGAAATCTGGCTCAGCACTGGCCTGCAATGTACATCTCCTAAGGAATAGGGAATGATCACATTCCATATTTTCAATTGCTAATGTGCATTAAAGGTATTGTATGTATTAAGTCTAAAATGTAAAAAAAAAAAAAAGAAAAAGGTATATGGCTGTCCCCACCTCTGGTTTATAATAAATGCTGTTTGAAAGCCTTTGACTAGAAATGCTGACCTTCATTGTCTGATATAATACATATCCAAAGTCTGTTTATCTGTACACACACATATGTATTTATATCATTCTCAAAATGTTACTGTCCGATCACCTTCCATCTTGTAGTCTCACTCCTTCTCACCTAGGTGTGAAGTTGGGTTTCTTTTCCATATAATGTTATTTGTACCACTGTTGTTATTTTGAATAAATTATGATGGATTTTCCATTTTATCATGAAGGTATTGAGGATGGTGACCAATTTAATTTCTCATGGACAGGAACTCATGAGAAGCCAAAGACAAGCCACCAAGAAAGCTCTGTCTCCTGATCTCATTAGTCTCATGGTTGCAGATGCCCACTCCATTGTACCTGGGGTGCAAAGCTGTCATGAAAGGTCGTGATCATGGAGATACAAGGTATCTGTAAAATAACTTGGGTTGAACCCACTGAAGGTTAGGACCAGAACTTTGAATTTAATAAGGCATTTACAGAGAGCCTGGACAATATTCAGAGAGTGGCATGATGTTCTCAGCCTGTTCTGTGTTGCATATCATTTGAGCACATCATAGTGAATCAAGATTTATGGGGCTGTTGTTACAACTGTCAAGTACAGTGCAAGGCTGGAGGTCACAAATGACAGCTAACGCTAGCAAGCTATAAATTAAGGTTCCGATGATAGAACCCCTAGATTGACAGCAGTGACATGGTTTGGCAAGTGTTTGTTTCTTCACATTAACATAGTGTCCATCTTGCCTGGGTTTAGCTTCAGCTAGAGGTCTTGATGCAGGCATTGATGTTATTGAGGCCCTGGGACAGCTGGAAGGTAATATTGTTATTATTTTATATGAGTAGCTGAGAGACTAGAATGGTAAGAATTATGCAACCGTAGCTCCAACAGATGCTCCTGTTCCTGCTGTAGTATATTTTAAAATGTATCATTTTAATAGTGCCTTTCAGCTCAAAGGATCCCAATCTGTTTTATAAAGTTTATACATATAGCACCACTGAAATGCAGCCACTTCTTTTGGCCCTGGAGACCAGAACAAATTGCCCCTCTTATGAAAGGTGCCATAGACTCTTTAATGTCTTGTCCAGGCCAAATAGATATGACATCATTTTTAAGGTCTTCCAAGAACTCAATTTTCCCTACCCCAGAAGGATTAAAAACTGAATTGGCTCCACTGGGATTTGAATTAGTGGATCCAAGAAACCTAGGTGCTTCAAACTTGTTCTATAGATCACAAAATCCACCTCCAGAGTGTACAGACATTTAAAGATAGTCTGCTTTTCTTGTCCCTCCATCCCGTACAATGTTGAGAACCAAGTCAGTTGTGACATCACGCGTTAGCCATGACTCATTATATCCAGACAGTTCAAACAGGGTCATGGGTCTTTGATCTACATTATTTCTTCCTTCATGTCTGAAACTACCAAACCTTTCCCACATTCCTATAATTCATGACAACAAAAGCAGCAGCTGTCCACTCTGCTTCTTAAGTAATAGCTTCTGCTCAGAGTGGGAGGAAAAAGCAGCTTTGTATTAATGCAAGGTTTTCTGTTAGAAGAGCTTACTTCATGGTTAGCCCTTTCCCTCACTCCTAAACTAAGAATGCTCTCTTTCTCTCTCTTCTCCCTTTTTTGTTTCCGGCTCCTCCCCCCCTTTTCTGGGCATAAGTAAGAAGCAGAACTTTGCTACCTTTGTGATTATTAGCAACACTGGGTTCATACTGATTAGTCCTAACAGCACAAGGTTAATGAGTTAAGTGCACTTATTCAATTAAGCCACCTCTTTGCTTCAGCTTACATACGTTTTAACCTGATCACTTCAACGTTACCTTTGGCACTATTTAGTAATAGAATAAATTGGATTATAAGAAAAATGAATGCCTTCTTGGGTTCTTAAGCACGTGTGTATTTCATTTGCCCTCAGCTAAATAAACAAATGGAGATTTTGGAGAGTCGGTTGGCTATGTGCAGTTTACAACATTGTCTATTATGGATTATATGGAATGCTGGTGAATCTCAAGAAGCCTTATGTTTCCTACCAATTGGATCTATTAGCAACTTCAGTTCATTTTCAGTACGGGTTATTTATTAACACACAATTGCAGATAATAAACTAAGAATGCCCAGAGAATATGGCATTTTTAAAGCAGCTACTTTAATACATACAGTAAAAAGGAATATGGCACCTTTCCCCAGATAGAGATGTATGTTTTTCTCCGCTCAGTTGCAAAATATGGCAATTTTCTTTCTTCAAGATTGTAAAGCAGGCCCAGTGTTTTCCTACTACAAATCACATTGCTGCATGGGAGAGTGACTGATGGGGGCAGTTTACAACATCATATTGCAAAGTGGAACAAAGAAACCTGAGAGATGTTGGGAACAAATATTGGCTTTTTGCTTCTGCCAACAGGTAGTTGAAAAAAAAAATTCTTGGGTCCTGCAGGATTTGTGACTTGTATTTCTGTGCAATAAATCAGTGACACTAAAAATGTGTTTTCTAATGGATGCCGTGTGACTCTATTTTGTTGCAAGCCTTATATTTGGGTGTTCTTAATTAACAGGTGGACTTTTTTAATGGCACTGCCCAGAAGCACAGCTAGCAATATGACACTTGTACACCCACTGACTGATCAGTAACTAACCAAATGCAGTATATCCATTTCATAGATGAAGACATTCGTTTTATACTCCTAGCTCCTCAGCCATCACCTCCCTTGGATAGAGATCTGCATCCCTCTCACTTTTGTCTGGAGTTTTTCCAGACTGCACAGTTCCCTCCCTAGATTGTGATACCCACAGCAAACCAGGCTGCCTAAAAAGGCCAGCGTCTGTGCTTTGCTTTCTCTCCAGAAGTTATGAGCAACATAAAGGCTCGCAGTTATAAGTTACCCTCACAGCTTTTTATAAGCAAGCATATTTATACTTAAGTTGAAAGCATTACAGAGGAAACATATTAAAAACAATAAAAGGACCTACATTCATGCTAAAACGCTTACCAACCGTCAACCCAACTCTAGTCTCAGCCTCTGGTCAAAACCCACAACTGTGTTTTCCTGGTGGTTAAAAGTTTACAACTATCTCAGATTCAGAACCAGAATAACTATGAAAGTTCAGTCTTTCCTTTATAAAAATTGGGACTATGATCTTGGCCTCATATAACAGATAATCAGCAGACAATGGTTCACTCCTCTGGGTGTAGCTTCAAAAGGGGGGGTGTTTGCATAGCTGGAGTTGGATAATTTGCATTCACCTCCCTGGGCCCCCACATGGAGAGGAAAAGGGTACAATTTACCAGGGCCCAGAGGCCCTGGGCGGCTCAGGCCAGGCTGCAACCCTCATTATCATGAGGAAAAAAATGTTCATGGCTCATGAGATTGTATGTATGGGAAGAGGGATTGTGGTACGTGTGTGGGAAGAGTCCCTTATTACAAGTTTGTGCTGGGCCCAAAAAAATTATGCTTGGGCCATGCTCCTTCTAGATACATCCCAGGAAATGTAGCTCTTGCGCATTGTCCCAAAAGTCCATTCTTCTGTAGCATCTTGTTCAATTTAGTCCTTTGATCATCCAAGCTTTACATCACATCCCTCCCTAGAGAGGTTACATATGGACATGACCCACCATAATACATAAACTTTTCATTTACTACAATAAGCCCCAAAGATACTAACACTTAATTCAACAAAGTTTTCCAAACATACTGAAGGAAATTATTATATCTATCTGTCACAATGAGCCTATAAGGTTTTGATGGGTGGAATACCTAGTGCTGAGCACCAGCAAAACTCACTTGAAAAGAAGCCAGTCAGTGGCAAAATAGCTTAAAATCTCCTTATATGGAGAACAATTTTATTCTACCATTTGCTGTATATACCTAATACAAAGTATCCTGTGGATTGTGGTGGCTTTACTCTGGAATTGTCAATGAGTTTTCATGGCTCCTTCCTTTAAGATTTATGGGTGAAATCCTAGGCAGATCCCTCTAACTTTATTAAAACTTTGCCCTTTGGTGACCTCTGGCTATTGAGAGTGTCTCACAATATTCTACATAATTCTCTTCCCATATTGCATGTTACTATCTTTCCTTCAAGACTTTATTCTCCCTAATTATATTTCTTTGAATCAATCTTTAGCCTGTCCTAGCTAGCAGTCAAACAGCTAATCTTCCACAATTAATGTTTTCTTCAAAGGGAGCCAACAAATATTTTCATTTGTTCATTTTCTATAGGAAGAATCAAAATTGCATTACTTTAAAGTCTTTCATAGAATGAATTCAAATTAAAATGGGCCTTAAGTTCCCATTCACATTATGCAGGTTGATCTCATCTAGGATCCTAATACATATCTTTACTTCATCCCGAACTGATTGCTGATCTATCTATGTTCAGATCTCCTAGAACCATGATCTCCAAACTTCACCTTGTTCAGACACCTTGGCAGCACAAACAGACAGTACATCATTCCTGTAGTACCTTCACGGCACCAGCACTGGCTCTGAATTACAACTTCTAGCACATATTGACTTTTGCTTACTAGGTTTTAAAGGTTGCTCTTGCTTATTGTGCTTCTTTCCCCTCCGCCACTGGGCCTAGTTTTGAAGTTTACTGGTACTGACTGATAAAAAATTCCTTCTTGGCATGTGTAACCCCTCTGTGAAACAGACGGCTGTGCAACTGAGACACATAAGCGCATTACAAGTGTCAAGTCCCAGGTTGAAAATGCTCTCACTTGCTAACTCAGCTTGTGGAAACTTCTGCACGTATCATCTCAGCCTCACGTGCTTTTATAAGTACACACAACATGCATCCTTTGATTAAGGCTTTTTATAATTAATACTTTGGCACCGATTGCCATAGAAAAGGCTGGACACCTGATATTTTTACTTTAAAACAAAACAAAACAAAAAACCTAAGGTATGTGCCATTCCTCTTCTTTATTTTAATAATGAAACTCATAGATTTTTGAAAATGGAACTCCGTTTTGAACTTTTATGTTATAATAAATGGTTTTGCTTCTTGGTAAGAGTTAGTTTTGAAGTCACGTTTGCATCCTCTTACAGTATGCTCATGAAAACACCAGGGTTCAATTCCAGAGTGTCTGGACCCTGATTTAGGTATCTGTTATCACAAACACCTGTACCAATGAAAATAGATGTCCTGTTGAATGTAGATCAAAAGAGATTACCTTTGATTTCAAGAATAGATAATTCTGTTCATTTTAGAGGAATTACAACATATGGTCTTTCAACTTGCCCTTTAAATGACAGCAAGTGCGCAGAACTAGGTTTCACACCTAAAAGAAAGTGCTGTAGTCACAGACCCTTATAAATAGGGCTTACCTTCCCCTCCTCTTTGATATTTAGCCAGATGCTAGGAAAGACAAGGATGCTTGGAAAATAGCAAATTATTTTACTGTTCTCAACAAGGAATAGCTAAACACAATATAAATTGGATGCATATAAACATATCATGTGCTGTAATCCAAAGAGACCTTGTGTCTCCGTATATTCAATTACTGAGCCAAACGCCTTTTGTAAAATGCAACTCCTGTGAATGTGGGAGCCAGACAAAACAGTGCAATAAAGTCCAGTAAATTCTTTCCAAAAAACAGAGTATCAGCACCAGTAGTTGTCAGAAAGGAAAGCTCCTTTAGAATTTGCAGTACACAGAGAAAATCCTTTGAAAGGGAAGATGAAAAAAACATAACTTTAGACAATCAAGAGAAAAGGCACAAACATGGGAGAATTTTACTACCATTGTTCTGTGTCAGAAGCAAATGGCATGGGGTGCCAGGAAAGACATCTGCAGGAGTACAGGAGGTCTCAGCCTCACTGAGGTCTTTCATAACCAACCCTTTTCCTGAAGAGGTGGTTAGATGGAAAGGCCAAAGTGATATGTCCCATGCAGAGAAAATACACAAAGTGTGGAGCTGCTGTCTACTTCTCTGTCAGGCTAGTCCAGGTACAATTCTTGTGAAAGCCAGTGAAGAATGGAAAATACTCTCTATTTCCGGGGTGTATGACTTCTTTTGGTTGCAAAAAATTAGCTCCACCAGCTAATGGGATTTAAAGAGTTAATGTTTTATAATACTAAATTGATAGCCCATATGCAAACAACAGTGTGACTTCATTTCACAGTTTAGAAATATCAAAACATCTGGAATGAAAGGGTCACATTTCACCTTTTAAGAGTAAGAGTGATAGTTGAAGTGGTCAAGGTCATGTGCTTCCAATTAAAGTTTGCATACACGCTGGCATAAACACTAGAGAAATACAATTCAATTTGCTTTGTTACTGGAAAAATATGCTGCATTTTTATTTAGAAAAGATTCACTGTGACTGCACTGGTTAAACCGGAAGCTCTTCTGTGAGTTCTCCCTTCCTATACAGCTCTCTGTAATAAGCACCAGGCAATGCATATTGAAATATTGTCTCACTGTAACACAGTGTTTGTTGTAACATATTTGCTATAAAGGACAAAGTTGGAGAACAGAGATATCCCTGTAAAGCACCATGCAAACTGTGAATAATATTAGGATAATTTGGAGACTTGTAAAAATCAAAGAAGCGGAAAAATATAATGGTACTTTCAGAATATTCCCATGCTGACTCCAACCCTCATAGTTCCGCAGTGCTGGGAAGTGAACAACGTTAAGGGGAGCAGATAAATGTGAACACCCTCTCCTCTCATTTTCTGTATTTTCCCTTCACTCTTATTATTTCTGTATGCTGCAGTGATGCTCAAAGGTCCCAATAAGAGATCAAGCCTCCTTTTGGCTAAAAAATGGCAAAGAACTGACAATCTAAGTATACACTGAGAGACAACTGGTAGGTATAAAGTGTAGATCAGGAGAAGGGTATCAAGTAGCAATGAGAGGACTGTGACACCAGCCACAGTGCACCAACTACTCAGCCTTTGTCCAACCTTCTTTTTAACATACAATACTTTTGTCTGCCTTTTGGGAAATCGCCACCATATCTTTGGCCTTTCAAACTAGAGGGGTAAACAGAAATAAGAGCATCTTTTGGAACTGGTTTGGTTTTTTTTCTGCAGGAAAAAAAAAGCCTCTCATTGAGTTTTTCTATATACAAAGAACATATGAATAAATTCCTAGTTTTTAAGGCCAGAAGGGACAATTAGATCATCTTGTCTGACCTGTATATCACAAGCCATTAAATTTCACTTAGCCCTGTCTTGAGCCCATACCTTGCATGTGACTAAAGCATATCTTCCAGAAAGCTATTTAGTCTTGACCTGAAGACATCAAGAAATGGAGAATCCACCGCTCTCCATTGCAGTTTGTTCCATTGGTTAATCACCCTCACAGTTAAAAATCTATTTTATTTCTAATTTTAATTTTTCTGGCTTCTGCCTCTGGCTTTCTATTCTTGTTATGCCCTTATCCATTAGAAAAAGCCCTTTAGTACCTGTTATTTTCTTCCTGTGAAGATACTTACACACTGTAATCAAGTCACCTCTCAATCTTCTTTTTGATAAGCTAAACAGATTGAGCTCTTTATATCTGTCATTGTGAGGCATTTTCTCCAGCCCTTGAATCATTCTTGTGGCTCTTTTCAGGATCCTCTCCAATTTTTCAACATCCTTTAAAAAATGTTGACATCAGAACTGTACACAGTTTCCAGTAACGGCCTCACTAATTCTGTATATAGAGGCAAAATCATCTCTCTGCTCCTACTTACTACTCCCCTGTTTATACATCCAAGGATCAGACTAGACCTTTTTTGCCACAGCATCACATTGGCATCTCATGTTCAGTTAGTTGTTCTCTAAGCTCCCCTGAATCTTTTCAGACTCACTGCTTTCCAGGATATAGTTACCCATTATATAGATATGGCCTGCATTTCCTAGATGTATAA
The DNA here is from genome assembly GCA_007922155.1 of Mesoclemmys tuberculata. Classification (NCBI taxonomy): domain Eukaryota; kingdom Metazoa; phylum Chordata; order Testudines; family Chelidae; genus Mesoclemmys; species Mesoclemmys tuberculata. The sequence goes on along the minus strand of ML675611.1, from coordinate 24,798,620 downwards.
CCTTACAATTGGCTATATTAAAAAGCATAGTTTGAATGGGTCTAGCTGACCACGCAATCCAGCTCATGCTGTATGACTGCCCTGTCCTCATCATTACTAATCCCTCAAACTTCTGATCATCTGCAAGTTTTACCATCGCTGATTTTATATTTACTTCCAGAACATTGATAATAATGTTGACTAGCCAGTTCTTAATCTATTTAACATGTGCTTTATTTTATAGTAGAAAATAAATAAAGCACTGTTTAGTGCTAATTTTTTAATCAGAATGTTGTGTGGTACTAAGTCAAACAATTTATTACATATGTTCAGTTACCTTTATCAACCAAACTCGTAATCTCATTAAAGAGTAATATCAGGTTTGTTTGACAAGAACCATGGATATTTTCACTAAAGGTGACTCAGTACAGATTAAGAAAACAAAAGAAAAAAAAAAAAGAACACAAGTAAAATATCCATAACCTTATCAAGTGTATGTGTCTCTTGATAGCCTAAATTAAAATGAACACAAAATGGCACCTGTCTTGCAGACAGCACAGTCCTTGGATATTTAAAGGTGCAATACACAGAAAACAAAGGGATATCAGTTACATTGCTAAACACACCACAGCTGGATGGAGAAATCTCAGGTACCTTCTAATGAAAGAAGGGAAACAGAAGAAACTAATGCCCCTACCACTAGGTGATTTTTTCACTTTTTCTAAAAATATAAGTGTCTATATTATGTACAAATATATCAGATGGGTTGCTACAGTCTCTCTCTGATGTATGCATTATTTATCTGTAGATGCTGGAAAAGTAGAAAGACCAAAGATAAGAGCTTCTGCTAGATCACTAAGGATCTCCTGTCCAAACTAGGGCCCCAGTTCTGCCACTGCATGCACACAAATGGACTTCTATCAGGAAACCATCATTCGAGTTTTGGGGCGTAGCTTAAGATCTCCTGCAACCTACAATAGAGCTTGCTTGATAGTGAAGTAAGTTTTGCTCCACTCCCAGATATCATCTCTCCAGGTGAATTTTCTTCCTGCAGATTAAGAACAAAACAAAACAAAAAACCCACCAAACCTACCAACCAACCAAAGTTTTTATGGGAAATAAATTAACTTTTTCAGTCCCCTTTTTGCATGAGTCTCTGGCATGTGCTGCATACTTTCCCTATTTTCCTCAGAACCAGGAGGAAAAGTCTTTCTATTGAAATGCTAATAGAGGAGTAAATGTATAATAAGACTGCATCCCCTCTGGGTCTACATATAATTTACACATAAAATGAAACTGCATGGCCTTGTTTCATAGCATATTTGTTTAATTATGATTCTTAAAAAGCTTTTTTCAATTAATTTTCAATATTTAAAAAAGGAATAAAAATGTCAATTTATCTGTGTACCTGATAATTAAATATAGTTTGGGGAATAATTAAATTATCTAACAGCAGAAATTTGTCCAGCTCTAATAACTAACGGTTAGCAATGATTTTGCTCATTTCTTTCTTCTCTAAGGATCCTAATTCAGTAGAAGTTCAGACTCTGCAGGTGTCAGTCACTCTAGTCTCATGGTACCATATCTTGGGTCAGAAGTGCCTGTCTCTTTGTTGAAAAGGAATGCTGTCCTTGTTATACCCATCTCCATCTTTATATACAGATCTTTGCAGTCCTGTGCCTCTCTCAGCAGGCCACTTATGCAAGATGGGCAACTCTGGCTCTCATGATACAGAGGCAGGACAGCTGTATTGCATGAATAAAAAAGTGATACATTATTGAGATTGCTTGGCATAGCTGTCCCTGATCGCTCACATACCAACTCAACATAACCTGTGATACCCTATTGTTACCACAAAGGGGCCCAAATGTTGATTCATAGTGTTGATTCATATCTTGACCAGTGTCTCCATTTAAGTCACAGCTTGGCCCAAACGGCAGTGGAATGGTCTGCTGACCTCAATAGACTCTTCTAGCATTGGCAGTTTGGTGCAGAAGGAGTGATCTGATGCTGACAGACCACAGCAAGAAAGAGGAATGCTGCTTATAAAAGTGCTATTATATCCTCACAATAATAATTTATATCCTCATAAGCTACACAGGCATGCAGTCAAGAGTATATGTGTTGAAATGGATTGTAGGTTCAGCCCTATTTTGTAACAAAGCAGTAGGCTGGGTAGATAAAACTACACAAGTTCCTGTTTGACTATCTAATGAGACTCAGTTTCCATTTATCACAGCTAAAGCACCCTATATTTATAGATGAGGCAATGCTTATTAAAGCAAACAGAGAAGAAGGAGTATTATGCATTTCCCCATTAATGGAAAGACTGAGTACAGCATGCTTTGGGGCAATCAGAGAGCATAAGGGGAAGAGAATACTGACAGATCAATGACAATTCTTCTCAGTAGATTTTTCCTGTATCATTGTTATTGGTTTCAAGTTACAGGTCAGTCTCTTGCTGCCTTTTGTTAGGAACAAAAGAGGGATAATGGGGTTTCAGGTCAAGCATTTAAGTAAATGTGTTCCCTCAAGTGTCTGACAAAGCGAAACCCAGACTTTCCTCAGCCTACCAAATGTCTCAGTGCAAAAGCTTAGCTGCCTTAACCAATACTTCCCAACAGGAATATGAGATGTGTCTAAGCTGAAGTTCTTAGAGAAATGTTAGTCTTTCCCTCAACCACTTGAAGGAAGTCTACACTCTGCAAGCTTCTATATGATTTTTCTCCTATGCCTTTTCTGCTTCTGATTTATATCACCTCACCCTCTAGATAATTAGACCTGTGTTGTCAATTAAGCTTGTTAACATTCCCCTCATAGAAAGCCTGCAGTGTGTTTAGGCTGGTTGTCCCATTACAAGCAGCCAGAAGATAAAGTGGCTGTTCCCCTCTTCAGAGTCAACACCTGCTGGGATACCTCCTAGTAAAAGGTTGAGTTTTTAACTCCTGAGCTGCTTGGGATCACAGAAGAAATCACTTCCAACACACATGCTATCCGGCAAGATTACAGGCAAAAAAGGAAGAGGAAAAAAGAGAACCAGTTACATGGCCAGATAGACTGGTATGCAAAGGAGAGTGGAAATATTACAATTCTATTGTTATTGTGAAAGTTGGAAGATGGTGACTAACACCCTCCACATCAGAGATGTCATTTGAAGAAGAAGTAGAAGAAGAGGCTGCCGGAGATGGTGTGTGTGTCATACATGGTGTCATACACTCTATCATACTAGAAAATAAAACAGCCCAATCATTGGGAGTTAGGGCCCAGAGCCTCAAAAGTATTTAGGTTCCTAAATTCCATTGGAATTAATGGAAATAATGAGTCTAAATACATTTGAGAATTTGGGCCTACGCACCTGATGGGTAAAGGGACTCTTGAAAATCCCACTAGGCACCTATCTAAAACTTTAGGTTGAAAATCTGGCCTTAATTACTTTGTGTGACAGTGAGCAGTGTTAAATTTCTGTTGTTCATGTTAGCAGTATTTAGCATGGTTGTGAAAGCCATAGGCACTTAATGTGAAACAAATGACAGGCAATATAGCTGGGTACTTAATTTACCAGGTATACTGACAAAGGTTAAGTAAAAACTGGAAACATTCTGGCATGCATCAGTGTAGCATCAAGAAGTGCATTAGGACTGTGTAGGCTAGAAGTACAAGTGACGGTAACAGACTGATAGTAGCTGACACTGGGGTAGTACAATTTTTGGGAGGCAACATAGTCTAGTGTAGTGTTTCTCATTGGTGGGTCATGATCAAGGAAGGCAATCAAGAAGAGTGCAAGGTGTTGAAAATTTTATAATAATTCAAAGTAAAGAAAATCTTGCTCCCACACTCTCTGACTTGCTCCTCACCCTTCAAGGTCAAGTATCCTATCAACCCATCAACACACACACACAAATAAATTATCTGGGCTTATCACTGGTATTACTGAGATATTTTTGCTCTTGATTCCATCGTAAATGTAAGAGGGCTTGCAAATTTTTTGAGTTCTCAACCTGAAGAGGTAGAAAACACTGATCTAATGGATAGGGCACTGGATTGAGAGTCAGAATATTGGGATTTATCCCAGGCTTTGCCACTCATCCACTGTATGAGTCTGCATAAATCAGTTCATTTCTCTGTGTCTATTTCAATTTATACTCCCTTTCCTGAGCACTGCTTATATTTGGGTCATTAATTGCTGCTTATATTTAGGTCATTAATTACAACAATTAATGAGTGGTCTCCTTATGTGATTCTATACGGTAGTATGGATAGTATTTTATTTCTTAACAGCATACACCTGAACCTAGAGAAAAAGTATTGGTTGAATAAACCATGGAGAAGGAAGGTGCCCTGTGTTGGTTTTTGGCACTTTTTGAGTGTTCCAGAATTACTTTAGGGCTGAAATGGACACCAATATATGGCAAATATATCAGGAGTGTGACTATGGGAAAAAATGTGTCCTCTCTCTGTTATTCAGTTTCCCCATCTGCAAAATAGTTCTAAATGTTGAGCTGGTTAAAAAATGTTGTGAATAAATTTTTTCACAGAAAAATTTCTAAAAATCAAATAATTTGAACTACTGCTTATTATATTGATTCTTACTCATCTGTGTGTAGGGTTGTGAGCAGTACAGATGAAAAGTGCTGAATTAGTGCTCAATATTACTACCGATAGTGGCCCAAAGACAGTACTGCAAGATACTACTGAAAAGAATTCATACAGATTTTCAGACAGTATTTCAGGTATTCTTTACTTTTATGCATTATTAATAATGATTTAGGGCCTGATCCTGCTCTCAGAGAAGTGAGTGGCAAAATTCCCATTGAATTCAGTGGCGTTTGATCAGATCCTCAGATTAAGTGGAGCATGGAGAGTGTCTCTGTCTGGGTTTTATAAAGCACCCAGAATTCCACTAGTGCTTGGCAATTTAAAACATAAACCATCCTCCTGTTCTCACTGTGATTAGCACTGCACAGCCATAGGTACCAATCCTGAAAATATTTAAATACATGCTTAACTTTACTCTCATGTGAGTAACTATATTGAAGCCAATGGAACTATTCCTCTACTTAAAGTGAAGCATGTGCCTAAGTCTTTGCAGGATTGGGGTTTATTAAAAAATTAAATGCTTATAGAGACATAGATTCCAAGGTCAGAAGGGACCACTGTGATCATTTAATCTGACAGGCTAGAGAACTTCCCCAAAATAATTCCTAGAGCAAATCTTTTAGAAAAACACCCAGTCTTCATTTAAAAATTATTGGTGATGGAGAATCCATCAGGGGCCTTGATAAATTGTTCTAATTATCAAGTTAATTACTTTCACTGTTAAAAATGAACGCCTTATTTCCAGACAGAATTTGCCTACCATCAACTTCCAATCTTTGGATCATGTTATACCTTTCTCCAGTAGATTGAAGAGCCTATTATTAAATATTTGTTCACCTTGTAGGTACTTACTGTTATCAAGTCACCCCTTAACCTTCCCTTTGTTAAACGAAATAGAGTGAGCTCCTTCAGTCTATGACTATCAGGCATGTTTTCTAATCTTTTAATCATTTTTGTGGTTCTTTTCTGAACCCTCTCTAATTTATCAACATCCTTCTTGAACTGTGGATACCAGAACTGGACACTATTCCAGCAGCAGTCGCACCAATGCCAAGGATAGAGGTAAAATAATTTCTCTATTCCTACTTTAGATTCGATTGTTTATGTATTCAAGGATGGCATTAGCCGTTTTGGCCACATAGACATGCTGAGGGCTCATGTTCAGCTGATTATGCTCTATGACCCCCAAATCATTTCCAAAGTCACTGCTTCCCAAGAGAGTCCACCACTGTGTCCGTATGGACTTCGTTCTTTGTTCCGAGATTTATACATCTACATTTTTCCATATGAAAACACACGTTGTTTGCTTGGATCTTGTGTGATCGCACTGTATTCTGTATTTCTCATAAGAAAATGACCATAAAAGCCTACCTTAAAATTTAAAGAGAATACAACTATCACAGGTGTGCATGTTCCTTTTCTGTGAACTATTGACAATATTTAAGCCTGTTTGTTATATAATGTTCTGCACATGCTGAAGCTATGTCTGCACTGCAGTTGGAGGTGTGATTGTGCAGCATGTGTAGATGTATCCTGAGTTAGCTTTAACTGAACTAACGGTGAAGCTGTGGCTTCTTCAGCTTGGGCTCTACCAGCTTGCTTGGGACCCTGGGTACTCCCTCAGATGGCTAGCCCACGCTGAAATCCAGGCTGTGATGCCTTCACTGATGTTTTTGCTTATGCTTCCTAGATTAAAGCTAGCTTGGATATGTCTATGTGTACTACAGTCACACCTCTGACTGCAGCGTAGAAGAAACTGGCTTATTTTAGCAGGGACGTGTTCACGGAAATCATTGATTATTGAATTATACATGAACATAAGAACATCGATTACCTTCCATGCTGACAGAGATTGATTGTGGGTCACTTTCACAGAAAGGCTTTTGAAGAGTGTTTGTAAAGAAGCCAAAGTAGGTACTCCTTAGCTTCACCTAAACAACTTGAACCTCACCAATTCTCTGTCCTTTTGTGGAGTATAAGCAATAGTTACAATACTTCCTTGAACAAATTAAAATGTAAGGACAGCTATTCTACTATGTCTTCCCAGAGGGCTAGCTCCTAATAATATTTCACTGAAAACTAGGTTTTAATCTTGATGCTTGTTAAAAATAAAATACTAAGTACTGTTTTGGCTCTTAAAGCTATGCTACATTAAAAGTCCATCTAAATGCAATCAGTTTTATTAGCTCCTATAAAAATAAAATTTACTCCAACTATCATAATATAATTCTGTAGTCTATCTTTATCTTTAGGAACTACAACACTACTGCCAGCTCTTAGTGGACATTGTTGACGGAAGATTTTTGAGGTTGATTCTGCATGATTAATATAGAAGAGATAAAAATAGACAACAATCACCTAGCATCAAGCAAGAATGGATGACCTTCCCTTTCCCTTGTACCCATCCCCACCCCAACTCCACTACAGATTGGCAGACCACTGAAGAACAGAGAAAAATGAGGTGCATGGGAGGATGGAGATGCAAAAGGAGGAGGATGTGCCAAGAAGCCGAGAAAAATGGTGTTAAGGAGGTTTAGGGTTAGGAAATGTCCCAAGGTGGGGAAAAGTGAAAAGGATATTGAGGAAAGCTGGTCAAAAATGTGTTGAAACAATTTTTAATATAAAATGGCATTTGAAAGAACAGCAATTTGTGTGTCAAAATTTCTATGTTTTGAACATTTTGGGGGTTTTCATTGACCAAAAAACACAAAATTCTTTGAGTGCTGAAAACTGGGGGGAAAATAATGTAGTTGCAGGTGCTTTCATTTTTGGGGGGGAAAAAAAAATTTTGTCCAAATTTTTCATAGGGGGAAAAATAAAATAATAGACTCATAGACTCATAGACTCATAGGTCAGAAGGGACC
>ML675611.1:24689219-24790781 GCA_007922155.1 Mesoclemmys tuberculata | reverse complement strand
CGTGTCATCCGCAAATTTTATTAACACATTCTCGCTCTTTGTGCCAACATCAGTTATAAAATGTCCTAAACATCTCTAGTATTGAGGTGGTAGCAGAAAAAGGAAGGGTTATGAGGGAGGGAAGGAGAGAAAAAGGAATAGAGGCAAAAAGGAAGGAGAGAAATAGAAGCTAAAAGAAAGGGATACAAGGGAACTGTGATAGAGAAGAAAGCAAGGGATGAAAAGAGAAGGACTGAAAGAAGAACCAGGATGAACAAACATGGGGAGGCGGAAATAGAAAATGGAAGAAGGTATAGATTGGGACAAAGAAACATTTTAGGGAAAGAGAAGACTTCTTTGGCCTGGCCTTATGACAAAGGTTGTAGGAGTTTCCATGTTTATAGGCTGGCCAACATATTGTGGATCCTCTGCTCCTCTGATTTTGTGAGTCAATTCACTTGAGTTATGCTCATCCTCCTGATAAGTGTAATGGCAAATCTTGAGGGCTTTCTTTGGAGTCAATAAAAAGCATTAACAATTATATGCAAAGTGGGAAGAGCAGGAAGAATGCCATTGTGCCCGCTCAGCTTGCAGCACCAGTTGGGTTCAATATATGTCCATAAATATTGGGCCTTGTCCTGCATGATGGCCCTGGGAGTTCAAGTCAGAAATCCACCATGCTCTCCTCCCTCAACTCTACACAGAATGGCTAGGATGTGGGACATACAAGGGGAGTCTTTTATTTTTACTACAAAGTAATGAGCGATAAAGAGGAGGCTCCATCAGTGAAAACCTTTATGTCCTCTCAGTGCTCTGTCCCACTCTCCTGTACTCTCCCAGCTCTTTCCACACCCCACATCCCCTGTGTTCTCCCATCTTCAGCTTCTCCTGCTCCCCAGTGCTCTCCCAGTTCTGTCACTCCCCCATCACCCTCCAGAATTGGGAGTACTCCTGGAAGAAGCCTTCAGCCAGTAGAGTTTTCATAATCAGTGCTTGTCCAATACTGATTTCACTATGTCAGCCTGTTACAACAATACAGACCTGTTTTGTGTCTCCTGAATAAAGAAGCCTGGCCTACTTTAAAAACACCAGCCTTTGTATGTATTTATTTTCACAGTATGCTTTGACTTGCCTACACTGAAAAAGAGGAAATAAGATTTGCAACAAATATAACTTAGCAACTAAAATGAGACATAGAAAGCTAAGCCTTTCTCTTAGCTGGAAACTTTAGATGTACACGACAGCAAAATACAGGCTACTAATACAAGGGAGGAGCCACTGTAATTGCCTTTTGCTGTGATCTCAAGGTTTTCAATTGAAGGGATCATGTCTAGGGTTCTATGCTGGTTCTTTTCTCATAAGCTCTCAGTACTTAGAAGTCTTTTCTTCCACTCTTAATTTGCCTGGAGCAAGGCTTTTATCTAGACTTTTAGCCAAGAGGCACCTGCTGAAATATTCATTGGCAGAAATTGTGCCATGGGTGTTTTTCCCCATTTGTCCAGTTCTATGTCATTAAAATAAGGTCGAGTGGGATGAAAATAGGATTTGACACAAAAGACTGGCATTCTTTCAAAACTTTATGTAATAGGCAATTAACCCTTTTCAGTGCAAGACTTTCAATACTAAAGACTGCTGAATAGTAGCCCTTTGTCAATGGTCATATCCCTTCTACATCACTTAAAAAATGGATTTTAGTATTATAACTCTACTTTGCGGGGGACTCAAATAATCATTTTGAGGGTTTTATTTTAAAGACAGTTTAAAGAGACTATATTGGTCTTTACCTAAAGGCAAGGGGCATCGGAGTCCAGAAAAATGAAGTCTTTAGAATGTCATCATGTGTGCCTTATGAGTGTTGTGGGTTTTTTTTTTAATAGAGAAGACATAACATTCAGATGATGATTTAAATGATTCAATGAAATTTCTGGTTTGGATTTTGTCCTAGAAGCAAATACTGCAGCTTTTGAAACCTTAAGAGATTACAATAAAATTGAATCACATAGAACCACAGGAGAAAAAAACCAGAACCATAGAAAAGTAAAACTGAATCTGTGTTTTTGTGTTATCTCATCATCATAACATTGCCCAGTTTAGAGGGCACATTATTTGGGAGGATGGGAGTAAATCTCTAATTCAAATCAGTTTTGCAGCGGCGGCAGGTGAAATCCTGCTCTTATTGAAATCAATTGGAGTTTTGCTGCTGATTTCAATGGGGCCAGGATTTCATCCAATATTTTTAGAGGACTAATTTTAGGCCTGATCTTGTAGCCTTTTCAGGCATCTACATCCAAATGAGTAATGGAGTTTTCCTTGCAGGATTCTTCCAGGATTCTATTACCTGGGAAAGAGTAATGTAGCAACAGCTACACTGAGTACTTTTTTCAAAACTTCCCTCCAAAGATCTCAAAGTACTTTACTAACATTAATGAATGAAGCTTTATAATCCTCTTATGAGATAGTAAAGTAACACGGTCCCTAATTCACAGAAGGGGAAACTGAAGTACAAAGAGATGAAGGAATTTGCCCATGGTCACATAGTTTGTGAAAAGCTCAAGAGTAAATGCCCCGAGTGAGATTCTGTGCTGTGATTCTAACAGGCACACCATAGAACCTGCAGCCCACAGTTAGCAGGGGCTACAGTGGATTTAAATCACCTTGCACCCGCCTGATTCTGGGTGCTCAGGGAGCTAAAGCAGCCCCTGGAATAATTTAGATAGCCTTAGGGGTCTGTCTAAGGGTACGTCTACACAGCATGTAAACATACTTGAGTTAGCTCTGGTCAAGGGAGCTCACTAAAAATAGTAGTGTAGCACGGGCGGCAGGATGATTGAGTCAGCTGAGCATGGACCCTTGGTCCCAGATGGGATTGTACTCAGGTGGTTCACCTGTGCATGCCAACTTGGTTACACTGCAGTTTTTAGTGACCTAGGTTGACCAAAGCTAGCTCAGGTATGCCTACACATGCTTCATTGTAGACATTGCAACTGCAGCGTAGGCATATCCTAAGTCAGGGGTTCTCACAACAAATGTTCCTTCACTGCGGTCAACAACTCTTGGTGGTGGCCACTTCGACAAATCCGTGAATCTGTCCCTGCTTCCTGTCGTCCTTCAGTGAGAGCTCACCCTAGAGAAGGTGGGTCGGGAACTCACTGGCCGCCCATGAAGTCTGAGGCTCCCCGTGCCCCAGCCGAGTGGGAGCTGGGGAGCTGCCCGGGGAGCATTCCAGCAGCCAAACACCACAGCCACCTCCACTGGCAAGAACCACCATGGTGATGTGCACACCAGCCCCATGTGTCTCCAGAGGTGCTACCTGCCGAGGAGCAGCGTGGTGCAGGGCACTGATCCCTACTGGTGGCACTGGTGCAAATACTAAGCACAGCATCTCACTGCCCTTGGTAACAGCTATTAAGGAGCAATAGCTGGGCACTGCATGGGGGAGAAGAGGGGAAAAAGGGTGTTGCTTTGTCCCCCTCCAGTCTTTGCCCAGGCTTTGGAAGCTGTTGTGGCTGCAAAAAAATCTGCTGGTGGCCACATATTGCCATGATGGTCACATTTGAGAAACACTGCCCTAAATTATGGCAGTCTCTTCTGGGACACAGGACTGGCCAGAATCTTCATGGAGCTGCATGCAACCGAATCACCTCAGATATACCTCTCCTCTCCCCAGCTCTGCCCCGGTCTTCCCCCTAAGCAGGGCTTGCAAGAAGGTGCTTGAAAGACATCTTTACGGCTGTCTTCTGCTGGGCCTGAAGTGGGAGAATCCTTCCTCAGCCAGCTATGTGACTTTGGTTGCCCACGTTCACCAATCCAGTCCTTTTTACTTGGTGCAAAGGGGCTGGAGCAGGGGTGAGGATCTCACCCCAAACTTCCCAACTCCCAGTCCTATGTTTTAGAGATCCTTCTCCTTAACATCATTGTATCTGGTTAATCTTTTAATAATCCTTAGACTAGGAGGGAAAGTCAAAAAATCAAAACCCAAACTGTTTTACATGTAAGAAGGGAGGGTCAGAAAATAAGGCAATCCAATATCTGAGGTAATGATATTGAAAAGTGTTTAGATCTTATAGGACCAGATGGGGGAGGTTTCTGCCAGTGGAAATAATGTCCCAGATTCTGTTTTCAGCTACAGCAATATAAATATAAAAAGTAACTCCATAGTAAATGGACTTATGCTAGATATACTTTGGTGTAAACTGAGAATAGAATTTGGCCTTAAAAATCACAGGAATACAATGATACACTGTGGCCTGGAGTGTGATTTTGCATAACATTTTCCGCTGACCCTAGGTTAATTGGAAGCCATTTTTTCTTGCATGGCTAAAACAAGATATTTTTAAAAAATCCTTAAATGTTTTAAAATGTAAGTTCAGCATAATAATATTTTTATTTGAAGGCTCCTGAGTAAATATATCAAAAGAGTCTAGCAAACCAAATAGCAATGTTCCCATCACATCGATATACAGACAGCATTCTCTTCTAAGGCATGCATGAGGAATTTAGATTTGATAGTCTGGTTACTCCTACATTAATGGAAGAAAGTGAGTTCCATACCACTAGTGAGAGTAGAATATACCTGAGAGCCATTGAGTGGAGGAGAATTTTGTTCTGTTACAGATTACTCATTTATTTAGGCCCCAGTTCATCAGAGCGTTTAAACACATGCTTAAATACATCCTTATTAAGCAAAGCATGTGCTTAAGGCCCATTGAAGTCAAGTTAAGCCTTAAGTGTCTTTCTAAATGGGGAAGGAGTGCTGAACCAGGGTAGGGATTTGGCTGTAGCTGCCTTATGAAGGTCTCCCATGGAACTAAATGGGAGGTCTGCATGTGAGGCAACTGCATCATGGGGCTTAGTGCTACAATGCTTTAGCCAGACTTGTTCCAGAACAAAGAAAAGTACAGTGAAAGAGGCCAGGGCAGGGACTATTTTGACTCATTCTGGACCTTTACTAAGCTGGGAATTATATTTTCCCTATGATGTTAGCAACAGCACTTGATAATACATCTCTAGCTTCTTGAGCCAAATTTTGTCCTTAATTATAAAGATAAAAATCCAGTGAAATCAGTGCAGTTACTCCAGATTTACACCAATTTAGCTGAGAGAAGAATTTTGGCCACTGTGAGTAAGGAAGCCAGATGGTTTTATTGGTCTTTGGTAACATGATGAGATATTCCTGTCTTTCTACAGTAAAAATGATGACAAGAGGACCTGTCAGAAGACATTATGATGTCCTGTCACACAGTGTTGTACATATAACCCCACATTCTGCTCTCAGTTACATCAGCATAAATTTGGAGTAACTCTTGAAGTTAATGGAGTTAAATCCAGATTTACAGGTATGTCACTGGCAGAAGAATTAGGCTCCTGGCTGTTTTTTTCAGGATTTTCAGTACCTGCAATGCTGTGGAAACAATAGTGTGTATGTTATTTCAAAAGTGAAAAAGCAGAATGCTACTATAACAGAAATACAAGTGCAGCCATGGGTGATACAGCACAGTTCTTGATTGCATCAAAATTGCTTAAGACAAGATGGACTGCTTCATTGACTTAATGCAGCTGTGGGATCTGGAAGACACTGATGGAAACAATGCTGATACTTTCAACAATGTATTTTTAAAACTAAAGCAAAAGCAGCCGTCTGTGTTTAAAAATGAAAAAGATGTCTATGCAGAGTGAGAAATTGCAATAAATGGCAAGCAAGGTTTTAATGGCTAAGCATCAAAAGATTTTGTTTTCGAAAGCAAAACAAATAACTTGGTAATTGTTTAACATTACTACACAGCAGTCAGAAAATAATAACTATCTAATGAAAAGAAAGTTGACATCCCTCATGCAGCACAAATATGCCAATGAACTTTCCCCATAGAGATAGTCATTTATCTTCTTCCCAGCTTAACACACTACCTTTGGAATAGGAGCTCCATTTAATCACTTTAGTCTATTCCCTCAAAATCAAAGCATAAGAAGGTGTGTATAGTAACTCTGATTATGATAAATAAAAAGAGGAGAATATCAACGAACTACTTTGTGTCTCAGGAGTGGGTGCAATTAAAGGTTCAAGGAGCTGGACTGTGAGAGAATTATCTTGATTACAGGTGGATTGTGTTTGATATTCCAAAAGTAATCTCTTTTCACTGGACATACAGGTCACATGATATGTTCCTATTTCCCTGAGTAGAAAAGCAGAATATTTATAACCAAGTTTCTGGTGCAAATCCTCATATTAACACATTCAGCAAATAGTTCCCCAAATATTCTCCTACATTTGCTATATATTCAGTTTTAGGTGAATCTCTCTCATTGTATGTGCTTGTGAAATATTCTCAGACAGCTCACAAATGGAACAAGTACACCATCAAAATGAATCCATTTAAAATTCCCAGTGAATGTGTTCATAAATATTTTTGCAGTAATATCCCAGAGCGACTCACAATTTAAACTGTAATTCCAGGTTACTCAGTTAGCTATGTTGCCTGATATCATCTCTCTTTAATGTTTACCCTTAACAAAGGAAAACCATGAAAGATAATATGGACGCAGCTTTGTTGTCTACTATTATTATTTATTTATTTATTATTTGTGCTGTGATGAACCCTAAAGATCAATTAGATACAACATGCATTATAGATTTTATTGTAGCAATGATGAAACCTGAAAATTGTGGGTTGTTTTTGTTGTTGTTTTTCCTTCTTTTTGTTTGGGGGGGGGGGGGAGGAAGGGAGAGGTATGCTTGGATAAGGTCTCCAAAGTTTTAATAGGTATCAGTCTTTCCTGTATCTATCCAAACACTTGGATTTTGCAAAAATGAATTGGAAGCGATACTAAGCTTTATCATGAGATTTCCAGTACTTCTCGTTTGAGACGAAAATGCTCTGAGTAGATCCTGGCTGTGGAAAAGTAATTGTAATAATAGTTTTTGAAATTTCACCAACATTTCCTGTTAGATTTGAATTTATCTAACACAGGCCAGTTCTCCCATTCATGGTTGCTAGCTGGTCTGTTTATTCCAAGTGGAGGATTGAGCCACTAGAAGCCAAACCACAGACTTTCTCCTCTGTTTACAAATAGAATGTAGGGGTAGATAGCTGCCTTATCATCATGGTACCTACCCTCACTATAGCACTGTGGTCTTCCTATGGGGAAGGGCAAGTAAACAGGACAGATCCATCGCATACACTTCCCTTACCCACAAGAAGCAGGGGTGAATTTACTGAAATGAATAATGAGATCTAAACACTCTATGGACAACAGTGGTTGGAGTCATTCCTGGCCTTGCAGCTCCATTAAAAGGCAGAAAGAAGCAGCAGAGCACTTGAGGCTATTTCAGAATGCAGGGACTCCACTGCTAGCCCCTGACCTCTGGTAACTGTCCAGAGATCTGAATCTTCTGGAGTCTGAATCCTCTTTTTGTTCCACAAAGAGTGAGAGCAAACCCATTATACTGACAGAACTATCTGGGAAAACTTGGGTCTTAATGCCGTGACGTGCTGAGTGCCACCAAGAAGTGCTCAGAGCCTTTACTCCCATTGAGTTCACTGGGAGTTGACAACACTTGGCACCGTGCAGGATTAAGCCCCTCAGGAGAGTCACCTCACAGAGTTAGCCTCTCCTTAAAATCATGTCCTTCAGAATTCTCCCACAGGAGGCGGAAATCTAGGCAAGAATATGTACTGTATATAAATATCTTTGAACATTGAACGGTTCCCCCTTTCCTCTTTCTTTGAATTTCTGTAGAATTTCCTTTATTCATCTGAATTCATGAGATGGTACTTCTCTAAAGTAGCAAAGATTTATCCAACTATTTTGTGTTTAAATATGGAGCTTGAATCTCTAATCACAATTTAATATGACTAAATACGTACATACTTTATGGTCAATCATCCAGATCTTTTACAAGGTCCCTTGGCTTAGGAATTACTAAATCTCAAATGGTACTATATATGAGCCTTGTCTGACATGACATATATTGAAACAGACTGTGGAACGATCACTTAGAGATGAGAACCTTGTTACAGTTTTAGTGAACCAAAGCTAAGAGGCAAATTATTCAATTATAGTAAATTTACAGTAGCTTAATATTTGATAGAAGTGGTTCTTCTATCATCAGAGCATCGTATTGAAAACCCTTGAGCAGCAAAATAGCTCCGGAAACTCTGAGGATGTTTTAGCCACTTATTAAGAAAATTCATCTATCTTGATCTTTTATGAACACTTTGGCTCTTATACCTTATACTATAATGATTGTGACATATTTTGTGTGTGCGCTGACTTTCTAAATTAGCTTGTGTAGTGATCCACCAGAGGGAGCGAGAGCACATTTTGCCAGCTAGTGGTAAGGGTTCAAGCTGCATAATTAATTAAAGAAAAATAATAGCGGGTGGGAATCTCCGTGTGGCTTCAAATTCAGCACCCTCTTGAACTTTCTCTGTGTACTGTAGGTGTCTAAGCCATATAAACCTGTTATCCTGTTTTAAAGTAGGCAGTATGACTAGTGTATCCTATTTAAGTTAAATAAGTTTGGCTGGCCTGAGGAACTATTTAATACGGGGACCCCATGAGACTGTACCTCATGTCTTTGTAAGTGGTTCACGGTTCAGTGTGTTATATGTCTCCCTCTTGTGGCTGCTCCACATAAGGACATATGGTCCTACTACTGCTATCAACAAATGGAATAGTTCCTTTAGTTCAAGTGGTAGAGACCCACGCTTTGAAAACCTGATGCGAAGTTCATTAGATCAAAGATGTCAATGACCAGTGGACTGGGCCATTAATGGTCTCAGACTCAGTCCCCACTGCAGTGTTCTTATTAAGCCATGGAAAGCTTGTCTAACAATTGCATTATTTGTACTGAATCATTACAAAACACAGCATTAAGAGCCTGAAGTGAACGTCAATCTGCCACTTTCTGTTCTGAGCCCAGCAATCCAGAATTTCACCTTTCAAAATGGAGGATGATTTTGGATCTCTGCAGTCAAACCCCATATCTTTACGCAACAATAACACAGCAATGACGTACACTGCCAATAGCACGTTTGGGGCGTAATTACACTTACACCTGATGTCAATCTAGAACATCAAACTTTAAAGTGAGCATACTGATACCTGATGGAGAGAAAGGTGTGAAAAGAAATCCCCCTCTGACAACCATGTTTGTGCGGGTTCACCAACAAAATCCCCAGAACGCTTTTTGTTTTCACTTTGAAGTTCTCTGCAAATCGACTAGCTCTGTCACAGTCAGGCAAATGTAAGTTTTCTGTGGATAAATTTTGCTAAAGTAGCAAGATTTATTTGCAATCCAGCAACTTCATTCATGAGGTTTGTCTGAGAACAGGAAGCCATTTGTGATCTGCACAAATGGAACCAAAATTGAGGCCACCATTAATATGTTTGAGTTGCTATTGTAAATGCTGCAGGTTGAGTGGTAACAGGAACTTAAGTTCCATTTCCTTAGTTGAAAGGGTACTTCTTCTAGTGAGGAAAAGTTGCTCTCTTCGAAATACCTGTGTCAGCCTATTCCTTTTGGGAATTTACCTGTAAGCACTAGGCTGCAATGAATGCTAAAAGGGAACACCACAATTCCTAATTGTGCTCATTGCTCTCTGACCTCTGGGTATAATTTTGGGCCATCTAGTTGACTGATTAGTTTGGATTATCTAAATTCCTCTTGATTCAAAGGAATGGTATCTTATTAGGTCCAATGGTAATACGTTTACAAAAGCACCATCATTTAACTTATAAATTAACTCTGTTTCATATTTGCTGCTGTGACATTTACACTGAGTTGTAGGGCAGGTTCAGATTTTTTTTTTAAATCTACTAATTTTTTTTTTTACTGTGAATATGGCAACAGTGCTGCAGATCAAAGTCTGTCTTATTAATAATAATAATAAAAAAAACAGCTCCTCACCTTTCTATTGTCTTTTTTTTTTTAACGGGTACTCCTTAGGCCGGACTGAGCAAAAAGAAACTGTATTGTGAAGAAGAAAGAAGAGAGCCTTCTTTACTTTTTAACCCTGGGATTGTCAATTTCTATCAGCAGTTGCAGGATATGACACTCTTAGGATAGCTTTAATCTGATTTGCATACTGTGAATTCTTACAACAGCAGCATGAATTGTGACAGGGGCTAATTAGCATTTCCACCCCCTCTATTTGACTCTTTTATTTTTGACGACAAGTGCCAGAAGCAGTAGAGGAAGTTTAACTAAACCTGGATTAAGAAATCAGGCTCAGGTTTTGGAAGTAAAAAAAAAAAAAGAAAAAGAAGAAAGATGATCAGTCCCACAGGTATTTCCAGGAGTGAAGAGGGGGATATATATATATATCACATAAAGAAATGTTCATGTCATTTTTTACTGTAAACAGAGCAGCAGTGAGGACACATGACTGTTTGTGATTTTGTGATATTTCAGAATGTTATATGCAATGGGTTCAAGCTCCTCCTTAAAAGACTCCATCCAACTGCCAATGAAGCCCATAGGAGACTTTCATTGACTCCAATGGGTGTTGAATGAAGCATTTAGTATCAGGAAAAACTTCATGGCATTAAGCCATGTACTTCACTTCATTTGTTAGCAAAGGGGAGCATAAGCCATCAGATTTGGAACAGGGGTTCCAAACTGGAATGGGATCAGAGGTCATAGACATGGAACATAGCACTTATTCAACCATTCTTTCCTCCATAGTATGGACAGCTCTCTGAAAACATATGGCATAGTTAAGAAATTAAGAACACAAGAACGGCCATACTGGGTCAGATCAATGGTCCATCTAGCTCAGTATCCTGTCTTCCAACAGTGGCCAATGACAGGTGCTTCAGAGGGAATTAACAGAACAGATAATCGTCAAGTGTTCCATCTTGTTACCAATTCCCAGCTACTGGCAAACAGCAATTCCTGCCCATCTGGCTAATACCCATCGATGGACCTATCCTCCATGAACTTATCTAGTTATTTTTTGAACTCTGTTATAGCCTTCACAACATCCTCTGGCAAGGATTCCACAGGTTAACTTTACATTTTATTTGTCTTAAACTTGCTGCCTATTAATGTCCATTTGGTGACCCCATAGTTCCTGGGTTATGAGAAGTAAATAGCATTTCCTTGTTTACTTTCTCCATCCAAATCATGATGTTATAGACCTCCATCATATCCCCCCTTAGTTGTCTCTTTTCCAACCTGAAACATCCAAGTTTTATTAATTTCTCTTCATATGGAAGCTATTCCATACCCCTGATCATTTTTATTGCTCCTTTCTGTACCTTTACCAATTCCAATATATATTTTTTAAGATGGGGCAACCAGATCTTCATGCAGTATCCAAGATATGGGCATATCGAGGATTTATATGCACGCATTATGATATTTTCTGTTTTATTATCTATCCCTTTCCTAATGATTCCCAACGTTCAGTTAGCTTTTCTGTCTGCCGCTGAACATTGAGGGATGTTTTCAGAAAACTATCCACAGTGACTCCTAGATCTCTTTCTTGAGTGGTAACAACTAATTTAGACCCCATCATTTTATATATATAGTTGGGATTATGTCTTCCAATGTGCCTTACTTTGCATTTATTAACATTGCATTTCATCTGCCATTTTGTTGCCCAGTCACCCAGTTGAGATCCCTTTATAACTCTGGAGCTGCCACCATTGCTACTGCTCTGATGTGGGTCAGCACAGGGGATAGAGCACAAGGTAGTCGTGGGGCTGCATGGTGTCTCCTCAGGCACATGCCCAGGGCCCGCCCGTGAGGCAAGGGACCAGGGAGGCACAGCATGCAGACCCATTCCCATTCCCAGTACACCACCTGCAGCTGGCTGGACTGCTACAATCCTACTCGGGGCTCAGAAGCAGCGGTTACCACAGCAATGTCATTACGAAGTGACTCCTGCATGTGGTAAATTGTCATGGTAACAAGGCAGCTTCTTGAGGCACTATCAGCTATACCAAGATTTGTGCCTCATGAATGTTATGGCGTCATGTTTCACTACTGGAGAGAGTGAGCTGTGGCATTTAAATCGTAGCACTGTTTGTACTTAAATCTGTATATATTTATCTATTAAATAAAAAGAAAGAATATGCAAAATATATTTCATATCTTTTGGAACCTCTTGGTTACGCTATGCCTCACTTGTCTGTGCTGATGAGCCACCTCTGAACTGACCCACACTGCCTCTCATAGCTGGCAACTCATATCTAGTCACCAGAGAATCCAGGCAGCAGATAAAAAAAGCATTAGCTCCTCTCCTTTCAGCACTGTAATAAAACAAATAGTTCTGTACCATGCCATATACTTCTTAGTACATAATTTTCCACACAAGTTACATATTGTATCTCTTCATCCTCAGAATAATTAAAGCTAAAAAACAAGCAAAAAAGTGAGGAAAAAGAAGAGGAAAAATACCATTGTCAATGCAATGAACAACAAAAATCAACTGAAAGAATCATGTTTAGCTGGTGTTTTTATAGGAACACTTTGTTATACAGCCTGGTAAAGCATGGATATATGAAACCAACATTAAAAAAAACAATTACAAAAAAACTAATACACAAGAATTTAGGCCCCCATTCAGCAAAATACTTACATATCTTTAATCATATGAGTAGCTCCGCAGACTTAAAGGACACTACTCACATGCTGAAAGTTAAGCATGCGATGAGGTCTACATGAGTCGTGGCTGGATTTTGCAAAGTGTGAAATGAACTAATCCTCTGGCATTCTAACTGTGCCTTATAGAAACGTTGATCCCAGTTTGGAATCACAACCACCTCCAGGGTGGGATATAAGTGAAATGAATTAAATGGCTCATAGTCTAACGTACAGCTCATAAATCAGATATATAACTAAAATACTTTATGTTATGGAATATCATGAAACCTCGACACAGGGAAACCTCCCACTGAGTTCAGAAAGAGTTTTTCCTGCATCAGGACTGAAGAATCAGAGCTTCTAGTTTAGGAATAAGGGAAAGGGGAACTGACTTGCCAACTGGGGAAAACCCTACAATTTAGAAGAATTGCCTGAGGAAGGGCATCATATGGATTTCCCAGTTAATCAAAGATGAGGATTTTGTCCCTTTCTAATACTAAAGACACAATATGACTGCCACCCTCAGCAGAGTGGCAGTACCTACAGCTAAAACTTGTTAATGTATCTGTTTGGTCTGGATGCCCTAGTACTGACGGGGTATATCTATGCAATGTTGTAACTGTACTGGTCCCAGTATACTAGAAAAACAAGGTGGGTGAGATAATATATTTTTGGGACCAACTTCTTTGGTGAGAGAGACAAGCATTCGAGCTACACAGAGCTCTTCTTCAGGTCTGGGAAACTAACGCAGAGTGTCATCGCTAAATATAAGGCGGCACAGATTGTTTAGCATAAGTAATTAACACATATTTCATCCCCCCTTCCTAGGCTTCACAGCCTGAGTTCCAGCCTGAACTTCAACTTCAAAGTGTTGTGTACACAGCAATTTTTAGAGCGCTCGCTTGAGTCCTTCAACCTGTGCTGGGAGGCTGTCTGCCACAGGTTGTGTAGACATACCCCCAGAGCCACAGAGCTTCTGGGAACCTTGGAAATACTTCAGAAACTCCTCAGGTCCTTGCTCACTATGCAGGCTTTACTAATGGTTTGGAGTTCTTTGTGAAAGTGAGAAAAGGGAAGTTAGCACTCCTCTTAAAAGAACCCTGGTGGCAGAACATATTACAGAATATTAAACATGCTTCTGTGGATTTGAAGCTATGACTTATACAGCAAAATATTTTATTCAAAAAATATTGGACATCACAGAGGTTGCGCAAGATGGAGGCTGTGTCCTCATGTTTGTTGGCTCTGTAAGAAAGGAAAAGGAACACATGCATATGCTATGAGACTGTCCATCAGTCAGGAAGCTGTGGAAAGAGGGGGGAAGAAGAACAAAAAGTGCTCGGCTTCAATAATCATACCTCAGCTGAAAATTATATCCTAGGTGCCTACTATTACTATAGCCTTCCGAGGGAAGTAGTGGGGGCAAATGACTTATCTGGCTTTAAGACTAAGCTTGATAAGTATATGGAGGGGATGTTATGATGGGATAGTTTAATTTGAGCGATTGATTTTGGATTATCGGCAGATAAGTCTGCTCAATGGTCTGTGGGAATGCTGGATGGGATGGGAACTGAGTTACTGCAGAGAATTCCTTTTTGGGTGCTGGCTGGTGAGTCTTGCCCACATGCTCAGGGTTTAGCTGATCGCCATATTTGGGGTCGGGAAGGAATTTTCCTCCGGGGCGGATTGGCAGGGGCCACGGAGGTTTTTCGCCTTCCTCTGCAGCATGGGGCATGGGTCGCTTGCTGGTGGATTCCCTGCAGCTTGAGGTCTTCAAATCTCATTTTTGAGGATTTCAATAACTCAGTCATGGGTTCGGGGTTGTTATAAATGTGTATGGGTAGGGTTTTGTGGCCTGCCTTGTGCGGGAGGTCAGACTAGATGATCATATTGGTCCCTTCTGTCCTATGAGTCTATGAGTCTATGAGTCTATTATATCCTATATGTGCCTACTATACTGTGTTTAACTCCACCACAAAGACTTTGGTTCTTTAGGCTGTGATGATTACCAAGCACATGGTTTTACAAAAATGGAGTAGGTTTATGCCCAGAATAGAGCAGTGGTATTCAGATGTGTCTGAGTTAGCAGTGAAAGAAACAATAGCTTGTCCATCTAAAGAGCAATTATTTGAACTCAAAGAAATTTGCATCTCATTTCTTGATATATTTGGATAAAGAATGCTGAGATGGCTCAAAGGCCAGTCTTCCATTCCATCTGACTTCTCTGTTTTTTCTCCACACCCTTTCTCTCTGGTTCTCGTCTCTTTTTCACCTATTACTGTTTGGTGGTTTTTGTTATTATTATTAGTCCAATAGTAACATTTTATATCTGTGTAATATTGTTTGATTTTGTATTGTCTGGTCTTATATCTTTGATAAGTTATAAAATTGCATAATTGGATAATATTGTTGGCTATCCTATGAAATGTGTGGTATTTGGTAACATGTACAAGCTGTAAGTCATTTAACTTTTGTATTTTTTTTAAATTAAATTTAATTTAAAAACTCATAAAAAGGAATGAGGAAAGAAAGTCCTCAAGCACAACTTCAAGATAGTCCCATCAAGGTTGGAATGGGAAAAACTGCTGAAAGTAGTAGCCTGTGATGAAATCTATCACCAGCCAAACTTAAGAGGGACCCATCAAAAAAGACAGCTCCTGTATTATTAGTTTCATATCAATATATCAGGACAATGGAGACTCCCTCTGGAATGGTTCTTATGAGCCGGGTGCTTATTTAAGAGGGATGTTATGAAGATGATTTGATTGTAGACTCTTCTGGGGCTTGTAGGAATTTGGAAGAGGTCACTTAAGGACTTGCAAAGATATTCCCTTTACAACTCGCCTTTGCATATCTAATTTATTGCCTCGGTCAGCAAATTCTAAGTATGAATGAGGGAGCCATTTGATTCAGGTTATTGATGGAAAATCTGAGCATTCACTGCAAGCCTGAAAAGCTAAATTTGTAGCTTGTAGTCCCATAAATCACTGCCGATAGAGAGCATGAGGTATCCTTAGCTGTCTCAATGTAGAGTTTCCTCCACTGGGATAAGATTGGAGAGTTTCAGGCTTTTGTTCTCTTTTATTGTTTGATCTGGGGCATTTACACCTTCCGCACCACCATCACCACCACCATCCCAATTTACATTAATATAAGATTGGCTCAGTACAGATTCCTATGCTTTTTGTGAGCAACACCACAAACGCAACTTTGGTTTCTACCTTCCTTGTTCTTCAATTATCGTAAATGAAATAAAAGTGTTTCCCCCCACACTCTAACTGTTTGGGAATGTTCAAGCACTCTTTCAGAAGCACAGAACTTCAGTGCCTTTAGGTTATAACAGTGCTTTATTTGGATTCAAGTGATTAAAGAGCTAATTTTCTTAGTGGGAGGTTGGTACATTTACACAGAAAAACTGCATTACAGGGATATGGATACATTTCAGTTCCTTAGGAGCTCAGGGAATTCCAAGTTACCCAAACTCTATGTGTGTAGCAGCTAAGACTTTGAACTACAGAGAAAGACAGCAACCCAGCAATTTATATGCACTGTTTCTAAGTAGTGATCTGATGTGTAGCTGGGGACAGTTGTCTTCAGGTTTTCTTGGGGACTGACTTTTTATAAACTTGTCTATTTGGAGCCATTTTCACCAAATTATTTTCAACTTCAGGAGAGGTGCCAGATTTTGCCAGGAGAGGGAGGGATAGTTGAGCCAGCAGTGACCACCCCCAAGAGCACCGTCCACCCCCGTACCACAAGCCAGACCCTGGCCCTGTGTGGAAGGAAGGAATCACCAAATTTGAGTGAATGGTGTGCAGCATGGTAGAAGCGGTTGTATTACCATGTAACCCTGTGTGCTAGAGGAGGGAACTGGAGCAGGGAACTGGGCCCACCCATGTCGGACAGGAGCTGCCACTGCTGGTTGAGTACGGGACAGGCTTTTTCTCCAACCTACTGTGAAAAGACAGCACACATTCAGCTAAAGGCTGCTTGTGGGGAGGTAGTCAATGCTTATGCCCCATATTAGCACCACATACAGCTCACCCTGTATTATCTTCCTAGAGTTTTGCATTAATTTTCAAATGCTATGGTAAATGCAATGCTTGAATTTGTTTCAGTTCATGCTAATTTGTTTTTTCAGTTGTTTGGCAAAAGCTTTAATTCTTCTGGGTTAAAAATTCTTAGTAGAGAAGACCTCTACAGTAACACAACCACACAAGAATAATTTGGGCAGTGCTAATACTGTAAGGTACAATAGGTTCCACTGAAAACCAATTGAGTGCAATATCACAGCATTTTCTATTCTAAATGTAGGACTATACCAGGATTACTGCTGGCACCTGGAATGTGAACGTTGAGTTTTATGCAGTGATTACTACGTTCTCCAGCTGAAACTAAAAGAAAAAAATTACACAAGCAGAATCTAATTGATCAAATTGGAATTTGACTGGAATTAACACATCTACCCTTGCAAATATGTCATCTTTAATGAGTAGAAGTCAAGTCCTTGGTTATGTCTCATCAGAATGATGACATTTTTAACAGCATTGTGGCTCCAACCCGAGGTTGCTTTGATATTGGCTTTTAGAGTGAAAAGTTCCATTTATTGAGTCTGTATTCCATCCTGCAGAACTCTGGTTTTACTGGAGGTCCCTTATTCAAGAAGTGACCAATCACAAAGTTGATGACCATCTCATTAGTAATTCCCTCTTTTTTTTTGTTTTTGTTTACTTCTCCTCTAGCCACCATTATCAAAACAACATATTTTTTCTTCTTAGTACTCCCCTTTAGCCTTCCTCATATGTTTGTGTTTTCTCCTTCGTGCATTGGCATTGGTACAAAATAATAATCCGTAGTTTTTTATAATAAATTACTCAGGCAACAGGATGACGGGTAGTCAAACCTTGACTATTTACTGCTTGGTGTTTAACAGTATGTTTTCAGTGCACACTTATCCTGGGCTCTTATCTGGACTTTAGCCCAAACTGTCCTATCATCCACACAGTAAAAATCTCTGACCTGGGTTAATTTATGGAGGTGCTTTAAACTTAGGCTAGCTTATCTGGCTAGGGATATAGATTGGAGTCCAGGTCTGGTTTCAGAGCTGGAACCCAACTACTTTTCATTGAGGACACAAGCAAAATCCCTGGAGTGCTGACAGTCCTCCAGGGCCCTTCCCCCCGAATTACAGATGAGGTCTTCCACAGTTGACTAGGAAAGAATCCTAGTGCATTTCATCACAATGAACCCTGGGATATGCCCCTGGATACACATGGGCAGTGCAGAAAGAGTAACAGTAACAAGGACAAGCTTTGCATTGGGGGTGTTCACACCCAGGTTAGGCAAACCTGACTCAAAACTCAGGTGTTAATCACCTAGTTTAACAGGGCAGAGAAGACAGATCTTTAGAGTGGGTTGTACAGTACCCACACAAGTTAATTCTTTTAATCCCAGGCAGAGTTCCGCTACATGTTTATCAGAGACCTTATATGAAATTGTCTCCATTATTTTGGGAGGACAGTAGTAAATATAGCAGATATTTTTTATTGTCGTTTAAAAGATAAGCGAGATTAGTGGTGCGCCCTTTTTTAGTGACACAGCACAGTAATCTGGGTTCAGACAAGTTGCTTTATTGAAGGAAAACCCCTTTTTGTCTGCATTCCAGGATTCAGAACAGAAAATAGAGGCTGGGATTAGAGCCAGTCTGAGAAAAACTGATGCAGTCTGTCAGCAAGCCCTCAGGTAACAATATCATAATTTATAAATTCTACCAACAATAGGCTAGTAATTAAAGACGTAAGTTTCCTTTCTGCTGTATCTATTTCCAGCAAAACAGATTTCAGAATGCTCAAGTATGTGCGTGTGTCTCAGAGCAAGAATTGTTTTAAAAAAACCCAAGGAATTGTACCTTGCACAGGAAAAGGGCCTCATTTTTGCTTCTGTTGTGACTTGTACTTCTTGTTCTTTCTATTTTAATGGGCCGATGGCTGGCTGGACTCCCTGACATGCGTCTGCACATGACCCTGATTTCCATTCTTGCAGAACCAGTTTGCAATTTTGTGGTGATTTAAAAGTGAGAGTTAACATACCGGGGCAGATCTTTGGCTGGGGTAAATTGGCAAAGTGCCATGTAAGTTACAGTAGCTATGCCGATTTACCCCAGTTGAGGATCTGCCCATATCATTTCCATTACCTGGCCCATTGCACCACACAGAGATGGTTCCTTGTGCTCACTGAAAAATTTACATGCATATGGGGCAACGTTGGCTGTTATCTCCGCATAGGATCACAGCAACCCTAGTTAATTCTTATTCTAAGTATAGGGTAATACTCTGTTGAATAATACTATGTGATTATTGTTGGTAAATGGTGGCTTTTTAATGGCAAACACTGATGCAGATAAGAATTACTGTGCCAAGCTGCTTTTGTTGACATCAACCTGAGAATTTTCAACACCCACCTCATTTCTGTTTAATTATTTTGACTGTAAGCTCATAGGGACAAGTACGGTATTTTATGGTATATTAGTATAGTGCCCAGCACAATGGGGCTCTAATCTTAATTGAGGCTAGTGTAATAAATAATAGTAATAAAATATCACTTTGTATAATGATCTTGTCTGTTCTCACAAGCTAAGCAATGTTGGACTGAATCAGTACTTACGTGGAAGGCATTCAGGCCAAACTCCTGTGTAACAGATGACACTGAATGAATAGTCAAGCATGGGATTGGACACTGTGTTGTACAAGCTGCCACCAGACATAAAATCGAGGTCTTTGCCACTTAAGATCATAAAAAAACTAACATGGCACTTTTCATAAAAATGGGGGTACTAATCATGATGCCTGATCCATTTCCCACTGAAGTCAATTCATTTCAACTGGTGTTAGATCAGACCAGTGGTGTAAGGACCAAATCTCAGCATTCTGTCTGCATGGATTCCCCAAGCACATTCACCAGGTTAAGGTTATTTTTCACTTTCTGTGCTAAACCATCACGTACTGCTGCTGTCCATTGTTAAAGAGTTCCTGCAAGTCATCCTAGAAGTGGCTGTGTTTCAGTAGAGGAAAGCATGGTACTCATCTAGGGTTTTGACAGCAGACTAGATAATATAATAATTATTTGTGGGCTGGCCTTAAAATCTATGAGTTTATGTGTTTGCTTTTTTCAGAAGAATATTTAATAAAAGAAATGCAATTGTTTTAATAGGATTTGTATTTCTAAAAAGTTTATCCTAACAGAGAAGAAGTGACTGGCTTATTTTTTTATTTGATTCCCCTCAGGACCTATGCAGCATAGTTGTCTAGCAGTGAATCCCAGCATAATTCAAGAGCCCTTTATCCGTTCTGTTCCTCTTTAGTTGTACCAAATAATGGGTGTAAATAAGTTGAGCTAGTGTAAGAGGGAGGGTTGTCTTTTAGAACTTCTTTCCATCTCTCAGGAAATCCACATTGTGGTTCAATAGTCTTGGACATCATGACAGAAGATGGGGTTATTATTTTGATATACTTTTTTCCTTTGGTCTTAGTGAATAGTTGAGGTAAAATGCAAATCAAGTCAAATTCAAATCCATTTCATGCAGCCTGAGTTGAACCTAAGCAGATGAGTCACGGATGTTTGAATTTGCTACACTGTTTCTTCCGCAGCTCCCTCCCTGGGAGAACCAGAAGCATGACTGAACAGTCACCATTTTGGAAGCAGCGGGGAGCATTTAGTGGTGAGGTTCCCCATTAGGGTTGTTGCTGCCAAAGGCAGCCGGCAACATTTCCACATTACAAGGGCTACAGTCACTCACACACTACACAGGCACTGAAGATATCATCACTTGCAATATTTTTCTGGTCTATGTTACTACCTGCACTGCTTTCATAGCCTCTAGCCAATATCCCTCAGAACTCCTTAAAAATATAGGACTGCTCCTGAGCTTAAAAAAGAAATATTAATGATTACACTGGATAGTCCCCATAGTCATTAACACCCTGATGCTACAAACAGATCGGTGCCAACCCTGATACCTATATAGATCCCTTTGCCTTTCTAATTACACTTCAGAGCCCTGCTGCTTTGCTAACATGCAATACAGAGACCAGTTGGTATTTGATTGTACAGAACAGAGACAGTCATAAAATAGTCTTCTAAAGGGAGAACGGCAAGTTCTATTGAAACAACAAATAACACCATTGGCTGTAATTATTTAATAGCTCAGAGTGATTTCTGAGAGGGGAATTCATTTAAAAACATAGTCATTGAATTCATGAAGGCTTCGGTAGCCAGGAATACTATTGTGACTGTGTTAGTCCTGTCTCCAAACACTGCTACCTGTTCATTACAGGATGCAGTTTGCAATTGCTTTCCTGGCCGTTGATGGAAGCAAGGGATTTTGGGGTATAAAGAGGGCATGAATATAGCACTGTAACGAACTAGCTCCTGTATGTGTGCCTTGGACTGGCTAGAATTAGACTGACTTCAACTGTATGTCATAGATTGTTAGCTGTGAACCACAGCTACGCGAGGCTGAACGTAGTCTTACAATGGGAGAACTAGCTACTTTACATGAGTACAATTACCCTTGACTGGGTAAATCAATATAGATTTTATCCTGCTAATCACTGAAGGTGATTTCTCTGTAGCTTGAATGGTAGGTAGCCTGGTACTTATACACTACAGCGCTAGAATTATAGCTAGATAAATTTGAGTTCTATGCTTCATTGTTGTAATGAAGTTCTGAGAGGTGTGCAGCCCAATGGTGAAATCTGATATGGCCATTGACTTACTGAACTACTTTCCTTTCTACAGTGTGTTTATTTTAGATGCTTAAACTATGTCACAAATATTAATGAATTGAACCCCCTATAAGGTCGGAGGTATCACTATCTGAATGTCATAATTGGGGAAAACGAGGCACAGAAAAGTATGGCCTTGCCCAAGATCACACAAGAAGCCTGCAACAAAGCAAGGAACAGCAGCCCAACTACCCTGACTTGTAGCTCCTTGCTCTGACCACCACCCAACAGTCATCCTATTTGCTGTGTGAGACTCACAAATGACACATCTCCAAGAAACAATTACATTTGTAGACGTTATGATTGGTTACGGGTGAACTGGAAAAAAGTTATGTGCAGTTCGTCTCTCTGAAGGTCAGACGCTCATCAAAATACAGTTAAATGGCTTGGTTCTTGAAATCAAGCTTGGCTATCTCATGAAAACAGGCTTTTTTGCAAAACGCCCTGTACTGCCTGGTTTCTTTCAGGCACACACCCATTCCTAGAAATGTGTTCCCTCATGTTAGGCACTCCAGTGTAATCATCCCAATATACAAGGCTATGAAAGTATTTGCTTCAGGCATTATTGTTTTTATCCAGGCTAGCACTCAGGAGAGGAAGGTTGGGGGGGAGAGGAGGAGACAAAACGATCTTGGAATTAACATAGAAGAGAAATGTGAAAGTGCATAACTCTCAACTGCTTGTGCTTTGGGAAGCATTACTGATTTAACATAAGAAAGAAAGAGAAAGAAACAAGTCGTGTGTAGTTTTTGTTTAGAGTGAATTAGTGTGAGAAGGAAGAATGGTATAAGGGATTTGACAAATAGTTTGATAGTAATCCTAACACTTGTGGACTGGGCAGCATATATGCAAAAATGACAAGTATTTCACTTTTCTGTACAAAATGAATTAAAACAAAGGGAAAGAAAAAGAAGAAATAAATGCATTTTTTCTATGGATTATTTTCTCTGAAATATTGGGCAGCAAAATTTGTTCTGAATCTTGCAACTGCTCACAAAGGAGACTAATACAAGGTCAATGCATTTTTCTAGCTTTTATTTGAGCTTAGCTGGATAGGCAGTGTGACATGTTAAAAACCTTTATTTTCATTCAGTATTAATTGAATGTGCAGATAGAGATGCACCAAAATGATGATATTAAAACAAAAAATGTCCCTTGGGAGCACGCCTCCATACCTCTCCATCCCTCCAGCATAGTTAGAACTTCTTCTGGCCAACAAAGCCAATCTATAGTTATTATATCTCTTTGTCTCTTTTCATATCTCCTAATAGAAGCATTGCTGTAGCTGCTGGCTAGAAAATTAGCCAAGTGAACTCTCTCTGCCTGTCTCTCTCTCTTCTCATCAGATTAGTGGGAAAATTTAACAGAGACTCTCTCCCTTTCTTTGCAAGCTGGTAGCACACTGTAGGAGCTAAGAGTGAACCAATTTAACTTTCTCTCACACAGTCTTCGCAAAGCTGGTGGCATACCCTTATTCTCAATCCTTTTGTAGAAAGGCAGTAGGATGGTATAGTTGCTCACCCTCATAACAGATCATATTCCCAAGTCACCATCTGGAAGTAAAATCTAAGGTGGCAAAGCTGGGAAGAAACAGAGAGACAGCTCCAGGCTGTTCCTATTACTTGGGCATCTGTAATGGGTCTGCAGCACATAGCTTGTATCTCCTTCAAGTTTTGGGAGGTTTAGATACAATGTCCCAGTTCAGGACCAACACATGTTGGGGAATATATAAGAATTTTAGTTAGATTGGATGCAAAACTCCCTCACCTATACCTAAGCCTTTGACTTGATTCAAGACCCTTTTGTGGTTCTGAAACATGGATTAATGCATTTTTATAGGGTCAGAATCATTAAGTATAAAAATTGCTTTGGGAAAAGCTCCTCAGTTCCCTTAGAAAGTGAGCGGGAGTAAATTTGTCTGTCGGCTTGCTCATAAAGGCACTGGATGAGTGAGCCACTCTGAAGAGAAATCAGGTGCTCCAGAGAGTTGTGAGACCAGAGTTGTCATGGGTGGGAGGAGGAGTGAAAAGCGGTTTCAAAGCGTGTGGATTGTGGGGGGCCTGGGTTAGAAGGATTACAGGGTCTTTTGGATAATGAGGGTTTTACAGCAGTCTGGAGGGATGTTACTTGAACAGCTTTGGGAAAACCAAAAAAGTCCAATATAATCTGGGTAAGCAACCAGACCTTGGGGTACATATCTGGATACTGCTTCAAAAACCTTTTGCATTTAGATTTCAGTTAGCACCTTAGTTTCTAACATTTCTATGTTGGACACTCAGTTGGCAACTGAAATTAACATGCGTTCTCAAAAGTAAAAAGTGAATCCACAGGCCTATCCATACTGTATCACAAATAGAAGACCATGATGCCATCCCCCCCTCCCAAAGATCTACCAAGAAAGAGGGAAATAAGTCTCCTTGACTTGCTCCTGTGGAATTCTTGACCTCATTCTTTAGTTTTGTCATGCAGTTAGTGAACAAGTTTTCTACAGTGAAAAGCAATCAAGTAAAGCATAGGAGATGGCTATATTTTCATGGAGCAAACCCTTTTCACCCCTGCATGGCTAATTATAATAGACATTCTGAAGCTTGCACTGTTCATTTTGGAAAGAGGCCTAGGGATTCAGCCAGTGTTTTGGGGCTAGGAATTAAGGGAGGTGGGCACTGTTATTAGTTCTTCCATGCTTAGTGCTCTGCTGTTTGAGCTTGGACAAGTAAGCTCAGTTTACTTATCTGGAAGATGGGAATAATAATGTTATCAGCTTGTGCATGGCATTGGGAGACTTATTTAATGAACTTAGAGATCTAAAAAAATGGAGGTCTTCAGACTGTGTGCTAAAGAAGTGCAAGGTCTCATTCACTAATACTTATCTGCTCTACTGAGTGAGTACTTACGTGAGATTTAGTATTTCCAGTGCAGAAGGTTTATGAAAAATAAAAAAGAATTTTAAAGGATACTGATTTTAAAAAAAAGATTACATTATATGCATAATAGTTCAGACTGAGTGCAGCACCAGGAAATCATTCAAATCATTGTAATTCTTAAGAGAGGCAAACACATCGTATCTATATTTACATATAAATGGTGAAAATAATATTAATTCTTACTATGCATTGGAGACAATGTTTTAAAAATATTTCTGGTATAAATAAATCCTCTTTCTGTCTCCCCCTTTGCTCTCTGTTACAAATTACAGTTATGGCAGTTTGACTAATGAATGAACAGGGTTGATATTGCTAATGAAAATGGGCAACACTGAGATGGTGCGTGTCCTTGTTGCAAAGCTCCATTTTGAAGCAGTCCCCTCACAGGAACATTGGCAAAATGATTTACATTGAACTGAGGATATAGCTGAAAGCTTATGAGCCTGCTGAAATGCAGGCCAGAGAGCCTTATATCTTAAGAGAAAGAATCACTTAGGAAAATCAACTTCATTTTGTATGTGCCGATCAATTATTCCAAATTGGATCTTTGGTTTTGAATAAGTCTCAGGTAGAAAAAGTCAAGACCAGGGATATACAGAAGGTTTGACTAGGCTGGGTTCAGTATTCTATTCTGACTTCGTAGATTAACCCTGGTCTACAAGCATTTGGACCTTTTGACATGACCCCTCCATCTTCCTACATTCCTTCCCTGTTCCTTTCTACAGTCACCTGGGACCTTTTGCCCCCATTCTTAGTCTTTAAGGGGCATTCAATGGCTGTCAATTTTCAGTGGTCACTGTTCCTCCCATCAAAAGGATTTTTGGGGACAACTAAACCTTCCAATGTCCTTTCACTGCCCACATAAGGCACCAGGAGATGTGAACCACTCTCTAACTACACTTCACTACCATAAGTTACGTAACACACTTTTTTGTGACCCACCCTCTCACCCCCTTGTAACATTGAAACAAACACATACATTTAAGGACCCACCCACCACCTATTGCATTACATAATTTATGGATAAACTCTTGTGTTGGCTGCAGATAACATAATCCCTAGTATGGAATCAAGGGAAACCCCATAAACCTTAGTGTGTAGTTGCTTGGACATACCTGAGGTTCCCTAGCCACTGTGCTGTGGTGCTATCTAGAGAAGACTCAGTAGAACCAACGGATGCAATGTGAGGTGGGAAGGATGGGGTGAGATGTTTTCCTCTCCTCCTGTCCTCTTGGTGGGTAAGTGCTTTTTATGTCCTTTAATATCCTTTGGACTGGGTGGGATATGACCTTCACCTGTTCCCCAACCTCCCCAAACACCTTGTTGGGGGAAATGGCCACCCCAGTGCCCTTGAAAACTGGGTAGGAAGCCACTGATACTGAGGACATCATCATGTAAGATGGGTAATCCTAGGGAACTTGATCAAGTAGGGTGCACCTGGTGTAGTTCTTTAGTGACAGGAACTTACAGGAACAGCCTGTTAGGGCCTGCTGTCAGTGGCCCAAACAAACCAAATCTTATCATATTAATTCACCAGAGCCTTCCCTGCCAGTTCCATCCCTGCATTTGTGTGGGAGTTAGTTGAGAATGGATTGATTGATCTCCATCACAGTGGCTGGGATGCTTATGTTTCTTGGAGACATTTTTCTGACAAATATCTATTTATGTGAAAATCCAGGATGTTTCAAGGATGTGTCTAGCAGGCGTAGGTTCCATACATGCCAGCTATGCTGGTTCTGATACCCTTGAGACACTGCCATCTGTATAGACAGTTACTTGACATTTTGCAGCCCTTTAGATTTTTGCTGTCTTAGGTGACTGCCAGTTGTGCCTGCATGGTGGAGATGGCGCAGGCTTCTCTGATATCTAGTGTATTTTTCTATATTGAAAGGCTAAGGACGTCAGATCTGAGCAAGATTAAAAGAACAGTGCCATTGCAAAGCAACAGGTTGTATGCTCTTGGAGGCAGGGATTGTGTTTTTGCTCTGTTTGTGCAGCACATAGAACAGTGCGTCTGAGTCCATGACTGGGACTCCAAGGCACCATCACAATACAAACAATACTTAATAATATTAATTCATTAATACTTAGGAAACCATAGCCAACCAAAGAGTGGTTAGTGGAATATTCCTAAGCCTCTACCTTTGGGACATCAACAATTATTATTATCTTATTGTCATCTTTGTTATGAGTGCCAATGGCTCACTTGGTGCTCACTTGGCAAATGTTCCCTGACACACAAAATGGACATTCTCAGGGCCAAATGTTGCCTGCCATAGCAAGGTAAATAGCCCTGTTAACGTTGGTTTGAATTCATGCTGTTAATTAATTTAGTGTTTTTTCTTGTTCACGTTTCCTTTAAAAAGTAATAAAAAAAGCCGAGAACACAAAACTAATTTAATAATATTTAATACATTCTACAAATTACTTTAATTATGGAGCAGCATTAAAAGGCAGCTAAAATACATTAAATACTTCCCTAATGGCGTTTTTACATGTAAGCAATTACTGCAGTTGCCACAGGGCAGCTATATGATCGCAAAAGGGAGGGCATCAGGTGATCCTCGTGCTAGGGAATGGCAGGGCAGGCGTCCGTGAGACAGTCCTTTATTAAATTGTGCACTATGGTATAAAAAGGTTTAAGGACACCCAATATAACATGGATATATGACTGAGATTTTTAAAGTTGACTGGGAGATTTCATTATACAACTCCCATTATATAAAGCATGTTTTATTGTGTATTCTTTGTATTCCCCTAGTGACCTAAGGCCTTGATGAGGATCATGGCCTCATTTTGCTAGATGCTTTACATACATATGGTAATGGACAATCCTTGCCATAGGAGCTGACAAGAATATTATATACCTAAATATCTATTTATCTACCTATAAAGCCTGCCACTTCTTTCCAAGGATCTCAAAGCATTTTGGAAACATTCATGAAATTATACTCACAGAAATATTATCATCTACATCTGAAGGGATTGAAATACACGCACAGTCCCACCAGACCATCCTTCTTCCCCTCACACTGAAAGCACCCTGAATACGACAGTGCTTAGATACCATGGTGACAGGTACATAAGAAATACCTAAGACAGAAAGATAACATCCAGGTGATCTCCCATCCATGTACCAAGAGGGCCTGACCCCACTTTGTCTCTGAAATGAGACAAGACGGAGGGTGTTCAGGGTGGTATAGACCCAGATATGGCACCTGATGTACAAAAATACCTATAAAACTCAAAACAAAATATCATACCAAATAAATGAGAGAGTGTACAAAACAGAGGAAACACTAAGATACTGTACTTATTCTGTCTATAGAGGTTTAAGAAAAGCAGAAAGTAAAATTAACCCCTCCCAAAAGGAAAATAACACAGCCTTGCCCTCAAAATGACACATAAATCTTGGAAACAATTATCACAAATCCAATGAGCTTTAGGATTAAAGCCATTATGCAATAAACAACATTGGCTATCAAAAGATAAAAATCACATCAAAATGGAGTAGGCATCAAAACCTGATAATATCTTCAACCTGCCTCCTAAATTATACAAAATCTGCCAAATAAGAATCCCTAATAGGATCATCTGTCAAGAAGCATCCAGCTCCTCTCTCAGGTTTTATACAGAAAACTGCCTCGCATCCTATAATCTTTTAGTTGAATCATATATAAAAGTAAAGATACTTGATCCCATCTAAAGTTACCAAAGAAATAAAACCTTCTGTTTGATCTAGCCAGATGACTTCCTCAGTGGCAAGTATTCTAAAGTACACCATGGAGCAGAGACATTTAAGGAGGTGTGTTGGACTGGAACTGGCCAGAATGACAGAAAAACTGCAGGGAGGTGGGACAGACTTTCTGGCCAGGCTAACTACTAGATTGCAGGGAACCATTGTAGTCTAAAGCTGTTGATAAAGAAAATTTTATGTGCTACATGTTTTAAGTTTAAAATGGTACTGTTCTCCTACAAGTTCTTATAGAAATCTTTAGGAGCTGAGGACAAAATCAAATTTAAGAGAGAAAAATTACCTTACTTAAAAAAATATATGTTTACTCAAGGAGACCAACATGGAAAATTTTAACTTGAAAAGTGAAAGATTCAGGGAGATGTGAACAGCAGAAAATGGGGGATTACAAAGGAAAGCATGTTGTGACCTTAAGCTTAGTTATTGATACCAGACACCTGTAGGATAATAAGAGATCAAGCAACTCTCCTATTCCATCCAGAATAGCAGTATTCTCCACTCTTTCCTCCATCTCAAATTGTTACTCTTGATCTAGTAATCCTTTGCTTCTCTCTTTAAATAAAACCACATTTTCTTTTGTCAAAGCAGTAGATGTTTGTTATAACATTTCTTAATTAGTTATTTAAAATGTTGAGATTTTCAATTCCTCCTTTGAGATTAAATATTATCCTCCTAGTTACATATGAGAGGTGCACGTGCCTAAAATTTAAGATTAATCCTTTCCTCCGATAATGTCTGAAGGGAAATCTCCAAGGTTAAGTACACATCCTATGCTTTCTTATCTGTTTGCAGATCTACGAATTCAATCCTGAGGAATGCTCATCTCCCATTGAAGTTGTCACAAATTTAACCCCCATACACCCACTTTTTTTTTGTTAAGAAGGCTAAGTACTTCCCCAAAAGGACAACATTTGCAACCAAGTTTAATGAAAGTCTCAGTAAAAATTAAACAGCAGAGCTCCATTTACAAAACAATGTTGAGACCAGCACAAGCTCCCATCCTTCATTTCCTCACCCACCTTAAGTGAAAGGGTTATCTCCCCTCTTAGAGACTCCACTTTCTTTATGGACAAAAGATATCAGTGGGAGCAGGTCTGCATAGGAGCTAGATGCAGCAGGCACAACAGAGGGGAATGGTAATACCAGACTTGGCTGAAGAAGCTGGTCCTATCGGCTCCAATCTTCACACTGGAAACACCATCATCAGGGAGAATTCATATAATCACAAAGTTAGAGTTGGAAAAGACCCACTAACTAATCAACTCATTTCATTGCCAGTGAAAGGTTTTTCCTCATAGGCATTGCAAGCCTTTTCCTTAAGCATCTCATTTTGAGAAAGATTTCTGACTGCTCAACATGGGCACACTAGAGGGGGAAGGGATGTGGACAGTCCCTTCATGAAGATGAGCGCATTAGCAGGGTAACCACAATTTGTTTGCTTTTGCTTCTAGTGCATAGAAGGGGAAGAGGAGGGCTGGATATTGCAAAGAGCGTGTTTTGGGGTATATGGCCACCCCTATGTACCAGCAAGTACCAAGAGGATGCTACATCTCTTATATAGATTTATAAATGGCCAAGGCAACTGTAGTCTCTCTCATGATAAAGAAGACTCATCACTCAGTTCTGCTAAATATTGTATAAAGGAGATTTTTCACTGAAGCCTGACAAAGAGGACTTTTAGTTCTCTCAGACTACCCTGACATGGGCCTGTATTGTCTAGTGTTTTTTTCACACAGAGTTACTGGTGTGGTCAGCTTTCCCAGCCTGATTTTATCATAAGTCTCATGATATTTGATATTATTCTTAAAACCTCAGTTACTGGAGTCTTGTGATTCCATTAGATTACTAATAATGTTTGAATGTTTGGGACTGGCAATACTCTACAGCCTGCCTAAATCCCTATCGTGGAAGGGCTGCCGCTTGTACTACCCTAAGTGGGATTTCCTATCCCCACCCCCACCTCACACCCCACACACACCAGTTGCACAGCTGGGTTGCTCCAATTCCACCCTCTCCCTTTTCATCCCTGGGACAGCCTCTGTCCTGGGATCTATAGTGAAGTTCTTGAACCGCAAATACTGTTATAATGTTTAACATTTACACAACAAATTTCCATTTACAAAGTGCTGGGCCATTCTACAGTGCGGAAACTGAGACACAGACTCACCCAAATCTTACTGAATGGCTTATCCAAGGCCAAACAGTGAGTCAATGACAGAGATCAGGGTAGAATGCAGGAGCTGCTAACCTCTGCCCCTGTGGCTGCAGTTAATTGAACTAGACTCCGCTGCCTCAGGTTGAGAAGGCTTTTTAGTTCGGAAGTTGAAGTCTCTCAAAGTCTGATACAATTGCTGCTTTTTGGAGTGGAATTTCAAGAGCCGCGTTCTCTAGTGTTTTTTAGCGGTAGAGATTTCTGATGTATTCTAGCCCTCAATAAGTGAAAACATCTCAAGGCTCCCATTTACCTGTACAGTGACATGTTTTTTTCCCTCCATCCCAGCAGGTAGAAATAGCAACAGAGCCAAGAAAGAGCTGTTCCTTGTTGAAGTAATTGAGGGCAGCAGATACAAGAGCCCAAGAGTGTTCAAATGCTAACAAGAATGTATTAGGAATACATAGAACACACAGCAATTCACAGAACTGCAAGGGTGGTGAGTACTTGTGAGTATTCAAAAGTATTATGGGTGACATAACGATCTAAATTAAACATTTCTTTCTCTGTATTTATTAGCTATGATGAATCATCTTTTTCCAAGTTCCAAGACTTTACTGATTTGCAGTAGAGATTCAGACCATAGGCGATGTACACTATAATTCTGCTGTATACAGTGGGTGATCAGAATTCAGTTTCTATACCTTTCTTTTCAGTAGTGCTGGGCCCAGGAGATGGTATTCACGTGCAGGGTAGGAGTTTTAGTTCCTGGGACAGGTTCAAGGCCAAATCAGAGCTAGCAAATGGGTGCAGAGTCAATGGTGCCAGAATCTCACAAGCTTTTCATATGTGATTTTGGGTCACAGTTGTGGAAATCTGATGACATCATTTATTCTTGCAAGATTTGGCATGGCAACAACAGCTGTTGTTATCTTGAAATTGCATCCATCTTGGGACAAAATCTCACAAGACTGTCTTGGTTTCATGAGATTCTGGACACTTGAAAATTTGATCCCACTTGAAAGCTAGGGCCAGGAACCATGACAATTGATATAAGTTTGTTGGTCTGGTATATGGTATCTAATGTTGAGTGTTTTCTTATGGTTACAGCAAAGGACTGGGAAACAGGATTCCTGGATTCTGTTTGTAACCTTTTGTGTAGTCTTTCTGTGTAGTCTTAAGCAATTTACTGTACTTCTCTGTGCCTCACTTTCCCTCCTATAAAATGGGGATAGTATTACTTACTATGACATATCAGAGTACAACCTAGACTAATGAGCTGTTGTGTCACCCCTGCCCTGCAACCTTGAATGTTTTACAGTGCCTTACTGAAGTAGCTCACAAATAGCATTCCAGCATGCAAGGCACACTATTAGTGTCTGTGTGTAATTGTAGCCACACTTGGTTTACGTCCTGGCTCTCACCAGCCTTTGTTATAATGCAAGGTGACCCCAACACACCATCAGTCTGAGACTTCCACCCAGAAATGTATGTCCTATACTGACCAGCCCTCTCCTGGACAATACAAAAAAAATCGTTTACTCCTTAAAGGGAATAATATGCCAGTTTATTATCTCAAATTGTTATTTAGACACTTCAATTTAAACACAGTGGATCAGATAAAACAGTAAAAATGTATAAGTACAAGGAGATAGATTTTAAGTGAGTACTAGTAATGAGGCATAAAAGTCCGATATGGTTACAAGAAAAATAAAGATAAAAGTCTGCTTACTAATGCCTAACTTAACAGACTACATCAGATTCTGCGTTGTGTAGGAGGTCAGACTAGATGATCATATTGGTCCCTTCTGACCTTAGAATCCATGAGTCTATGAGATTCAAGCAAAGTTTTTCACCACCTGCTTTCAGCAGTTTTACTGATCAAATTATTTAGGTCAGGATCCCTCCCCCAGAATGCAATGTATGTTTCCTTTGTCCCATCAGGTGTGGTGATTGCAAAGGCCCTGGGGGGGGGGGGGCAGAGGGCGAGAAGCAGGTGCCTTGGGGTGTTTGTCCCTCTTTTTTATAGTTTCAGTCCCCCTTTTGAAAAATATGTCCAGCTGGGCACTAGGAGACAAAGAACTTATGGGGAAGGATATTCCCGTCTGGCTTTTTCTCTCTTGTTTGAGCTTTCTTTGTTTTTCTTCCTGTTTGATTACTCTGTTTACTGCTTAAATGCAAATTAGTTAGAGCATGCATTCCTTTTTCTAGGACAGACCTGTTTTCCAACTTCTGTTTGGGCAGGGCTGTGGGGTTTGGAACATGTGTTAATAACATTATATAGGGAAATCTTATAACTTCACATATAATGTTGCCACACATATTTCACCAGGACAATACTGTCCAGCAAATTATGAGTTTTCAAATGATACCTTGCAAGGTGTATTTTATACAAAGATTATTACAGTAGTGTGTAGAGCGTGAATACGGGGTACATTCTGTCACATTTACCTACCTCATAAGGGTGTTTGTGCACTATAATTAATTAATATTTATAAATCACTTTGAAATCCTTGGTGACATTTGCCTTATAAATGCATATTATTGTCACAATGACATCCCTGAACCAGGGTTATATCATAGCATACTGAGATTTTCCTACCTCTTCAAAAGCTTCACACACATCTCACTGTCCTTGTCATCACGACTTTCTCCCTGGATTTATAGATATTAAAGTCTGGAATCCCAAGTGCTGCCATTACACACTGAAACAACTCAAACTGCTAATGTGAAATATGCTGAGCAACAGAAAAGAGAAAGAAAAATGAATGGATGAATTTCGTAAGAACAACCACCCTGAATCAGTGTCAAGAGCAGCAACCTCAGTTTCTCTGAGTCAGTCTCTGTACTGTTCCTTCTTATTGGAATCTCAAATCCTCAAAGGAGGTTGCATCTGATTTCAGTTTCCCTGCTAACTGCATTTAAACATTAGGTGGAGACATATTAATTCAGCTCACACATGTACCAAGTGCAACCAAATGCATTTGCTGTTGTTGGCCAATGGACAGGCATTATCCTGATAGGAAGAAGACAGCAGCATGCTTAAAAGACAAGATCACTTTTAGCGTTATTAGGTCATATCCTTCCCTAATTTCTCTCACTCAGTTTTTGCTCACGCAAGGCTTCCACTCAAATCACCAAGGAAGGGTTTCAGGATATGGACTATTAGACATACACAATAAAGGAAGAAGAGAAAACCCCATCCCCTAAATAGCTTGATCAAACAATGTCTCTGAATGCTTTCCCATCACCATAACACCAGTGCATTTGCGAACCAGCCTAAAGGAGCAAACAACAGCCAGCAGATTCAATTGCACACCCTCTACGACAAGAGGTGTCTTGCACAGTTCCTGCTGCCAGGAGATACTGACAAGTAAAGTGATGAAAATCACAGGAGGAAACAACGTTAACAGCCAATTCTATTTTATTTGCTTTAATCAGACACCCAAGCAATAATAATGTTTTGGAGAGCACATTTTATTTAGAGCTGGTCAGAGAACACTTGGCGGAACTATATTCCATCAGAATATGTGGTTCTGTTGAAACTGAAACACTTCACAAAATCAGATCAGTTTCATTAGAATTCTGTTTTGGGGAAAACTGTTGGGGGGAAAAGGGTCCAATGATGTCAGAATGTCCCATTTTGTCATTTTCAGAATAAAATGTTTCAATATTTTGTTTCGAAATTACTTTTGATTTTGAATTTTTTTGAATTTTTGATCATGCTATATATTATAATATAATACACAATTTAAAAAGACAAAATTGAAAGGAAACATTTTGATTTCCTCAAAACAGGCTATTTCATATGACTCGAACTGAACAATTTTTTTGGGAGTTTTCCTTTGCAGAGAACTTCAAAATTTTGGTTTCCTGAAATAGAACTCCTGTGCTTCACACATCTCTAATTTTATTATAGATGGGGAAAATATTGTTTTGAAAAATAGAAGGACAGAGATAGATTGTGTGGGAACCTTTCAAATAGAGATCTCCCATTTGAAGTGATTTATTCCTATTATTCCTATGGTCTTGGAAGCATTTAGGGTCAAGTTACATCTCTTCTGTATGTGTGTGAGAGTGCATGCACCAGAAGAGAAGAGTAGCTAGTGCTGTCTGCAGAACTGTGTGAGGGGGGTGTCTAGACATGGCTGGGACACAGCCGTACATACACATCCCCTGTTTGCTGGACTGTGCTGGAGTGATTGGATGTAGTCTTGTAAAGGTTTAGCAAGGGCAAGCCCTCCAGTGCTTTCAGACTGTGCCCTTTGATCAGTGCATGCCTTCCTCTCTTGAGAGTGCCTCAGATTCTTTGAGATGGAATCTTGCCCTTATATGTCCCACCCTTAGCTGCAGGGACTGTGTTATGTGCATTCTAGCTGAGGATGGGCAAACTCATTTTGCTTAATTTTAAACTCAGACTCTGGGCTTGAACATTATTTTTCTCTGCGTAGCCATTTCTACTCTGCTGATTGCCAGAGTAGTTAGGTGTTAGTTCTAGGTTCCTGCTCCAATTAGTGGGGAGGCTGTGAGAAGTTGAGCACAGATGAAAAATTACAGCAAAAATGTGGGGTGGAAAGAAGAAGAGATTACGACAGAGCAAAAGGACAAATACGGGGAGACTGGAAGTAGGAGACGAGTGAGAAAGAAATAATATATAAGGAAAAATACTTGCCTCACATATACCACATATAGGATATCCCCTTTGTCCCAGCATAGCCTGGGGGAGAGAGTCTTCTATCTGTAACTTATAGCTCAGGCTTCCATCTGACAATCATGTTTATTATTGTTTAATTTGGGGGGAATATAGGGTGAAAGTAAAAGATTGTTCCTACAATCCAGGAGCTTCTTCTGAGTGAGGCATTCTGCTCTGCTCCGCATTCAGCAATAGCAGGATCTCAAAAGCTCCAACAGACCATGCAGCTCTGTGACCAGTTTGCTGGAAGATGTACTGCATGGTCCAGACTCCAGCAATGCTACCTGCTAGTTTTCAACCACTAAATGTGCAAGATGGTGAAGCAGGCCAGTCAGTCTTCAGGGTCAAACTGACTGCCCTTCACCACAAGAAGACTGTTTAAATGAAGTGAGTAGTCCAGGTGTCTGTTGGGTAATGAGGTGACTTGCTTCATTGAAAGGCATATACATTCAGGCAAATTTTTTGGTGAATACAAGCTAGTTTGGGGTTCCTGAAGAAAGCTGTCTTGGGATTTATTTAAGTTGTGCACTTCACTCCTTATCATACCAAATGTCCTAGTTGCTAAATCCCATTGTTGAAGTCACGGATCATGGACCAAACTCATCATCTCTGTTCCACAGTTGAGTCATCTCAAGAATGAATTTGCCCATGTTTCTGCATACACCCTCTCTACTTATCTAGCATTGGCTTTCTCATGAATCTTTCAAGAGATCTCACCATTGTTGGGGGGCAAGAGCGTTCTCCCCTGCAGCACCTACCATCTAGAACAGATGTCTTCTCTTTCCCTACCTGACTTGACATCTCTTTCCAAAACTCATCTAAGAAAGGCTATTTCCCCTCCTTTGTCCTATACCACTTAACTCTCCTTTCCCCCTGTCATTATTTATTATTTAACCATGTAACTGTGTTATTTTAACACAGTGAAGCACTTTGGGATACCCATCTTATGAAAGACATTATAAAAATGAAGTTACCCGTGAATGATGATGCTGGAGAAAAATGGTCATCTCATCATCTGCTCCCTTATACATAGACTATGGAACATGCTTAAGGAAAACAAAATTCAGCTCCTAAAGACCCATGAATCAATAAATAGTGATGCTTGATATTGTTGTTCCTGTGACAGGGAAGGTTGGCTACTAATAATGCCAGCTGTCCTAAAGCAAAACATTTCCCCAAAGAAATTAAAGGCCACATCCTGGGAGGTGCTCAACAACTGCTATTCCTATTATTACGTGCACCTCTCCTCCTTCCAAACACACTGAGCGCTTTACCACAATAAACAGGCAAACTCCTTGCCCCAGAAGCGCAGTCTGCATGGAGTTCCTCAGAGCTGAGAGGGAGAGCGTATTGGTGGATCATCCCCCAGGAGAGCTTGGCATGCTCTATTATGCATAATGATCTAGCTCAGCTTACACTCCTCCTGACCTCTTTGTGTTGACTATTGCCCA
The DNA here is from genome assembly GCA_007922155.1 of Mesoclemmys tuberculata. Taxonomy (NCBI): domain Eukaryota; kingdom Metazoa; phylum Chordata; order Testudines; family Chelidae; genus Mesoclemmys; species Mesoclemmys tuberculata. The sequence goes on along the minus strand of ML675611.1, from coordinate 24,754,456 downwards.
GGGAAAGTTAGAAAGGATCAACACAGAGATTGCCAGTGTGACCCTCCTTCGCACAAGAGCTCCAAGAGAGGATAAGACTCCCAGTGCAAGGATGAGCACAATATAGGCGATAGTAGATGTATATAGAGACAGATGTACTGTACACAAGGCCTCCTGTATGTCAGCATGCTGTTCCCATGCGCAGCATCTCTCAGGATCAGGCTATGTCTCAGGCAACAAAGGCAAATTCTAATTCACAAATGTGCCATATAAAGCAAGAAGATGAAGAGAAAAAACCTTGCTTGAGAGATTCTTTTAATAAGTTTTTTTAAAAAAAAGAAAAAGAGAAATGAAGATTCTTCCTGTTAAAAAGATGGTCTCTGATGTGTATTAACTGAATCAGTCACCAAGATCTTGTCACTAGATAGACTAATAATCCAGTATCCTTTCGACAGCCTTCACAATAATGGACATATTTTCAGCTTTCTGAGGTCGGGCAACTTATCAAAGAGAACTATATGGCTCCACGCAGAGCTGCAAGTGATTCTTAGCAGCTTACCCTACAGTACATCATGCAGGGACTTGTGCTACATTCTCTTGGATTATGGACTTCATCAGAGCCTTTCAAATGAAGTAGCTATCCTATATAGGCAGGGATCTCACAGGCAGCTAAAACTTTATTGACATCTGAGAATTTCACTTATTTGTTTATTTATTTTTTAAAGAAAAATGCTTTTTATATGTATGCACACACACACACTCAAACATGTGCCATCAGAATACATGGGGATAAAGAAATCTGCAACATTTTCATCCGAGATGGAAGAGGCGAGGGGAAAGAGAGTTCTATGCACTACACTTATTTTACCCATTTTTCATTACGTGGATAACCTTAGAGTATTTCTTGTTAGCATTTAGAAAAAGGGGAAAATCTAGTCTCCTGCGGGGGAGCTATTATTGTTAGAATGTACTAGCATTATCTTGCTTATGGGGGGGCATATTGTTTATGCAGCCTATTTATCAGTGTAGAAATATATCTACCAATATAGCAATATCTCTGCAGTAATGGCATACAAGAATAAAAGAGTTTTCATGAATAGAGAGTTCCTGCCTGTAGCATGTATATCTGAGATACTAAAGGATTATTTACCTATCATTAAGATATGGATTTTTTATCTGGTCCAGTTTTTCTTGCAGCAGAAATCATATTAAACTCTCTAGCTATTATATCTAACATCCATTGGGCAGCTTTTCATTCTATGTAACCTAATATAAATGAAGAAAATAAATCCACAACAATTTGTTGAGCTGTCTCTCCCCCACCCCGCTTTCTGTATTAAATTCACATAATAAAATCCAAGGGTTGCATTTCACTTGCATCCGCTTCAATTAACATGCCTGACATTTGGAATTTTTAATGGAAAAAAAAGCTAAAACAGTTTTTTAAAAACCATTGTGTGTATATATTATATATGAATATATATTTTAAAATGTTGCATGCAACACCATGCAGTTACATGCCACACAACAGTCAGTTTGGCTATAAAATTCAATGTGAAGTTCCCAACATTACCTCTTTCTCCCCTTTCCTTACAATACCATGCTGTTATCTTTCATGGCTTTTCATAGGGCTAATTTTTATTAAGTCTTCCTCTCTCTTACCATTTTGAGCCATGTTAATTTGTTTAAAACTGTCAGGACTGGTTATTAATTACTATACATTATTATTATTATTTTACACATAATGGATGAGGATTAGAGATGGGTGAAAAATTTTCATGGAAACATTTCTCTGACAGAAAAAGGCTTTTCAACAGAATGGAAATTGCAGTGGCAAAATGTCCATTTTTGTTGAAAATGTTCAGGTTTCTGTTGAAAAACCAAAACAGTTTGGTTTTGGGGTTTATTTTATGAGGAATTTCAAAGAGAAGTTTAATAAAAAATGAAAAAAGTATTTTTGTCAACATTTTTATAGGGGAAAAATACTTCCCAGCTATTCATGATGAGATCAGTGTGCCAAAATTGCATGTATGAATCCATCAATTATATATGTAAAGTATCTTATTTACATAGTCCCTTTATTATCACTAACTTGATACATTCCTTTCCTATCCAAGATGCATATGTATCTTTATATACCCTTCCTCTGGGGACTTATGGGGGAATCCCCATGTGGCTGAAAGCCATCTTACCTGGCCCTATATCACTTTCCCTTTACAGTCCTCTAGTATCTAGGGCACATCAGGATAGTGGCCAGGGTCAGAGGGAGGTAGTATATCTAGAGTTCTGTTGCACGCTGGGAACCCCAGCTGGCATAACTCTCAGTTGCACCTGGTTGCAACAGCCCATGAGTTTGACTGCGCTGGCTGGAGAACTGTCTTACGATGTGGGTATTTTGCAGGGAATAGTTTATGCTTCTTTATATCACTGGAACAAGGAAAAGTGGAAGGTGGTATGGCAGGGCACACAGTGTGAGCACAGGAGGGAGGAAAAAAAGGACCTCTTTAGGCTAGGGAGATGGAGGGAGATGCTTTGCAGTCAGTCCCACCCCCAGAATTCTTCCCCTCATCCCTGGTCTTCCCCAACTCACCCAGGGTGGGTACAGCTGGGGACCCCAGAAGAAATTCTGCCTGACTGAGCTAGAATTAATTCAGGGGGCTACTGGTGTAAACAGCTATGTCATTCCTGAACTAGAGCTTAAAGTTAGCTGGGCATGCGAGCTAACTGGGATGTGAGGATTTGAGCCATGGCCCTCAACACCTTAAGCTCTTTGCCTCTTTTCATGAACAGATGCTGAGGCCCTCAACAGCACTATGAAGGAACATGGCCTGAGCTCATCAGCCATGACACAGCCTGGCCTACACAGGACTAATGTAGCTCAGAGTCTTAAATGCATTTCCCCCTCTGATACTGGAGAGATTTGTTTGTTCTTTAATGCCTCTTCCTCGTCCCAATTTCTTTCTTTCTTTTACAATATATTTCAGTGAATGAAATGCTCCTAAAAGGGGCTGGATTGACAACATTAGAGACTTGAATGACTTTAAGGGCATGTGTTAACCTAAAGTTTATCTTATCCCAGAGGTTTCCTGTAATAAAGTCATATATCTCTCATAATAAACTAAACCCAGCTGAAATAGTACAGTACAAGGAGAGTCTTGTATTCTATTTTTATAGATACATAACACACATACAATTATACTAAGTTTATTCATTCTGTTTATTGGTTTGAACATGATTTTTAATGTATACATAAAAAAAGATTTTCAAGTTTAATTGCAGTGTCAACCCCATCATGCTCATCTTTATCTCTGACCGCTTTTACTTCCAAGCTGCACTCGAGCATTTTTTATAGGATACCCTCACATAATAAAGCATCCAAACAACTTTTTCACGTCATCTTCAATGAATTCAGAGGATGCAACAGTTTGCACACTCTTCTGCACACGCTTTATTATTCCCACTTTCATTCTACAAGGCTGAAGCGAATCATACCATAAATATCTATCTTGCACTCGTGAGCTTGATATACTATTTTCTTCTAAGATCCTCCTTCTGCTCATAACTTAGATCTGGCAAAAATTATTTCATGCTTTATTTTCTTACTTTAGCAAAATTCCAAAATGTTACAAAAAATCCTGTTCCAGAACTGATATTTCTCAATCACAATGTGCTGTTTTTAGATAATCTGAGATTGTGCTTGCATACAATAAAACATAAGGCCCAGATCCAGAGCTGGTGTAAATCAGCATTGAAGTCAATGGAGTGATGCTGACTTATACTCACTGTAGATCTGGCCCACAGGACGTGGTTTGCACCTGTAGCTTTCAGCGACACATAATTGCAGGTCAGACTGATGTTGGCTAAATGACAAGTACTTTATTTGTGGGTTCAATCAGATATTTAAAGGCTCAGATGACACAAAATGAGTCATTACTTAATCATAGGCATACTGTGGAGCCTGATCTAAAGCCCACTGAAATAGATAATATCCATTAATTAAAATGGCCTTTGGTGAACATACAGTTGAAGCTGTGTAAATGGCAGTTGAGACAATACCCAACTCGATATCAGGCATCCAACTTACTGTAGCTGTTCAGTCTAAAATGATCTATAAGGCCTGACATTTTCAGGTTTCTCACCATGATGCTGTGACTGGGACCCCATTGAAACACCTGTAATCTTATGGTAAATATGGTTCAGAGATGGAAATATATTAGCAGACTTGTAACTGGTCTGTTCTTTTGTTATATTCTTTCTTTGAGTGTTTGCCATCCATTTTATTGTATTATTATTGATAGCTTCTAGACTTGGTCTGAGGGGAGGATGTTCTCACCTAGATTCAGTTTAGACTGGGATTTAAAGTTTAAGTCTGAGATGAAAGCACTGATGCTATTCAACTTAACCAAAATGCTAGCAATGTTCTGCAAGCTGCTCTCCTGAGAGTTTTGATCCCAAATGATGGAATCTGAGACAAATTGCTCTGTAAGATTTCTGCCATATAGAATGTCAGAAGTCTTGGGAGATTGCTCTTTTTTCTAAGAATTCTGCTTTCTTGGCCCAAAACCTCATGACAACTGTTCTTGTGAAATCTCATCTGGTCATAACAAAACCAGAAAAATAGTCCCGTTTTGATTTTGGATCTGGCCCTCTAGAGTATTATTTAAATTCAGATATTCAGATCTGAAGTTTCTTCAGCCCTTGAAATGTGAAGGAGGTGCTGATTAGAAGTCAAGATTAGAACTTCTTTTTCCAAGAGATATTCAATAATATCTTGTTCTTGTGATTGGTACTAGGCTGGCACAAGTTATTCCTTTTGACTGATATGATTTGTAGTAGAAGAATGTTGAACATAAGACCTGTGTTTTATAGTGCTTAACACCGCACACTAGGTAAAAGCAAATGAAATGTATTTATTATTAGCTATTATTTGTACTGTGGTAGTATCTAGAGGCTCCAGCCAGGTTGGGACCCCATTTGTGATCAACACTGCAAAAACATATATTAGAAAGGAGAAGAATAAGAGGGAGGATAATAAATGATTTTTTTTTAAAAGAATGTTATAGGGAAGTTAGAAATCAGCAGGTCTCATAACACAAGAACAAGGAATGTAGTGGTAGCCAGGTCAGCCCCAGGATAATAGAGAGACAAGGTGGCAGAAGTAATATCTTTTACTGAACCAACTTCTGTTGGTGAGAGAGACAAGTTTTAGTGTCACACAAAGCTATGAAAGAAGAAGAGCTCTGTGTGGCTCGAAAACACCTTGCTCTCACCAACAGAAGTTAGTCCAATAAAAGATATTACCTCATCAACCTTGCCTCACAAGAACAAGGAGATATTAAAGGAAATGAAAGGTAACACATTCAAAACTAATGAAAGAAAACAGTTTTTTATATGATAGAAAAAGTAGACAAGGGAACTCATTGTCACAAGATGTCATTGGGCAAGTGGTTACCTGGATTTTTAAAAGGATTAGACATTTATATAGATATAAGACTACCCAGAGTTACTATTACCCTAAATAAGTGCTTTGAAAGGGATATAAATCATCAAGCTTCAGAGAAGAAGCCAATCTCTAAATATTTGGGGGGCAGGTAGGGGGAAACTTTTCAAGGAGGCAGGTTATTCCATAACTACTAACTACTTACTGCAGAGTTTCTTTCTTTCTATCAGCTGTTGGAGATGAGATAGACAACTGGTCTAATCCTATGTTCCTTTATAGCAAAAGATAGATCCCCAGAAAGCTTACAGTCTAAGGGCCACAGCTGTTCTTCTTACCTCATTTGCAGGCACAGATGACCACAAAACTTTCATATCATAGTTACAAACTATCTATGATGAGGTTAAGCTATTAACACATATTTATAATATTGGATAGGATATGTTTTTAATTTTGGAATTTGTATTTTTGGTATGATAAAACACAAAGGCACGAATCCTTTGTACACACACACTGGATCATATACAGACATATCAAAAGGAGTTAATCTATACAGGTACAGATATTAGAGGCAAGAATAATTGTATATAAGTAAGGTAGAAGAAAGGGAAAAGACAAAAGACATAAAAGAGGAAGAAGTCAAACACTGAGAAGAAAAGAGAATATGAAAAGAAAATTGTTACATTATATGGAATTAAAGTACTTCCAGATCCTCAGATGCAAGGTAGTACGTAAGTGCAAAGCATTATTATTATTATTTTGTGAAATTTCAACTGAGTCAATAAAGTCTGAAAGCAGCTCCTAAATGTGATTATATGAGACTATGGATACAATTTCTGCCAGGTAGCATGAATTTCAATGTATTGCTGTGTTATTAAAAGCAACCAGCAGTGTGAACCTGCTATATTATTAACATGTTACATTAGCCTTAATAGTTAATTGAGTATTCATATTCATATACTGGTCTCTTTTCCTAAAAGAGAGTAACAGCTTTCTAAATGCTTTTAAGAGTTCCAGGAATAAAATGAAGGCATGTTTAAGTAGTTGATGGGAACTGTGTTTAAAATTATGAATACAATGAATTATTGTGTTGTATCAGGACCCTTACCAGATTCAGATGAGAAAGAAATTACGTAAACAATGGTGTGTAGGGGGAGGGGGAAAGGCATATATAGATCACCTATATATTTATGTATACAAATATACCTATCCCTATCTGCCAGTCTGGAATGTGTTTTACTAGAGACAGTGAATCTCTCAAAAGAGACTTAAGACATTTTTTTAGTGTCATTCCAGAATTCAACTGCAAAACAAAAATGCCTAAACACCTCATGACATTTAATAAACAATCTGCTTTCCACTAGATAAATCCCCCACTGATTTGTATGGAGTACCTTTTAATTATCTCTGATTTTCTTTAATCATACTACATTTAGGGTGAAATTCATCTGTGTTCAGGAGGACCAGTCCAAGATCATCTGCCCCACTTAAGTCATATGTAAGAGCAATGTGGAGGACCAGCCCTGTGGAAAGGGTCTGTGCACTGGTTTAGGTATTCTACCATGGAAGTGGGGTGGACCAGGGGATGGGGATGCTTCATTGATCCCAATACCCTCACACAAGTGGCAATCAGGGGCTGCAGCTACTATTTGACCACATAGTAATAACAGTTGCCTGGGAGCCAGGCAAATTGCCTCACTCTCTGGCCATAGGTTTGAACTGAATTTCCTTTGTCCAGCTTCTCCACAGTCCACCTGCATCGTGTCCAATCATCTATGTTTCATGCGAGTGAAATGGATTTCAACCTTAAAACTTTTCTTTGTATTTAATGTAATCTTTCTAAAATCCTTTCATCCTTTCCTAAATCCGTCACTAATGTTGCATTCCTAAGACTTAGCTAGCTGTATACTTACTATAGATCACTGTGTTCTTTCCTATGTCTGCTTTGCCTTCAAAGTACACTATTAATTATGTTTATCCAGAAAACGTAGATCAAGGACTTGCTTGAAATATTAACTGTCAATGTTTTAAAATATCTATATTATTGTAGATTTAATGTTTGAGGTGTAGAAAAACAGTTGGAAACCCCACATTTGAATAAAAAGCATAAGTAGAAGAGATCATTTATGGAACCAAAAAATTTCTTTTCGCAGAGTTTCTTGGCAGTTTTTATACCTTCTCTTACCTTTCTGATGTCCTGTGTTTTAGGCTAAGTAGGCACAATTTTAAACTTCATGTGTGTGAGAAAAAATCAAAGGATAGATATCATTCCTCCCAGTTTGATTATATTGGTTTCAGGAGACCACAGGTGGAGGATACTGAATTATAGCAAATAAAAGAATAAATCATAATGAAGCTACCTGATTTTGGCTGAATTTCCTGTTCAAACTGTGATGAACTGAATTCCTGCTCTGGAATGTTGGTTTGGCAAGAGGTTAAATGCACATGAATGAATCTGTCTGCATACTTAGACGCTGCAGTTAAACTTCTTTCTCATAATGGTGTGTGCTATTGTCTATGTTGCTGAATATAATTTTACTCTGTTAGTATGTTATTCTTTGTAGGCCCCTTCCCATGGGAGGTTAAGCATGAGATCAATCTTGTAATAGCTGTCTGATTAGGCCCTGGCTGGCCCAGTATCAGGGAAGGTATGAGGATGGCTTAGAGACACCTTTGCCTGCCCCCAACTCAGTTGTGCTGTGCATAAACTTGTGCGAGATAGAGTTTTTGATGTGAACCAAACCATGAGCTCACCTACTCTTTTGAAGAGTTTATGGACCAAATCATTTTGGTTTCATTCAAGCAAATGCCTATTGAGATCAGTGCAGAATGCAGCAGCCCCAAATGACCAACTGCTCTCTCCCTTCATTATTGATTCTTCCTTTTCTGATCCTCTGATCCTTCACTGCCCTGAACCCTTTCTTTTTTTCTTCTTTACCATCTTCCACTAATCAAGGAACTAGAGAAACTTGAAACAGAAGAGGTCACCTAGTTCATCAGGCAGCCAGTGAAGGATTACTCCCTACCGTATATTATATACAGCAGAAATGCAACCTCCACACTTTATTGCAATTGTTTTATTTTTAATGATGAGGATTTCTTTATTTAACCTGTTAGTTATTCTAGGCTCTTCAATTCAAGGCCCATTTTGTGACCCACACTTAGAAATTTCAGTATAGATGCACACCAGAAAACCAAAATCTAGCCTCTACTTTGAGACATGAGGTGGAAATGGTCAGCTTGTTTTGCTTCTTCTTGTTATGTGAAAAAGAATTTGCCCCCTCTCCTGTTCATCTGAATAGGCAAGATTGACATAAAAGAGTACTTCAAGAGCTGAACTCTCCTACTGAACACAAATACAGTGAATTTCTGTATATCTTTAAATGTTTTATATGTCCTAGTCATATATAATTTATTATGTTGTGAAGCTGAGCCCTTCTTTGAATGAAAATTTTACTGTCAGAGCCTGGGGTACTTTAGTTTGATGATTTAAAACTCCCAATACACTCATAGCAAATAGCACTTTTTATTACAGCATGTTTGTCCAAGAGGTCAACTTTCAACCCAGTAGGATTTTTTTTCCCACTGTAGAATTATTTCTGATAGCAAGACATCTCCCATCTTAATTCATCTGACACCTAATGCATTAGCCAACACAGTCTTAGCCAGCTTGTTACAGGCTGGACTTACCACAAACAAGGAAAGCGTGGCAGCTTCACCTGTTCTCATGCAAATATCTTTGCATGCAGATTACATAGAATGCTAAATGCTGTACGCTCAGTTATATCTCTTTGGTTTCAAATTTTCTATTTATAGTTTTTCTCCACTATTTCATTTCTTCAGAGATGATGCTGAATTTAAGCTGCCTTGTGATGATGCTAAATTCATTTCTGAGATGAGTAAAAGTGACTAAAATTATGTGCATGTTTCCTGTGAAATATTGTATACTGAGCAGATCCTAGATTAAAAGACAAGCTTGACTTTAAAAGTAATGTGATTAATGTTCTCAGCCAAAAGCAGTTAGATGGTTTTCATGCTTATGCTGATACTGTATGGGTGCCCTCTTACATCCATGTACATTCTTCATTCCCTTGTGGTTCGCCCCTGCAGAGCCTATTAAGTTGGTATCAAGCCAACTTGTCCCTTAGTGATAGTACACAAACTCTTAGAGAGCTGCAGAATTCTGCATCTGTCCTCTTACCTGTCACTTCAGCCGCCTTTTACTGATGTTAAAAGAAATCTTTACTGTCAGTCATATAACCAATTCACTTTGTTCACAGGCAGTGACAACCTTGTTGTGTTTCTCCCACCACAGAACTGACTTCTGTGAATTAGCATTCTCAAAATTTAGACTAGCTCATTAGTCTGAATAAATTTGAAAGCGGCTGTTCGGATTTTTCAAAATGTAGCCAGGCTTTCCTTGGATATAATTTAGGCATCTTTAGAAAAATAAATTAAAATCTGTTTCCCAAGTATGCACTTTGTGATTTGAGAGCCAAAGTGTCTTTTTGTGGCTTCCTTTGAGCTATTAAAAAAGCCGCCACCACCACTTACACAAATAAAAACACAAAAAAACAAAATAAACAAAAAAACCCTCCACAATTCTCCAAAGTCTTCTCCAGCCTCATACCCCTGATTCTCATCTTTTGTTTGGAATAATTGAAAGACTGGCAACCACTCTTGAAAAGCAAACATAAGTTCAGGCTTCAATTAAGACAACCGCAATCATCTTTCTGCTTGACTTATGTCTAACACACCACCTTGTTGCTACACTGCCACTGAAAATTTAGTCTAGCCTGCTACCAGTTCTATAATCATTTATGCCCCTCCCCATTCTATATATGTAGCTATCATATGATCTTTCTGATGTAATAAAGAATAAAAACATGCTTCAGAATGGGCAAATGAACCATTTTATAATGATTTCTTCCTACCTCTCCTGTCCAAAGTCCAGCCAGCATGCTCTCTTAATGCCCTGGTCTCACGGTGTAATCTAAACCCTTTATGAAGATACAAAGATCATATTGTACAATTAGTCAGGGCCAATGTGTATTATTGTTTTCCACCATGCTGTGAAGATTAGGTATTGGCTACTATTGGAGGTCAGATGTATAACAAGATGAATCTAGTTCACCCAGGCAAGGCAACTCCTGCAGTTCTAAGCCATCTACAACAATATGCAAAAATACAGCGCTGAAGAATTCAGTGCAATGCAAAGAATTTCCTTTTGATGCATCGTATTATCCTTGCTCCTTTCAGTAACTTCACACTCTGCTCAAGGACAAGTCTATGGAACAGACAGCAGGAGAGTATCAAGATATCTGAATGAAATGTGCCTGTTTCCCAGGGTAAAATTACTTAGGAGACACTCTACAAACAATAATAATACATAAAACAACTTGTATTAATATAGCACCAGCAATATGAGAATTTCAGCGTTTTACAGCTATCACTGAACAAAGTCTCAGAGGTGACTGTATGGTGAATAAACAGAGGGCTTCAATCTCATCTTAACTAGTTTTACCCTTATACAATTCCATTGATTCCTACAGAATTTCTCTTGATCTACCATCGTGTAACTGAGATCAGATTTCTAGTTCAGAGAAGTTAAGTAATTTGCTCAAGGTCACAAGATAGTAAGTGGCAGAGGGGGGAACAAAGGCTTACACGGTTTCAGCTAAATAGGGTTAATAATAATGTCTGTACTAAAATCAAAATGTGTTGTGGAGTATATCTGATTAAAAAACCCAGGCAATGAAATATTAATATAACTGTAGGAGAAGGAGAAAGACTAGAAGTGGTAAAAGTAATATGTTGGTACTCTAGGTTGAGTCATACTAGCCACATCCATAACCCTGACAATCCCCTTTTGCCTTCTCTGCTCCTTTCAAATAACATATATATCACATGTTATGATAACTTTGCCCCTTCTTCCAACACCACTGTCTCATTCTGACACCAGCATCTCACTGCTGAGGAGTAGCAGATGTGCAGGGCCTTGCCGGGTAGCTTCTTGGTGGAGAAGAAATCAGTGATTTGGAGACCAAGATTCTACGTTTAACTTGTTTTACTTACACACATAAACCAGCCCTCGAACAGAGGTGGTCACAAACAAACTAAAGGACCATGCAGTCTTTCAGGAATGATAGCCCAACACCAATGTCTGGTTCCCAGGAATTGATTCTAGTCAGAGACCAAGCAGAGAGCAAACTCCCCCACTATTCAAACAATTCCCTCTACATGCACAGAGCATGTCTTCCCAAGACTCGACATTTTCTCACATGCTAAGAAAAAGAACTTGGAAGTGGACGGGTAACAGGTCCACCAGGCAATGCCAACCATAACAATATTTATGTAGTTCAGAAGTATTTACAACCAAAGTATTGTGTGGGAAAATTTATTCATAGATAAGGTTCTATAGCATACGACATATGCATGAGCCACTTAAATCCTAGGTATTTCATCCACCCAATGTCTGACCCATGCCCACTATTTCCTACACACATCTGTCTTTTCTCCCTTCAACACACAGAAACTCGGACACAGCTGTCTTCCCACTGTTACCACCTCTCAAACACACTGCCATCTTCCCTCCACACTTTGGGCCTGATCATTGGACACAACCAGGGAATCTTTGGCACAGAACTTAATGAAGACAAAGGGGCTGTGAGAGCAGCTGGGCATCACTGGAAGACAGTTTTCTCTAGCAGCACCTCCCCCTCTCCAGTAATCCCTCAGAATGTGCCCTGTGCTGGGGTTCAGTGTACATGGTATCGAGCTGCCAAGGCCTATGCTACCAATGGCTGCCCAGTGTTGCCAAACCTCACACTATACAATATTTTACTTAAAACTCCAGCACCTGCAGTTCATTAGAGTCTCATCCTTCTTCTCTAAAAAAATAGATTGTTTCTAGCCCATGTGGCTGTGGAGACAAGCTTGAAAGTGTGACTCAAGTGTAGACTAAGCCTCATAAGCCAGAAAGCAAATGAAAAGAACCTGGAATGTATCTCATGTTTACAATCTATTTCAGGATTTGGGGGGCCCTACCTTATGGTTTTTGAATGTTTGGATTTGATGGTACTGATTCCCCTGCGGCAGAGGAATCTCCAGCTGGCCTCTCAGGGTTGAGGCTCTGACCCTCCCATTCGCACCATCTGCTTCCCCTTCCCTCATACACTCTTCACACATCTTTCCTTTTGGCTTTCTCCTTCCATTTTTTCCTTCTTTGATCACTCTGTTTTCTCTCTCTTTCTCTCTCTTCCTTTTTGTCCTTCCATTTTCCTCCCTCCATATTTAAATTTTCCCATATTTTCCTTATCTCTCTTTTGTGCCCGCTTCCTCTGTTTTCTCCCCAACCAATTCATGTGAAGAACTTTCTGAAGAAAACAGAGCAGGATTAGCCAGCTTCCTCTGGTGATAGCTACAAAGGGAGGCTGACAAGGGTCGCTGACTTCAATGAATTCACACTGATTTACACCAGCTGAGGATCTGGCCAAGAACTTCCACAAGCTTATTTCTCCATGGAGGATAAAACACAGGAAAACTGATCCTGTCAATTTTCCTAAACACTTGAGCTATGATCCCTTACATCATAGTTTCTCAACCTGTGGTACACGTAACCCAAGGGTAAGCAAGACTCAGGCAGGGGGTACGCGATGAAAAACCCAGTGAAGGGAGGGAGGAAGCAGCTGCCAGCTTCTGGGGGAGGCTGATGGTCCTACCTCCTAGCTTGGAGGTAGACGGCAGCCACCCCAGTCCTGGGAAGCCAGGTGCCAGCTGCTGTTTTTTTGGGAAGTCGGGTGGGAACCGCTGGGTTTTGGGGAAGCTGGGCGACAGCCATTTGCATCCCACCCAGTCCCAGCTCCCAGGTGGGAGCCCAGCAGCAGCATCCTGCACCCTGCGAGCTGGGCTCGCAGCTGGGTGGCTGCCACCAGGCCCTGTCTCTGAGCCAAGAGACAGCTTCCTGGGCCCTGGCTTGAAGATGGGCGGCAACTGGCTGCTACCTGCCCACATTCCTGGGTCCCCACCTGTGTGGATGCCTCCTCCACCCCAGCTTGGAGCAGGTGGCAGCCGCCTGCAACTTGCCCAGGTGGCAGCTCCCTTCCCCATCTCAAAGCCCAGTGCCCAGAACGCCTGGGAGAGAGACCAGTAGCTTGCCCAGTCCTGCAGCCGGGCTCTACCCTCAGGCGAGAGCAGTGAAATTGACAGCTATGACAGCAGTTGTACCAGTGTAAAAATCTTAAAAGGGGCCCACACAGTGCGATTTTCCCCAGGCTCGCACCCCCCCATGGCCATGGGGAGCACTGCTATCCACTCTGGTGGGCCACTAGTGCCTACTCATATCTCACAAGTTCCCATCTGCGTGAGGAGAACACCACGTGTTCACATAATGATTAGCTGGTGCTGACCTTTGCTCCTATATGGAGGATAGGGAGGAGGAAGAAGGGGAGAAACAGCCGGGGGTATTGTGATCTGTCACAGCCACACAGCATTGCAGAACTCAGAACTCTCCTGCTTTACGAGAATACAGTCGTCCAGCGGTAAAGGGGAAAAAGATTGTATTTCTCAGAGTGGAAAATTGAGTGTTGGGGTACTTATTAAAATTTTCAGAAGTTAGGGGGTCCCTGCTACTTAAAAGGTTGAGAAACACTGCCTTATATCACTTTCCCCATCAGTCTGCAGCTCAGCTCTGTCCACTATGCAATGAAAAAATGTTGGTCAGCTCTTTATTGTCTGATCCCAGGCATGTGACATGAGCTAAGGTACAAGAGGTTAAAACCCATCACATGACACTGTCAATTATCCACTGATTCCTGCTAAAATATGCTTAGCTTGATCCCCTAGTCTTGCCTCATATCGCCGTAGTCTGCTGTTGAGCTTGATCCTTATCTGTCAGGCAACTTTCCAGGTTGTCCCACCTACTCCTCACTCCTCACCTCCCATTGCTAACTACAGGAATCTGCTGAACACTAGAGTAGAACTTACAAGATCTGTTCTGTTAATTCTGGGTCTGATCCTGAAAGCATTACTTACGTAGGTAGCTATTACACACACACATTCCCATCCACTTTTGTGGGCCTCCTTTTGTGACTCAGAGTTGCAGCATAGAGCTCCTGGTAAAGTTTACTTTGCTACTCATTTCATTCCTGGAGCTAAGCAGTTTGATAACTTAAAGCAGCAGCAGGTATCAGCTCACCTCTTCCCCCACAGGAAAAAAAAAGGACTGTGGCCCATTACCAAATATGTCGGTTCACAGAATAAGAATGGGCAATTTTAATTACTCCACTATTAACTAGCTCATGGCACATCAATGCAGAATTTAGAGAAGCAATTTATTCATACCATAAAAGACTATATTTTGAGGCAGTTTGTACCAATGCCTACAAGTGAGGAGGCAATTGTCTATCATGTGCAGGTACTTATATGGCTTCCACTAGTATACTCTCTGAGCATTTCACCATCTTTAAAGCATTTATCTTCACAGCATCTCTGTAAGGTAGAGAAGTGTTATTATCCACATTTTTGTGTTGGGGAACTAAGGCCCAGAAAGTCTAAGCCCCAGACCCTCAAAGGTATACATTCATACACTCAAAGGTATTCCATTCACATCAATGGGAAATTAGACACCTAAATATTGTCTGATGATCTGGGCCTAAGTGACTCTCCTGTGGTCCCACAAGGACTTTGTGGCAGATAAGAAAATTGAAATGAGGCCTGCCAAGTCCCAGGCTAATGCCCTAAGCACTGGACAATCCTTCCTTTTTGATGCCAAGTGACTTATTCTTAGGGCAGGTCTATGCTACTGCTTACGTCAATCTAATTTACATTGCTTAGGGGTGTGAAAAAGACACTCCCTGAGAGACACAAGTTACAGCGAGCTAAGCGCTGCCACACTGGTGCTATATTGGCGAGAGATGCTCTCCCACCAACATAGCTTTCGCCTCTCATGGAAGTGGAGCAATTAAGCTGACGGGAAAGAATTCTCTCCGTCGGCATACAGCGTCTTCACGGGACGCGCAACAGCAGTGCAGCTATGCCGCTGTAGTGTTTCTAATGTAGACCTGCCCTTAGTAGGCAGAAATGATAATGAGAGGTAAAGACCTGACACTGTGAGGGCTAAATCCACAAAGGTATTTAGATTCTTAGCTGCTACTTTAGGCACCTAAATGCAAAATAGTCATTGGGACAAAAACAAAAAGATCAGGAAGATTCAGGCACTTAGCAGGCTGTGGGAGACCCTAGTTAAAGCCACTGTTCCAATGACTTATTTATACAAAGTAGAACAGACTCAACAGAAGAGATTGAGTGAATTCCTCTCCCCTTCACCCTTTCAGAATACCCTACAGCCCAGTTCTTAGGCCACTCTCCTAGACAGTGGAAGAGCTGGCTTTAAATCTCTGCTCCATATCAGGCAGAGTGGGGATTTAAACTGTCTCCCACATCCTGGCTGAATGCTGTTAGCACTGGAGAAAAGTTTATAAAGGGGCACCAGCACCATTTCCTCCTCCTCCTTCTGCTCTTTTTTGGTGAGAAACACGTGAGGTGCCTAATTCCAGGAGAAGGGCTGTGAATACAAACAGAGGGAGGCACCTCACTGTGGCCTGGCCTTAGGTGACCAACTCCCTTTGAGGGACCTGGCTTAGGCTTCTGCATTTCCTATTGGCTAGTTTAAACAGCTCCTTGCTCAGTATACTAGCTTTTCTAAATCCCCTTCTTAGGTGCATTACCCTCCACACGCACTGGGCATCTAGCTCAAGGTGTGGATCTTACTAGATAGCTGGGTGCCTAAATGTTAGGTGTTGCAGTATGAAGCGGAAGTCCCTTTTGTGGATCTAGTCTTGAGCACTCTTCTCAAGTGCTCTGCATCTCACAGGATCAGGCCGTAATTAAGGCCTAAGTAAGGCTTTAATTTATTTTAAGTATCTTGAGCTCAGGGGCTCCCCAGCTCTACAAAACTGAGCTCTATTGTGTAATAGCAATCACTGCACAATTAGGTCTCATATCGTAATAGAGGGCAACTCTCCCCAGGGTGACAAAGTGACAAATGTTAAAAGGGCAGATTTTAAAACTATGCGGAAAACGGTTAACAGCAGGCTGAAGGGCAAAGTAAAAAACTTTAAAACCACAGACTTAGCCTGGAGGCTATTCAAGAACATTGTGTTAGAGGCACAGATGGTTCGTGTATCAACGAGCACAAAAACAAAGTAAAATGGTGAGAATAAAACTATAGCTGAGCAGACAAATGCAAGGCTTCATTAAGGCTAAAAAGGCATCCTCTAAAGACAGAAATGCAGCCTGAACACTGCAGATCGAATCATAATCTATGCCAGGTAAAGCTCAAGTTGCCAATGCAAAGGTTTAGGAAGAAGGTAGTCAGATACGAATGCTGAATAAAGGGGAATAATCACTTCCCGCGATCTGCTGGCAATGCTCTTACTAATGCAGCCCAATATGCCATTAGCCTTCTTGGCAACCAGGGCACACTGCTGACTCATATCCAGCTTCTTATCCACTGTAACCCCCAGGTCCTTTTCTGCAGAACTGCTGCCTAGCTTGTCGGTCCCCAGTCTGTAGCTGTGCATGGGATTCTTCCGTCCTAAGTGCAGGACTCTGCACTTGTTCTTGTTGAACCTCATCAGATTTCTTTTGGCCAAATCCTCCAATTTGTTTAGGTCCTGCTGTATCCTATCCCTCCCTTCCAGGGTATCTACCACTCCCCCTAGCTTAGTGTCTTCTGCAAACTTGCTGAGGGTGCAATCTACCCCCTCTTTCACATCATTAATGAAGATGTTGAACAAAACCGGCCCCAGGACTGATCCCTGGGGCACTCCACTTGTGACTGGCTGCCAGGTAGACATGGAGCCATTGATCACTACTCGTTGAGCCCTTTGCTCTAGCCAATTCTCTAACCATTTTGTAGTCCATTCATCCAACAGTATTAAAACCTTTGCTAAAGTCAAGGTATATCACGTCCACCGCTTTCCCCTCATCCACAGAACCAGTCACCTCTTCATAGAAAGCAATCAGGTTGGTCAGGCACGACACAAGTACCCTGTACTCTGACATTATTCCATGGTGTAATAACCCCCTACAGAGACATTACAAGCTGGTGGAATTTAAAGGAGCCCTTAGTCGCCTCTATTTTCTGCCTATGGATGAACAGATTTTCAGCCAGCCTCAAGACTATGGGAGGAACCACCCTCAGGTCTACCAAGGTCTGCTGCAGCTCAGTTGAAGACTGAACCTCTAGTGCCATGATTTCCTTCTCCTTGAATTTTGGGTAATCCTTTATACCTGGACAAAGTGGATGTAAAAGGTGATCAGATAAGAATGGTAGTGGCTTACATAGGTATAAATGATTAAATCAGATAGAGAATGGGGCTCATAAATGAAACAAATAGCTCATGAACAGCCCTTAGGTTGAAATATGTCCACTCAGGTGTGTGAACAATTTTAATAATGCATAAATGTGTAAAAATAAAAATCTATTTGCGGATAATTTGTGTAGACTAAAAAGGACTCAGAGTGCTGGTGAAAAAATGTCCATCAAAATGGTTTTATGAGAGGAAAAAATGAGTTTCTGACACAACATTTTTTGTAAATAATGCCTTCTTTCTGCAGAAAATTTCAACTTTTTGTGGAAAAGCTGAACACCTGAAAATCAAAACCTGCAAAGTTTTGTCTGAAAACTGAAACATTTTCATTCAGAATAGCTGCTGCTGTGTCTCATGGTAGTTGTATACTGGTTACCTCATTCTCTATCAACCAGCTTCCCTAGCTGAATTACATCTCCCATGCTGCACCATTGTCAGAGATTCCCATGGTAAAGCATAATGGGCAGGAGTTTTAGTCTTCATCCAACAGTTTTCACCCAAATATTTTTATCTGAAAAATGTCAGTTTTTGATTTTTTACCAAAAATTTTACCTGAATTTTTACCAAAAATTTTCCCTGGAAAAAAACATTACAACCTGGTCTGCTAAATAAAGCTAAATAATTATTTGCCAGAAATTATTTGCCAGTCAGGACAAACGACATTAGTGTATGAGTTTCTGTTCAAAGACTCTGCTTTCTACAGTGGAGAGTTACTTTTTGTCGGGAACCAGAATGTGGAATTGACAAAGATGGACGTTAACAAAAAAAATGTTACAAATTAACCTGAGATACTCAGATGTAGTAAATCAGGAGAGATGATATTCATTTACAGCTTTTTGACGTAATAGCATGTGCTGTAACAGAGATATAGAGTAGTGACAAAGATCTGGAGATTTGAAGTGCTAATTAAATGAAATTGTGCTGCAGAATTAATGCCTTGAAATGGAGACTATAGTGAAGTGATAGTTTAGATTATCACCCCCAAATTCAGAGGTTTATTCAACCCCCCTGAACCTATAGGTTCTACAAGATTGGGATAGAAATCTACAAGTATCAGATACTTGGTCATTTGCACAGCAGACGAGGCTGGTGATATCAGAAAAGAACCTTTCTCGTAGTTTTTCAGCACTTGTTTTGTTGCTGGTCCTGCCTGGAACCAAGAAGTGGGAGAGGTGTTTGAAAGCGAAAAATAAGCTTAAGAAATGTCACCCAAATTTTTTCAAAAATGAAAGCAACCCATCCTCTCCTTTTCAGGAATCTCTCCCAGGAGGTAGTGGGGAGTAAAGAACCTTGTCACATCCTCCTCATAGGAGACCTGCTGAGAATGAGATTGCTGGTTGATCATTCACAGAACAACTACTGAGGGGAAGTGGGGGTGGAGCAGCCGCAGTGACACACCTTCAAAGATAAATGGAAGGTTTACTAATGAATGGGGAGTGGAGGGATTGCATAGGAAAAGAGGGAGCTACGTTTTGCTGAAGATGGAAAATGGAGACTCCAAAAGGTTCCGTTAACATGGACATGCTTTGGATAAACATCTGACATTCCCGACATTCACAACACTTGTGTTCTTTATTAAACATCATATCCTCAGAAGAAAACTTTCAGAACATCTGATGACTTCCTTAACATCTCCAGGCTAAAGGAGCTTTATCTGTGAAGTTTACTTGGGAGGAAAAGTGGGGATGGAGTTTTAGCATCACCACCACCACTAAAAGAGAGAAATTCTACATTTTCAGTGTATGAATAAAACCACTGATGTTGCATTCCTGGTAAAAAAGGAGACACTTCATGGCACTAATGAGCCACGGCGCACACACATACACACACACACACACACACACAATTTGCAACTTTGTAAGAACCTTGAACACTTCAGTTTGATTAAGACATAAATTTTACCTGAAGAAAGCCAGGCCATAAGGATTTGTTAAAAATGCAGACAAGGAAGACACTGTGAAAAGATTAAATTCAGTTACAGAACCTAATACAGTTTATTAACACAGACAACAACAAGAACAAAAATTAGGCCTCTTGAGGAATTAGGAAAATTTCATTTGATTCTCTAGGAGTGAATATAGTTATGTATGTGTGTGTTTGAATAATATATATTTATAGAAATATATTCATGCACACCCATGTGTAAATATGTACACAGCGAGAAAGAAAGAAATCATCTCAATAGAACATAGTATATAGAGGGCTACTGTACATCTTTATTTAAAATACGTAGGATGCCAAGACAGAAAAGTACAAAAAAAGATATACATATTGTTTTTGAAGCTGAAGCATGAATATGGTTGTAATTTTAATGTTTCTTGCTGGAAAAAGGTCATCTTTGGTGAGGTCGGGTTTTTCTTAAGGTCATTTCACATTGAGATATCTGCCTGCTTTTGACATTTCATCTAGAAGAGGCACAACTATTCTGACACATGAAATGGGTTCTTTACAAACCCAATGGCTATTTCTATCAACATCTGTTATTGTTACACAAAAGGGGAATATGCATTGATTGCAAACAAGGCTTCACATTTTTTTGAAGAATATATATATATATATTACTTAAAGAGACAGCAATGTCCATCTGAAGCAAAAGCAAAAGAAAACACTGAACCATAAAAGACTGGAAAAAACCTCAAGAGATGTTGTTTTTTACTCACAAATAGATAGCGCAAGAGAGAGTGAAAAAATTAAACTGCTGTTGGTAAATTGTAACACTTCCTCCTAAAAAGCAGCAAGGCAGTGCTAATCATTTCTGTAATTACTTTGTGATGTTTGAGTGTTAAATTCCACTGTAGTGAATTTACTCTGTTTTTACACCTGCATAGACAAGACCAGAATTTGGCTCTTGGTCTTGACTTCCAAATAGCTAATTTTCACCTTGGCCAGTCCTTGGTTGTTCTTGTGAAAATTCAGTCAGTTATTTGATAGTTGGGATTTGCTATCTGAGCTTTGTGACTGGCCACATGGTATTATTTCTGTTCCCTGTTTAGATTATCTATTCTTTATAAACTGCCTTCTCCCCAAATTAATTTTGTTTTGTCAGAAAATTTGACCCAAATCTGCTGTTTTTGAATGTTTGTAGGAACATACGAGTATTCAGGAAAAGTGAATAAAAAAGGATATGAGCAGGCTAAATTGAAACCCAATTTGTTAATCAGGCAAACTGTGAATGAACAAGTTTTTTTGTACTAACTAGTTGTATTGGCCCACTAACTCTTGGAGCACCAGTAAACTGCATGCCTGGAGTCACAAGGCTTCCCACTATGCTTAATGTGTCATATTAAACTTCTCTGCAAAGTGAGGATGTATGACAGACATCCACAGAGAACTACAGGTGCTGTTATTCTGGACTGGTGCCATATGTCCATAGGGCATTGAAGAGGTTACTATCCAGGTGTAAGAGCTTTTATTGTTGGAACATGTTCGGTATTGCTTCCAGACCTTGGCCTCAAATAAGTGCTTTAACATAGTTTATTAACATGTCATAATTAGATTTATTTAATGCACTGGGAGCCAGAGCATGTCAGCTCTGTGGATGACCATAAAATACTTCATCAGCTTTTGATAGAGGAACAGGAAAACAGGACAGCCAGGCTCCATTTCCCACCATGGTTTGAAAAGAGGACTTGAATGTTATCAGCTTATGAGCTGGATGATAACAGTAAAAGCACAAGCACTCTAGTGCACTGCAGCCTTGCATTTGATTACAAAAGAATGCTTGGGATCTGAATGTGCTAAAATAATGTTAAGGAAACCTTATAGCACCTTTCATTCTGCCGTTTTGTGCCTAGGGCATTGTAGTTACAATGTGAAATGTGTGGCCCTCCTTAAACAGTTCCATAAGAGCAGCAACTGCTGCATAATGGTACAAATGAACAAGAATACTGCTGTGCAAATAGTGGATCCAATAGTTGTACTTATTCATATCCATAGCCTGTAATTGGCAACATAAATATTTTTCCCCCCACCAGCATTGTAAAATTGCCTGAACCAGGGGGGATTGATAAAAAGAAATTCAATACCAAGGGGCTTGATTCTGCTCTAGTTTATGCAGGAATAAATCTGGAGTAAATCCATTTAAGTGAATGGTATTCCATGAGTGTAAAGCAAGGACAAGTATGAGGGGAAGCAGAAAAGTCTAATCAAATCTGGTTATTTTGCATTCAATACTCAGTGCTTGTGAAGGACAGCCAGAGTGATGATTTCAGTGCTGTCCACTGTTGCCTATGCCTGTACCATAACATTCTGGTCTGTGACCCTTCCTGAGGAGTGCAATGTCATGTTCCTAAACTTCATTTGGCTCTTTTCATGAAGCTCTACATTGGAAGGAAGGAAGGAACCATTCTGAATATCTTTTCATCAGAAGTTTGTGATTCAGATCTCCTCTTCCATTGTCATCTGTTATGTATTGGACTGAAAGGCACCCAAATTTGGCAATAGAAGTCCAAGTCAAAATGAACAATTTCCTAAATTTTGTGCATTGTGCTTGGTCTAATCCTAAATAACTCAGTGGCATTTGCTACCTGCTGAGGCCTACATGTACTACAGGGCTTTCCAAATTTTTATGACTAGTTCTTAGATGAATTTCAGAACAGCCTCATTCTTGGTAAGTGCAGAAACGACAACTCTGCCTTTTCTAGAGGCTCTAGAGAGGACCCAACACTAACTGGGCTTCTGCCTACATCCACCACTACAGATAAAAGGTGGGAGAATGGAAGTATTGCCATCCCATTTATTTTATGGATGGGGAACTGCGGCAAAGAGTAATTATGTTTCTTTCCCAAGATTACGTAGGACGTATGTGGAGGAGTTAAGGATTCATAATCATAGAGTTTAAGGACAAAAGGAAGTACCAGATCATTCATTCTGACCTGTGCACTAAACCCACCACCATCATCCAGCACCTGCATTCTTACCCCAATTATGGAAATGAGACCCAAGTAAATTAGACCCACAGAAGACTAGACAATTATGTGCCACAGGTAGAGAATGAAAGGGGCCAAGGTGCACCAGTCTTCAGACCATCTGCAATGGCAAGGAAATGATTAAATGAGATAATCCCAGCTAATCCTGGCAAATGAAGCTCACACATTTTCTGCAGAGGAAGGTGAAAACTCCCTAAAATCACTGCTAATCTGAGGGACAATTCCTTCTCCACCCCACCTCTGGCTACCAGGTAGACTCTGAGCATGTGAGCTAAAACCAGCCAGCTAAGTATCTCAGAGAGAGAATGCTCAGTGCCACCTCAGAGCTATGACCCACTCTAGCTCTGTGTCCCATTTCCATCCAGGGCCATCACTGATGCTTCAAGGGAAGGAGATTAAAAAATGCTCCCAAAATACATTGGAGGGAAAAATCTCTTCTTGACCTCTGCTGGTGGCTGGAGGAAGCATGAGCTTTTAGAACATAAAACATAAACCAGAAGTGAGCTGTGCTCCCCACCATCTAAGCTACCCAGTCATACAAATGCAGTTGTAAATTTGCCCCACTCTGCTTCAAGATGAGCTAAATTGTTTTCCCCCACAAATCCTATAAGAAGGCTGTTCCATGCCCAGTCTCCTAAGCTACAGTCCAGTGCCTTCCTCTCTTACCCATAATCAGTATGTAGGTACAGGCCATTATTTTGTAGACCAAACTTTTCTCTAATGACGCATGGCACTCAACAATCTCCAACTCTGCTGGCCTGCATAAAATCTGCCCTAAATCACTGATATCCCAGTTCACTGAGAAACTAAAATTTAGACATTCTTTTCATTTACCACTACATCAAAGTCAGATAAAAAGAAAAGAAAATCCCATTTTATTGAGGTAGTGAAACAAAGTGGCTCTCAGGCCTTTTAGAACTAGGTCAAAGCTTCTGGGTTTGACCCATACACTGTGTGGCCCATCAAAAGTGCTTCACATTACTTGCTATTTAAGAGTGCATTTCCTCTATTGCTCAAAAAAGGTTAGACTTTACATTACACAGCCCTGCAATCTCATAGTTTTGAAGCCATTTTGGTAGGATATGCACTACAGGGTCATGGATGCCTGATTTTTGGCCTCTCTCTAGCCCCAAATGTTTTCACAAGCCCTATGAATACATTAATCAAGCACTTAAGGGCACACAGGTTTTGCATATAATTTTACCTAGACAACATTTTACTAAGCTATCAAAATCCAGTCTCTTTTAAAGAAAACAGAGACTATCTATTACACCTCTTAGGTCAATCACCTTTTCTTCATTAATGTATTCTGGTCATTGCTCTTACTAATGTATATATATTTTTATCTCTCTCTTTCATTACAGCTATGAGAGAACACCATAACAAACCACCTCTGGCACCTCATCTTCAATCAAGAGAGGAATGACTATTCTCCAGAGTCCATAGCTTCACATTATTAACATTCTATCCCTGCCTATCTGCACCTAACCTTACCTTATTTCTTGTTTATGTGAAGCAGTCTTTCCTCTTTCCACTATTTTTCATAAAGCAAAGGAAAAAAAGAAGATAAAACCACACTGCTGATTTTTTTCATACATAGAAAAGGTTTTTCTTTGTTTAGACACACCAAATAAGGTCATTAGAATACTCTGTAGGGGTTGGGCCAAATTCTCTTCGAGTGTAAACTGACACAGGTCCATTAAAGTCAACAGAGCTATGTCAGTTTACATCTGGAAAGAATTTGGACCTTTACATTTATCAGTTGCATTATTTAACTAAAAGTATTTCTTTCTTGCCCTGCTTTTGCTACCATATCCCAATAATATTGAGAGTTGAGGCTCAGTGAATAGCTATCATGAATGAACGGATATCTATTAATCTGCTACAGACCTAGCATGACTGAAAGCTGAAGTAAAATGCCCACCTGTTGTTAAATGGCAGTTACACTTTAATCAAAGTGTTATTCACAAGTCATTGGTAGAGCTCTGTGAAACTTTAGCAAGAAAACTTAAAACTAACCAACAAAACCCCAAGCCAAGCAAAATTTGTCTGGCTTAGTCTTTTCATCATAAACGTGAAACTCAGGGAGGGTTCATTAAAAGGTTTGCAAGCTTCCTCCAAACTGCTTAAACCTATGCCTCCTTAGAGCTGTCCTGAGAATTTGGCTCATCCTGGATCCGGTGCATCCTGTTTAAATCAATGGCAACTGGACATGACATTTATATACTACCACTATATTCAGATGGTTTCCTAGTTAGGCAAAACAAGTTTCCTTACCCCTAATTATCATAACCTCCCTACCAGGATACTCACACCTTCACCCAGTGTTGGGTCATGAATTTTCTTAAACCCTTTCACTTCAAAAACATGCACTGCAGGGAAAACCCCTATTGAAACGAAGTGTAGAATTGAGCTGGAAGTTTTTCCATGTATATTTTTTCACAATGAATGTATAATAAAAATGTGTATAAGTGTTTTGAATAACCTTGCTCACATTCTCAGAAACAAGTTATGATTTCATCTTAAGGTTTTAAAGTTTAAGTAATAGGATCATCAGAAGAAAAGTCCCATAGTAAGAGGTCCAGAAACTTCCTTTTTGTGTTGCATATTTTCATTATGGGTGAAAGATATACACATTCATGTTAGCTTGGGTGGATTTTACCTGCTGATATGTCTTTTCAAGTCTGCGGCCAGAGGCTGGCTGATTCATTTCTTTAGTAATAATGGCTTATTTATGGTTACTGAATCATGCAAAAAATATAATTCCAGCTATTTTTAACTTATTGTTTTGCATTCCTGGCATTACCACTGAATTGCACAAACCATGTTAGCAAATCTACATATACAGGAAGCCTGCTTTGTTCTAGCTATAATAAGGGATATTGTTATGCAGTAACTAGTGTTGTACTTGTTCGCAGACCTTCTGCCAATGAGAATTGGGTCAGTGTGTATTCCAAAAATAAATCAATACTATTTTTATTATATTAATTCAGTTTTATACTGACTCAATCAGATGTCAAGAGAACTACCAAATATGATTCAAGTCTCCAGAGGCATTACTCTTCCTGTGAATTTCATCTTCCCAGTTTTCCACTGTAAAGGATAATTTTCCTTCCTTGTGGACTCTCACAGAAGCTGGTAATTTCTTATTTTGGGGCCTATGTGAAATGTGTTTGGTCCAGCTCCCAACAGATGGGCACATGCACACACACACACACAACCACACACTGCAGCTGACCCCCTTGTTGAGGTTATGGTTGTGTCTCCTAGAGTCCAGCCTGTTTTGATCCCTTAAGTTTTGTACATGCCTGGAGAACTTCAGGCTAGACCTCCGATACAAACCAGCATTCTCTTTGACTAGTAAAATGTTGTGAGGAGATAATTAATTCTAGTTTAGTACAGA
Source organism: Mesoclemmys tuberculata (assembly GCA_007922155.1). Taxonomy (NCBI): domain Eukaryota; kingdom Metazoa; phylum Chordata; order Testudines; family Chelidae; genus Mesoclemmys; species Mesoclemmys tuberculata. Next base: position 24,728,335 of record ML675611.1, on the reverse strand, counting down.
ACTGGAAATGATTTTTTCCAAATGTTTTCCTCCCTGTAGGAGAGAATGTTTCCAGCATTCCTCAACTGATTGATAATTAGGCTCATCCTCAAGAAACTGTCTGTTATGACTGATGCACTCCCAGCTGTGAATCTCTTTTGGGGGGAAGATTATTGATAAAATTGTGGAGAAGAAAACATGACAACATCTGGAATCCTCAGATCTAACATATCCCTTGTATTATAATTTCAAGCCTGAGTATGTTATAAACATTGCATTGTTCTTGGTCTACCTGGGATGATGATATCCTCTTAGTGATGATTAAAGATCAACTGTCCATACAGATTTGTTTATATCCAGTGTCAGCATTACAGCTGGTCTTAAAATCCAACTTTATTTTTCTAAAAAAATTCAAATGCTGTCATTAGCAGCATCCTTTGACATGCTGGACCATGAAGTGTTGCTAACATGACTACAGTTGCTGGAAGCGATGGATAGGAGCCATGCTTGAATAGCTCAAAAAGTTCCATTTGAGAAGACTTAATGGGTAAGATAGGTTCACAGCTTATCTGCACCGAGAACCATCTTGTGTGGGGTGTTGACAGATTCTATTCTGTTACCCTTAGTTTTTAGGTATATATCTGGTTGCTAAATTGCAATGGCATAAACATGCAGCTAGCAATAAAATCAATGTTTCTGTTTCATTGGTCTTGGTCAGTTGGTTGCTTTGCTTTTCCAGAGTCTGTTTGAAAGAGAGGCTTGGATAAGAATTATATAACCAAGCTTAAACTTGGTAAGGTAGATATGATGCCGGTCAGTTGGGGAAGCAACCAAAAGAAACAGAAAATATCTGACCCTTTATGGAGGTTTGCCTGCCTTTTCTGGGTTTCAGAAGTCCTTTTAAAACTTCAGCTCTTTCTTGATGTCTAAACAGCAGAAGTGGCAAACATTTTTCCTTCTGTTTCTGGTTGGGAAGCTGCAACCATTCCTTTTGGATGTTGACCATACCAACATCATCCATGCATGTGCCACCTGCACACTGGATTAGTCCAATGCACTCATCATAGAACTACATTTGCACATTTCTCAGAACCTTCAGTTAGTATGGAATGCAGGTTGCCACCTTAGTTAGTTTTGAATCCAATATGGATCTTTATGCAGAATACACCTCATTCTCAAATGCTGTTTAAAGCATCAAGATTAGCTCTGGACAGTCTAAATATTTGATGTGATTAAAATGTTATCAAATTTAGTTCTGCAGACTATTGATGAATCATTTGTGAACTGATCACTATTTCTAAGAATGCATTCATTATTTGTAGGTGTTCATAGAATAGTTTTCAAAAACAAATTTCAGACTATCTGTCGCTTCAGAACTGTTCACACCACTGTTTGTTAATTGTTGGTAGCATGACTGGTGATGTAAGTCACATGGCATTGCTTCTTCTCCTTGAAATAAATGGGAAGGCCATCTGAGGTGTCTCAAATGAGGATTGAGAAGTCTAACTGTAGGCACCTTTCTTTTGAAAATCTTAGTCCTGGTTTTTAAAGTTATGAACTAGTAATAATTAAGACAGACAACTGGGTAAAAGCAACATAGCTACATATTTGTCTTGCATATACAATGACATATAACTAACTACATATGATATATGATTAAGTTATCCTCAAAGGTCCTCAATGTGGCTCATAAGTTTTGGTCTTTCCTAGAAAAAGTGCATACATTGCTGTATGTATGACAGGCAGTGGTTATCAGAAAGCCACTGTATTTGATTTCAGTTCCAATCTGTTTTTTCTTCTACCAGGATTTCCCGATTATGCAGTGAAAAGATATTTGGCTGATAGTAGGATACAAGACATTTGATGGGGAAACAAAACAACATTTAAATTGAATTCATGCCGGTGGGGAGGGAAGCTCCCTCATTAACAGAATAATTGAGCTGTTGGTTAATTTTAATTGTTATCTTTAGAAAAGGGCAAAAATCTTCCAAGGAATCAATATTCTTCCCTCAAATGATTAAAAGAACAACAAAACCGGTTTGTATCTTAGATGTATTTAGTAATTATGTGCCTGACACCTTTTTTCATTTCATACAAGGCAGACATATTAAAAAAAAATACTGGTAATTTACTCAACACTATAAAAGTGTCAGCTATTCCTGATCAGTAAGTTGCTGCCCCTATCCCAGTCTTATTAGCTGCAATTTCTCCTAATTGATAATTAATACCTTTATCTTTGTGAAAAGTAGTTACCGGTGTATCAACACATCCAGTTTGCTACAATCAATATGTTTTACTATTAGTGTAAATAATGCATAAACCTAATTTAGAAACAGACTTGTAAGATGAATTTTACATTTCATTTATTTCTGCATCTATTTTATGGTTCTTTACTATCTTGCCCCCTGCTCCCCACTATAGCCAGTCAGATATGTAATAAATAACTATTAAAGCTATATAATAAAAATCTTAGTATTTAAACATCATTAGGCATGGAACATGACTATGCCACTATAACACAAAATAACAAACTGTTCTTAGCTGTGCAATAAATTTCACCTCTTTTTTTTCAAATTAACTTTAATAAATCCTTAATTGATCAGTAAAACTAAATTCTCTTTCTTTACCTAATCAAATAAGTACTTCACCAAATAATAGATATAACTCATTTTTGTATGAAGGTTAATTTAACTTAAATTGATTATGTCTTTAAGGCAAGAAGAAGCCTGTGAGAAAATAGACTAGGAGCCTGAGAGTTTTAGCCCAGTGTGACTACCTAATAGAACATATTGGCAACTTGCCCTGGAACCGCTGTATAAAATATAACATAGTAATAACATTACTTAATTCTCCCACACCCATCTCCGTCTCATATTAATTAAATTAATAATACTCAAATATGGGAAAGACAAAGGATGAAGCTTTATATATGTAACACAACCTTATTCCAATGCACCAGCATTCAACTTGGTGATTACAATTTTTGTACAGTACGGCCCAGTTCTGTTGGACAGAAGATAGAGTAACAACTGACTAAGGATGTCAGAATCTGACCATTAATAATACCCTATTTTGAGTCTTCTAGCAAGAAAATTACCCTGGTGGGAATAACATCTCATTCCATCAAAGAAGAGTGAAGGTTTACAATGGGATGTTTTTGGATGTAATTATCTCCCCAACATGTGGAGTTCCTATTTCTCTCAAGTGTGCAGCACAGACCCAAGTTAATTACTTGGAACTCTAATCTATGTGATGCTGAATACCCACAACATCCTTTGGAGTCTATAAGCTAATGGCTGCACTGAACTTCACAGGGCAAAGCTCAGAACATCTACAATATGAACACTTCATTGTGTGATAATGTCATCGTCACACCAAAAGAAATAGGGAGACAAATATCCAAATCCTTACTCGGTCTTTTTTCAGGCAAATACAAAATCAATGGGAATACTCACCTGAAAAAAAGCTTCAGGATTTGTCCCGATGGCACTGCGTAATCCCTTGATGACTAATGCATTCGTAGCAACTTTGTACATTACAGACTCATCACCATAATTCCATATGCACATATTATATTGGCAGACACCCACCTCCTCTTTTGAATGTCAAGACATTGAGTATCAACCTCTCTCTAGGCCAAGACTACCACGTAATGAGAATCCCACTGAGTTGCCCAGAACCGAGGCTTTGATACTTTTGCTGCACCTGGAAAGGTCCCAACTAGCATTATGTGCTCTTGGCAAGAAATGTCACTTAATGAGCAAGCAGCTGCACCCTGCACCAGCTTCAGTTTCTCTATTGTCTCAAGGTGAAGCTGACCTACAGAACATTACAGTAGTCTAGTCTCACAGTGAACATGGCATAGGTAACTGCAGCAAAGTCCGCATCTGAAAGAATCAATCAGTCTCATCTTGCTAAATGCAGACAGAAGACATCTCTTTTTATCAGATTCTGCTTCCTGAAGCAGCCTAGGATATAATCACCCCTAAACTAAATCCCTGAGTTACAAATGGAGATCATGCTCCCTAAATCAGAGGCATCAGCATAAACCTCACAAATTCTTCTTATTGCTTTCCCCAATCTATCCACATACGTCAATTATGAATGAATATACCCTCAACCCACTGGATCTCATGCAGATTCATGCAGAGTTGGTATCACCTATTCCAATTCACTGGTAGGGCTGGCTGGAGACATCTGGGTATCACCAGCACACAGAAGCCTATGTCTTTTTGTTAACCACTTAGTAGTCTCATATACATATAGGACAGAAAAGACAATGAGATGGAGCCTGCTGATACCCCTCAGGAATCCATAGGATAAAACTACCCTCTGGGATCTCTCCAAATAAAAAACATCAGAGTCTATCACAAGGGAGTTCTTTTATTCCTGTTAAAGACCACAAGCAGATCAAGAATACTGCATTGCCAAATAAATCAGGGGCTGTTGACAGATCATGAACAGAAAATGTTCTAACCATGAGAAAATTTGACTCCGTAATCAACTGGAGGTGACCTACCCAGACTATGTACTATCAAGGAACAGGTCTGCAAATGCTAGAGTGGAGATAAAGGACAACTTCTTCACTTCCTCCACAGCAGCAACATGATGCCTCATAAACTCCATCTGTCACAACCAGTCAGATTCAACGCGAGGCATCCCCTACCATAGCAGTTCCTCCTCTTGCTTTATCTGTTGCAGAACACCAGTTAAGATGCTGCTACTGGATAAGAGATAATTCTAAAGCCACATCAAACCATCAACAATGTGGCAGTCACCTGAACAATATCCTTCATCGAGCCCCTCTGGTGCCATCCTAGTTCTATGCACCTCTAAGGACACTCATTGAACAGGTCCTTCACCACAAAAGAAAAGGGGCAGCCAGATCCTAAACTACATCAAAGAATCATCCTTGACTATGCCACCCTCTGTAACCTGTTCTTGGTACACATAGTGGTCTTCAAATACCTGATATTTTTCTATTCTTTTCATGTTGTGAAACTGATATCAGACCAGGCCTACTTTGGTTTCTAATGGCTTCAGAATCCATATTTTGGATTTATATTAATAGACCAACATATGCTGTCATAATTTGCAAGTAACAGCACTGGTATTAAATACCCCTCTTGCCATACCAATGCAGGATGGCTTTTTCCTAATGATACCACCATCTGTGTTCAGCAGGTTTGGAAGGGTACCCAGCTTTCCATCCGGAACACCTAGGGCCAAACTCATTTGTGGTGTAACTTGACTGCTGTCAGTAGAATTAAAGCAGAGATGAATTTGACTCATATTGTTTGAATAACCAGAAGTTTTCAGGTTCTGTTCCATTCAGGTATTCTAGTGAAGGGGCAGAAATAGCCATTAATGGGCTATGATTCACTCATCCAGGTGGGTATTCTCCAGGTGAAGCCCCATACACCTCCTCAATGTGCTGAAATGCAAAGTGCCAATTGGCAAAATAATGTACAACTCTGCTACTAATATGAAACATATGAAGCCAAAAGCACAAGCAAATCCTATGAGGGAAAATAAAGCAAGCAGAAGGCAAACATCCCTTTCAGAATAAAAGAACATGACTAAATCAGTGAAGCGCTGGTAAATACATCAAGAGGAAAGACAAGAAAATTAAAACAAAAGCAACAACACAGACAGGGTACTTGCAGGTTGCCTGTTAGCACAGTTTTGGTGAGCTTAGTTCCATTTTTGCCGGGTGAAGACCCACCTAAATGGATCTGATGCTATATAAAGATACACACAGCTCAATAAAAAGGTAGGCAGCTGTTTAGGCTTTAAGTTGAGTTTACCTTCCTTTACGTGGATTTGGAAGTAAAATGGATAACACTAAAGTTGGGCAGGAAATAATTTTACCGTTCCACAAACATTTTCAATATTTTGAAATTTTTTCCTATCCTGAATCAAGACAAAAAAAATTGAAATCCCTAAAGCTTTCATGAAGTGAAAAGCAAAAAAAAAAAAAAATAGTTTAGTCCAATTAAAGGTTTCATTTTGATCATTTCTAAATGTTTCATTTCAATTTCAACCTTTTCCCCTCTTTTTTTAATTTCAAAATGAAAAGTTGTTTCAAACTGAAAAAACACAAGTTTTGCTAAAAAAATGTTCAAATGCCCATTTCAATAATTTTGAAAGCTTTTTGATTTCAAACTTTTTACAGAACAGAAAATGGACTCTTTCCCACAAAACCTTCCAGTATTTTCTGATGAAAAAAAAATTCATTTAAACATTCCTGACCAGCTTAGTCACAATATTGCTTCCATAACTGCATTGGTTATTGGGGCACCTTCCTAACGAATGATCAACCAGTTGTCTACACCCCTGACGATTGTGTGGTAGTGCCTGAGTCTCCACCATACATGTATGGACAGGAATGGCTTAGTTACTACCCGGATAGAAAAACACTTGCTTGTCATTGCAGACCAGACTCACCTTCTTGACTGTTTTCTTTTCATAAAATACTGTTCAAATCAATACTGCATTGTCCAGGGATGTGTTCTACAGTTCAACACCTACATTCTTGCATTTCTTCTGTTCTTTCCCTGTTGCTCCTCTGTCAACCGCATGCACATCTAGAAGTAAGCCACTTTCTGTAACACATTTTGAATCATCTTGAACTCCCTTTCCTAAATGTGATGGTGGAGTCATATGGTGGAGTGACCATAAGCAGATTCACTTACTTCATGTTACCTGGTCTCCATTCCGTCTCCAACTATCATGGCCAAAACCACTTCTGCATATCCTACCCTATCATGAAGAAAGACTACATCTGACTCCTTCACACGCAGAAGAACCACTTTTGTTTCTGAATCCTGAAGAAGCAAGTGGATATGGCCACTTTTCCCAGCCCTGCAACTGTGGCTTACTTCAATATGTGTGCAGGAACCCTGATGACTCCAAGTGCTTCCCTCTTTACAAATTCTTTGGGGCATGGTTTTTTGCCTTCTTGTATGTGTGGACAGCTCCTACCACATTAGGGTGTGAATGAGTAAAACAAAATAATAATGATGAGAAACACACTCTTGCTCCTGTTACTGAGCATTAGTAAGTGGTTGTGGTCTTTACCAGCTTTTGAATACACAAAATGGAAGAAGAGAAGGAAGGGAAAAGAACTTCTGTGTTAAAGCAATTACATCCCTGTGAATCATCAACCCTTAGATCACATAAGCAAATATTTATATGCTGGGGTATTCAATATAAGCAAAACTGATTAGGCCTTTATGAAAAAAAATCTGTATAAATAAATACTAGTACATTTAATTCTTGTGTTTTCCAATGCTATACATTCTTGCTCTACGTTCCCAAGTGGGACCTCAGTGTATGGATAGTACAATATACAGTAGAATTAACTTTTTTATTCAGCCATTTCTACTTTTCCATACACAGGTCACAACCTCTAACCTCTTGTTTATTTTTTCCCATGTTGACCTTTCACTGAAGCACAAGGCTAATTTTGTGCTCCAGTGACCAAGAATGGGAATTTGTCACTTTATTCAAAAAGGAATGAATACAGGTATATCTGGCATTCTCAGCTGGGCTTAACACTTTCCATGCTAAAACAGTCAAATATCTGAGTGATCTTTATTAGGAAACATCTTTTTGAAGTTGTGCTATTTTTTATAACAAAAGAACCTTACTTCTTTTGTCTGGAAAAGGATTTTTCTTTTTCTATGCACTGTTGGGTACAGTTCTCTTTGTTGCAAAATACAATGAACCAAACAGAAGAAAATGACAGGCTAGAGGTCCATACAATTTGCAGTGGTTCTAAGGGAGAACATACATTAGTGCTAGGAAATAAACTCCATCTTAATTGTCTGCTGTACAAACAAAGTTTTACATGTTATCTTGGACTTGAAGAAAAATAGCTAATTTCATCAATAAGATGGCAGTAATGAATTCTTACAGAATAATCATAATACGTATGTGTGCAAATCAAGCTATGCTTCTCATGTTGAGTGATAAAATATAACTCTTTGCCTTATGCATATACTCTCACTGATACCAGTCTATCCATTCAAATCTCTGTGGGAAGGTTGATTTTTTCTGTTGCACGCTCTGTAAGGCAAAAAACTGCAAGTGAAACTTACCATGATGCAGTCAGGCCTGTGTAGGATTCTGCGCAATGTATAAGCCCTGGGTTTGGACCCAACTAGAGCAGAATGAGTGGAATTCCATTTAGGCCAGGAGTGGGTGGCAGGGGATGGGCTGAAGTTTCTATGGTTACTTACCAACTTGAAAAAAGTAGTACAGGGAAGCTATTGCCACTATGCCAGTCTGTAAGTCGGATTAGTGGGTGTGCAGGTGGGGCTATGCAGCAGCTCTGTATTTTGGCCCAAAGTTGGGGGTAGATTTCACTTCCCAAACCCTCAACTCCATGCAGACCAACTATTCAGGTTTTATGAGTTTCCGGCTTTGGGTTTGAATTGCTTGAGCCCTATCAAAATTCAAAATTGACAGGAGGCTGCTGCTGCCTCTTTCTTTTCAGCGTCAAAATGGTTTTCAAGGGACGGCAATGAACCCTACAATCTCCCAAACCCTCTGGGAGTTCATCCTTGGTAGCATGGACTTTCAGATGGACATAGAGGTTTCGATGTAATTCAAGACAGTTTTTAAGCACAGATCCTACTTTCTTTTTATTGGTGTAAACCTGGAATAACTGCATGGGTTGCTCCATGGCATCAAATTCATGGCTGTCAGTCTTAGCTTTATAAGGCTCAAGGACTAGGGACATGTGCAAGGAATGCTATGAGTTGCTCAGTGCTGAATTTGCCAGTGGGGTTATGCACAGGGGGGCGAGGGCTGCAGGTGAAATATAGGAATGATGACAAGATTCAATTTATTCTATTCCTATTGGTTTGCAATTCAAAGCTTCTGAGATACTACGGTTTTTTGCTAATCTGAAAATACAGGGGTGAGCAATACAGTGTGAGAACTGGAATGGCAAGGCCTTTGGATGTCACAGCGACATCACACCAGTATCCTAGAGAGGCACAACGTAATAATATCTTTGCCATTCAGTCAGCTGAGAGCCCCGACTACGAAAACTCGTCCTACACCTACACTACAAATTCATTTAAAATGCAGTTTGGCCTGTCTTAATTGTTTGCCCAAACCCTGTTGAACCTAATCATCTGACCTACAGGAGAATCTGGACCATGAAGGAACTTAACTCAAGGCAGACTAGTTTCAGACTGGTTCAGCAAATGTGGCTCCCTGCCCACCATAGCACTTTAACACTATAATTCCACAAAAGCACAAATTCAAGCCTATTCTATTTAAAGAGAAGGTTATTTGCCCTGATACTATTCTTAATTTGTTTGTTCTGTGTTTATAAAGCTGTCATCGCCATAGTATCTGGGCATTTTTAGACACAGCTAGGAACACAGTCCTCCACCAGATCCAAGGAAAGAGAAAACACTTGAAGCTAGATCCTTTACTGGTGTAAACTAGCTTTTTCCATTGTATGGGGCTCAATGCAAAGAACTAGTGGGGGTGGGGAAAACAGTGCAGAGGATGTGTCTATTAAGGCAGGTGTGTCTTTAACAACATATGATACGTTTGTAGAGAATGCCACTGGTTTCATTTTTATGAGCAGGGGACTCAACTTTCAAAAGTTTGGAAATGCTGGTGTAAATAATGGAGTAACACAAATGTATACCATCAGAGAATCTAGCCATTTATCTATGCACTAGCACACATAAACCTATATGATAGATATCTCATAGGTAGTTCATTACAGAATGTGGGTATTTATACATACCGGGCAATCTTTGCTATTGTTCTGCACCTTGTGCGACCACTTACACCTATGGAAAGGCAGTGCAAAGAGAGCATAAAGTGCTACTGTTCTGAGCTGGTAACATTTTACACTCACTTTGCACAGATGTAAATCATAACACAAGAAACAAGGGACTGGAAAATCAGAAACAAAATGATTTGCATGCATAATTGCTTGCATAGTGAACATTTACCTCTGCATGTTTGGGTATCTGAAGGAATAGTGAAAGCTGGAGGAGAGAATGGGAAAAATAAACCAACCACAAAAATTTCTACAACAACAAACAACAAAATTTAATGTTCCTCTTGCTCTGTGATGAATTTTACATGCAAGCTTACCCTTTCTGAGCACATGCATGCTCAGATTTTGATCTTTTAAAATTTCTGCATCCCTTAGGTTGCATTCATTCACTCCAGAATAACTCTTATTGTGAGAGATGAACTGGAACAAGTGTGGGCTTCCTCACAGCCACTTCCTGTCAAACTACCCTGTGTTAAGCAGCAAGCTGTGCGGTGAAATGGAAGGACGCACAACGTCCAGTTTTCCCTTATCCCTTCCCCATGGCAACCTGACCAAAAACAGTGACCTCTGGCAGCACAGCTGAGGCCTGAAACTCTGCTGCATTAGTCAGAAAGAGCATCTTCTGACCCCTACCAGCAGAATCCGAAGGGAAACATGAGACTTGTAAAACCAGAATCTTTCGTCCAAACTTGTGTTTATATTGTATATAGCCAGGATGGGTCAGACTTCTTCATGAAACCAATTTAATGATTTCCCAATGCAATTTAAAGCAACTGACAGGGGCATCTGTAACTATTCAGTTTATAGTTCTGCAATGAGGTGAATTTACATTCAGTCAATCAAAAAATACATAGAAATATTACACCTCCTTAAATTAACAATTGAAACCAAATACTTTTTGTACATGGTTGACCTTTGTCAGCTCCCTTTGAACTGAGATTACGAGGAGTCACTGAGCTAGCAAATTATCATTTCATAGCTGTTGACAGGGACAGCAAGAAATCTACCATATTTTGAAACAAATATCAAATGACCTCTTATGTGCTGTATATTACTCACTTGATGTGTGCAGTTCCCACCCTTAATGACATTCAGAAATCTTTGAAAGCAAGAAGGGAAAAAAAAGGAGTTCCTGGTTTTCATGTTACTATGTGTTTAAGTGAGCGCCCTCTGCCAGACGGCGTTAAAAACGCAAACACCACGTGATCAGAAGAACTTAGGTTAAATGAACATAACAGTGACTATTTCTTTACTTCTGACCACATCAGAAACATATTTGATCTCAATCCTGAATGCAAAAGGTACAAAATCCATTAATACAGTACCTATTTTGGCCAATGTTGTTGCCATAAAACCAGAGATTACGTTCTAACACTTCTGCACTGCAAATTCTTCATCTTGCAGCAACGAGGGAGACCAATAATTTATTACGCAGAACACTATTTAATTCTTATGACTGTACTAGCGATTTGGAGCACAAATCAGAGCACTGAAGTCATTTTTGAATGAGAGCAACTTACAGTTAACAACTCTTGCAAATGCATATGAACAGCATTTGAATTTCAGGATGAGCCTTAGAAGAGAGTGTCTGGCAGAATCTTGTAGATGTACATGAGCAGACTCATGTAAATAACTGCCTACTTAGCTTATGGGCTATTCCTGGGGTTAGGTCCAGTGGTTAGGTTAGGTCCAGTCGATTAGCACATAGTTGCCATAGTCATTATTGGCATTTAGGTGAATTACGTGATTAAAATTCAACCTGACCATCTCAATTTAATCCTTGTCTAATAGGCAAAATGTCTTCACACAGCTTTACTGCACAGATCGCAGCTGTTTAAGGTCCTTGAAGAACAGTCCATGTTAAGGGAAACATTTAGGATTTAAAAAATCACTACAGTTAATAAAATATTTCCTTCTATATACTTTTTTAAAATAAGCAGCAGCTTCTGTCATTCCTATCTGAATGCTTTCCACCACAATCCCACCTACTCCTCTTTGCTGGGGGTCATTCTGCATTTGAGCTCGTCCTCTGATTCCAACCATTTTGCCTCTCTGCCAGTATGTTACCCAGCTCTGCTGTTCCTTCTAGTATTTGGCATTTGCTTTCAAATTGTGTTTGTCCATCTGTTGTTTGTCCTTTTGGTGATGCGTTCTTCCCATTTCCATTTGTTCCCCTTGAGTTTCTCAACAATTTTAGATACAAAACTTTGGTTGCATCAGTTGATTCTGTCTCTCAGCATAGGAGGACATTGTGTAAGAATTCTAGAAGCAATAAAATGTCACCGAGCCTCTTGCACCTGTACTCCCCCTGCTACCTGGATATTCTTTATTTTTTCCACCCATAGTCATTTCTGATAACTTTCCCCATATGTTCATGAAATGTGTTGTGCGAGAGACTTTTTGTCCCATCTTTGAAAGTTCAACCCATGTGAGCCGGAGGAGGCATTTTCCTAGATGCTAAGAACACAATGGCAGGAGATACTTTTCTTCCGGCTTCAGTTGAGTTTGATCATTACCACTATGTTTTCTTTTCTTCAGTTCATGCTTCCATCCCCGATGGACTCTCTTTGGAGTTTCTCTGCCTGAGATGGCTGCCTGATCAAGGTGTGGCCATTATTCTACTCATTCATTCTTCCCAAGCGTACTCATTTTTCCTCCATGCATTGCTAACCTTGACTTTCACGTCACCTAGCTTCATTTTTCAGGCTCAGAACAGTTTGGATTTCATAGCCAAACTCCTCTTCTAAAATGCTGGTCACATCTTATTTCTATACAGCATAATAGTATGACTGTAGCAAGTCTCAAATTTGTTCACACAGAATCTGTTTTCTTCTCAATCAAACCTCTGCAAACTATTTTCATGGCAAATCAACTGATAATGTAGAATTTAGGGCCAGATTGTGACTGGCCCTAACATGGTATGGTGGGAAGTAAGCACCAACACCACTCTTCATCTCTTGACTCCCTGCCCAGCTGCAGTAGGAGTTCTGACATCACAGGTCCAGGCATGTAGGGTAGAAGAGATCCGTATGCTTCATATTCTCCCATGTGAGTGGGGGGACAAAGAAGTAGCAAAGCTTTGGCTCACTGCCCTCTCCAGGAGAGCTGATGCCCAATGAATGCCTAAAGGGCAAACTAAGGCTGGGTCTACACTGACGGCGGCAAATTCGCCGCCGTCACATCGATTGCTCTGGATCGACTGAGTGGTCTGTATAGACGCGCTCAGTAGATTTAGGAAGCGACGCAGGAAAACCACCCCCGTTCCCTTCGATGCAGTGCAGTATGGACACTGCACAGAGGAGATGGTGCAAAGTCGACGGGAGATATGCAAGTGATTTATGTCACTTGCATATCTCCTGTCGACTGCCGCTGAATCGTCAAGGTAAGTGTAGACCACATCTTAGTTGCTCCTTAGGATTTCAGTCAATTACTTTCTGCCCATTCTGAGAAACAATTCCTCCCCACTCACTGCTTCTCTTCTGCATGAGCAGAGATACAAAGGACACTGAGCACAGGCCTTAACAATGACATTAGATTTGTAGCGCACTTTTTGGTGGCCAAAACCTTTGTTGGACCTCGTATTTATATACAGGACTCTCATGCAAATTAGTTCTAGATTTAATGTCATCCTGTAGACACTAACTATTTGAAAATCAATATGTTAAGACAATGGTGGTATTCATAATTTTTTTCTGGTTATTTAAATGCCCACTTGGAATTGACCATGCAACACTCACTCACATAAGTGAGCACTTCTTTATACTCATGGTCCTTGTGGAGTTCAATAGGACTGCCTGTGTGACTATGTGCTCATCAACATGCATGAAGATTATACAACCTTAAGTGAAATCCTGCCTATACTGAAGTCCATGGAAGTTCTGCCATTGACATGAATGTGGCCAATATTTCATGCCTAGTCTTCTGAGTATACGTATCTTTCAAAGGGGCTTTTTATTTATTTATTTATTTATTTAGCTAAAAGCACAGCTTTCTCTTTTATAAATAGTGGGTATTAAGGATAATTTATGAAGTGTTCTGTGATGTGGTAATAGTGCTTGATGTGATCAAAATCACAAAAATCAGTAAGGACAAATTTGTAAAGAGCCTGTAAACACCGCAGCACCTACAGGTTCAGTGGTATTTGTATACAAAGTAGGCACTTTGACATGTAAAAAACAGCTAATTGTGTGCATGCATTCTGGTACTGAATGTACAAATCAGGGTCCTTGAACAAAAATTGCTGAACATTATGGGTACATTTTTTAGGCCTTTTGAAAATTTGACATGATCAATTAGTCTTTATAAAAATTATCTTGATTCCACCCTTGCATCCTAGTAAAGGCAGTCAGCACCTAAAGTATTTATGCTCTCTCTGCCTACCTGGCAAAGTCAATTCCATAGTGATTATGCTGCAGCAAAACAGTCATAAACACACCAGAAGGGAAAAAATACGAGGTAAAACCTTTAAAAATGAATATATATATATATATTTACACACATCAGGACCTGATTGGAATCACTAATAGATTTTTACATTTTAATATTTTTCTAAAGCTGGTGTCCAAAAATCCATATTGGACACTCAGGATAGGGGGAAATGAGGGAAAAACTAAAATGCAATGAAACATATCTAACTGGATAAAAGAAGTGTAAGACGTGCAGTAATGGCAAATGATTGCAGTTAATTACATTTTCAATATTGATCATAAAAGGCTTTTCTTGAGCAGAATTAATGTAGTCAATTTAAAATCAATGGCCCTGTATAATCAGATAAAAATTGACCATTGGGTCTAACATGGTCTGGGATCATTAAATCACATCTCGTTCTTATTCTTGTGACACATCATTCCATGAGTTGACATCACAGAGAGGATGTCTGCAGATGAAGGTATTAATCAGCAGACGCAGTGTATGTAATAATGATGTTTGCATGTAACTGTACAATGAGAGCCACATTTTCTTTGTAGGTGCTACTTTACTTAGAAGTGTAAATCTAATATTTTTCCTCTGCAGGAGGTTGCCTACGAGATATCATCGTCTTCCGAGACTTAATGCTTTTAAAATAATTAAAACATCTCCACATTGCAGTAGTGTCACATTTAAACATCACTAGTAGTACAAGAATTAAAGTAAAGGCCTCCCATATCGTGGGTGAAATTCTAGAGTTGGTTGAATGCAAACTTGTTAGAAGAATCCCCCAAAACAAGATTTAACTTTGCAGCTTTGTGAAGGGGAAAATAGAAGAGTCTCTACAGAGCACTAGCCCATATAGTAAACATTGTTAGTCAAAAGAGAAAATGGTAATTTTGTATTATAAACTAGAGCACACTTCTCTCTTTTTATTCCAGAGAGCTACAATTAAAGGATGCAAGTCATAAAATAGTGTATTATGTGATGCATTGTTTTTAATCTCACTGCCTTGTATTATATCTCAGATACATATAATTTTTCAGACAGGAAAAGGCTTGTTTCATAAAAATATCATCCTCTGCATTTGAAATATAAGTTCACATACAAACAATGTATATATCATCAAACCACCAAACTAACTCACTTACTTAATACACTAAACTTCAGGTTCTTCCTATATTATGCGAAATGGCTTGAAACAGGAGGCAGCTGCCAAGAGACATCACTGCTTCTTTGCTCAAGAGAGACAGGGGAAGGAAGACTGAAGAAAAAAATTCCCTCGATGGATGCCACAATAGCATGTCTTTCATTATCGCCCTGTGTCAAGGCACTGTGTAATGTTCATTGTGCATGCATAGTAAATTACTATTTACCTGCCAGTGCCTTTGATAAGTCAGTCTTTTCTCCCTCTTTTCGTCCACACAGCATGGAACAGTGAAACCCCTTTGCCTATAATTCTTAGTAAGATGATTCCTTTTCTGAATAAGAAAGTACACACTTCCAAAGGAGGCATTCTCTTGGGTTTTTAAGGGCCATTGTTTTTATTGTTTCCCTTTTATTTCTCCCACCCCGCTGTGTTTTAATGCTATAGTGACTTCTGTGTATACAACTCTCATATTGAAATGTCTGCCGCAGATATATGCAATATTAAAGAGTGCTTATGAATTTTTGACATCTAATTAGTCGCTACCCAGTTAACATGTCAAGACTCAGAGGGATTAGGGAGTCAGCCCTTTCTGAATAAGTTAAAGCTATGCCCTGTCCTTTTCATGTATTATTCTTTAATGTAGGTGGTGATTATTTTGCTGTGATTAATTGATGAAGCTCATTGGTCTGGCAAGTGTTACAGAATTCACCATTCCTCACTTTTATTTCTCTCTGTAGGGCTTTCCCAGTTATTTGAAAGGAATCAGTTCTATCCAGTATGTGAGGCCTCATTTTCTTTCCTGAATACATGTACATTGGTTTTTCTTAAGATTTTATCTATTTAATTTTGTATCGTTCAGACTATAAGGGAGCAAAAACTATTTTGTGTTTTTTAAAGTCACATCTCTGTGTGACAGTGTTTTTGAATTGCAGTGTTTGTATTTTTCTGATTTTGTCCTTTAAAAAAATATAACTTTTAGGGTAAAAATAGATTTCTAATGGCATTTAAAAACACTCTCCAAAACCCATACAGACAACATAACTTGGGAGATTTGGGGCCTTCTCTCTGCCCCCTATAAAATATCATATGGTTAAAATTTGTTTAAATATTAAGAGTTTTTGTTCTAGATTTTACCATATTTTCAGATGTGAGCTACTTTAACATTTTAACATCCAAATGGAAACCCTAATTACATACAATCTCTGTTTGTCATCCATATATTCTTTTTAAAAAATAGTTGTGGGGCAAATCTTTAAACACCTGTAGAAATTTAAATCATGCATATTTAAAACAATGCGAGTGCTCATAAATTCAGTTGTGTGTCAAGGTTGTTGTTGACCTATGGTGCACTCCAAAGGAATGTTCCATTGATTGTATACAGCTGTGGTCACCAAAAAGAAACAACACGTTTGTGCTTCACAGTCTGATATATTTGCTATAATTCCCTCTATGTAAGTGGTATTGGGATCTGTATAAAGAAACAATAAGAAATGTGTGCTGAGCACATAATGGCTGTACTGTTTGCCTATACAGGCACCACAACCCCAGTGTTTAACTCATTGCTTTAAAACGTACTATAAGATACCTCAGGTATGAAAGGCATGCTACCAAAAAACCAAAAAAAAAAACCAAAAACCAAAAACAAAACAACCACCAACCTCTACCCTCCTCCCCCCCACAAATTCTATTTTATTTTCTCTAAAATACTGGAATGCAGCATCCTGTTTTATGCATTGTTTGGTTCACTGTAGTCTGCTCATGAGTCTCTCTGTTGGGCCTTATAAAGTGTATCCCAGTCAGGCAGTGTTTCTTGAAAGAATAAAACCAGCAAAGGAAATTTTCAGAGCACAATGCAGGAAGTAAATGTATAGATATGGTTATGTGCAACTATTTAATCATGCACTGTGGCAAGTGAGAACTTTCTTCAATTTCCCTGCCTCTCCATCGTTAGGGAGCTGAACAAAAGGCTGTTGCCATCCGAGTTCATTTCTGCAGCCTTCTGGTTTTATGGACAAATAATTACTTTTCACAGAGCAGAATCAATCCCATTATAAAGCTCCACTATTCATATCAGTAATTGGGACAATAACAGAACTCCAACCGGTTTATCTGTTTCGAAATGTACAGACTCATGCAAACCCATCCTAAAAATTGTATCATTATAAATAAACCTTCACCTACATAAACAGAAGGACTTTAAAATTACAGTCCTAAGTGCCAATCAGGGATGGTGCTTTTTTATGCACACTTGGGGGGACGGTTTCTGAGATATGTAGTGCATGAAAATCTGTAAGCAGTGTTGCTTTATCTGCATTAAAAAGGAAATTATTGGGTGTAGGGAAAATAAAATGGTCTGGGAGGTTTTTTTTTAGCAAGATCTCACTCCTTAACCCTTGCATTGTTTGTGGCAATGGTAGAACTTGGTCTTGGTTCAGAAAATCTGGATTGCTGAAAGCTCAGTTGCGGAGGAACACAAAACAGTGGTAACAGCAGCCTCCTCACACAACAAACCACAAATCCCTAGGGACTGAAATGGCATCAGCCCTGCCACAGAGAGTGAAAGAGCTACAATGAATTAAAAGGGGAAATAAAATGTAGTGATGTGTGTGTGTGTGTGTGTGTATATGTGTATGTGTGTGTGTGAGAGAGAGAGAGACTGTGTGTGTGTAGGGATGAGAATATGAGGTTGTGGGGGCATGCAGGATTAAAAGAAATATCAATCAATTGACGCATATTCACTTTCTCTTGCACAGTAGATTCTATCAGAAGAAAACATTGAACTTTGTAGTGTTAGCAGCAGCTGAAATTTAGAATTATTGTTTCCTCCTAACAGAAGACTCATTTTCCACGGCCGCATTTGCAGCATAATAAGCTTTTTGTTATTTTTTCAATTAGAGTCAATTGACCTAACAAAATGGTTGGCAATTAAGTGATTTTTGTAATGGTCCGGGGGTAATTTAGTCGAGCTTGTCAGCTGTGTTTCATGAAGCCGAGATGTCTTTTTTTCCCCCCACTGCCTCTCTCTCTCTCTCTCTCACATAATGGCTCATAATTTCAAAATCTTTTCCTTCTGTTTCCCTCACAATAATTCGCAATTACAGGAAGTTGTTGGAGGTGATTTTTTTTTCTACCTTGCCTTTTGAGTCGGTAATTTTAAATAAAATGTACATACTTGTAAAAAGGGGGCTATTACAGAAATCACTTTTTGTGTAAACTCAATTATTTTATGAATAGTGACACCAGTTTCTGCTGGGTTCAACTCCTAAATACTGATCTATTATTATTTTCAAAGTAAAACGCTTTGAACATTTAGAACACTTTTTCAAATCCAACCAGCATTCACTAAGGTAAACAACAACTTAAATGATCAGGAGCCATCCAGTAAAGCTTACAGGTACACCATGATATGGAGTATCAGCAAAACATTTAAACACCAAGCTGGAGCTACTGGACTTTATCCTCTCATGCTATGATTTATGAAGGGATTCCTCATTTGCCTAATTGATTCATTTTATTAAGAAAACATCTGGAGTTGCAATTCCTGTTAAAGTGCTGTAGTTAGATCTGATGACTAGATCAGATGTTCTTCCATTTGTATTCTTTTTATTATCTGTTTTTGTAGTACATACATCGAAAATCAGATCTATCCATCCACCCAAGAATCCATAGCTTTCTTAGCATCTGCATGTATGCTATTGTCTGCTACTTGATTTAAAATCCTTTATTTAATCCCCATTCATCCTCAATATTTCCCTTCCGTTTCAATAGCCACCTTGCTATGCAAGGGAACGAGATAGATACACACAGCTGACTCCAATAATATTTACCGCTGCTTCTTTGTGAGCCAGCAGTAGGGGGCACTGTAAGAGTAGTACAGACAGCACATTCTCAACCAAGGCTAAACCGATCACCTCCAAATGCAGAAGTCCCTGTGGTCTCCAGGTTGCTACCAAGCCTGGGCAGGCATGTTGACCTCATCACAAGGCTCATTTGAAAATACTTATCAGGCACTGTTTAGTGGTGCATGATAGAGTTTTCGTGGCCATCAACTGGTCTCAAAGCCAGTCTATAGTTGCCGTTCAGTTGTTGGTTTTGTCACCATGTGGCCAAACTATTGTGCTTCAAAGGCTTCCAAAAGCTCATTTGCAAATTAAAAAGAGAATGAGTACTGGGTTCTTTCCTATTATTACAATAATTTGTCCACATTTGATTTTTACATGAGCATGGTGACATCTTCTGGAGGCTTCCGTTTCCCAGCTTTGTTCCCTAACCTTCAGCTAAAATCTCTGGGCTAAATCCTGAGAGGTGCCAACCATCTGCAATCCCCATGCTACCAGCATCTCTCAGAATGTGACGTTAGGAGACAGGCCTTCTTCCACCGTTCCTCTTGGCACCAGCAAGATACATGCATTGTCTACAATAAATACTACTTTCACTTTTGGATCTCCACTCATTTCCCTTATGACCCCTGACAGTCTTCCCCTGGATTTTGATTATAAGTCACTTTAGTGACTAGGCTGGAGCATCCTAGGGTGTTGATTAATCCTCTGCACCTCACATTTCTGTGACTATAAAAGGAAAAGTTATGATTCTGAATAAGTATCGTGCAGAAGAAAGAAGCAAAAGCATAAAGTATTAAACTTTCATCCAGCACCATAGGAGAGATGTAGTTATTAAATCTCAGCTGCTTATCAAACTGATATGAAAGTCATTTTGCATGATTGCTTTGCATCCTCAAGTCTTCCGTTTTTATTTGCAGTGCATCTCTGTGCTTTCTTATTAGAAAAATACTCAAAGGATAAAAAAGCTGATAATATTATTCAGTTTTGACAATTAGGTAGAAAAAACATCTTAAGAAGTGCTTTTTTATTGCAGCTAGTAATAATATTGGTGGTCCTCCTGACAGCAGTCTCTTCTGATGCTACCCAGGATGATGCTAGTTCTACCCTGTAACTTCAAAAGCCCTGATGGTTATACTGGTGAGGCTGTTAAGAAGCCTGAGCAAGGATGTCATTCTCAATATTCTAACCGGTGTTCACAGCCATTGCTTATACTGCTGGGAGAAGAGAAGTGTTTCATGCATTCTCCAGTCTGCCCCCGCCCCAAGAATTTAGAGGCAGATTGAGGATAACCCCTGCATTAGGAGTACACTGGTGGAAGGCAGGAAGAAACCTCTCCTGCTTTGATACCTTAGGTATAGGTTGCCCCCAGCCAGAGACCTTGCTCAGGATTGCTTCTAGTTAGCTGTGTTAGCCCCCACCTCAGCTACGCATGCCTAAAGTGGAGCTCACGCTTAAGGGGTGTGTAGCGGCAAATGTGCTCCCCTTTCCTTCCTAGGAGCAATTAGGAGATATTGTGCTTCTTTGCAGTACACTGCCTCCCAGAGTTCCAGCTGGGAACCATACTACTCCACACTATCCCCAAGATGGCCCAGTGCTTTAAAGGCACCACTGAGCGTGATTACAGTGTTTGTGCTAAACTATGAAAGGGAGAGGAAGTGAGAGAGAATGAACCACACCTGACGTGCTAGTTACATCACCTAACACATTCCAAGAAGGTGCTCAGACCTAGTGATGGACACTTAATGAGAAAAGATAAGAGAATATTAAACAGGAGAATACCAAGCCTCAGCTATCTGAACATGATCCAAAACCCATTGAAATTACTGGAAAAAGTCCCATTAAACTCAATGGGCTTTAGATCAGGCCCTTTATTGCTATTCTTCGTTATAAATCTCAGATTTGCCAAAAGACAAGAGGAGCTGAGGTGTTATTATTTCCTCAATGAATTGGTATGATATTGTCACAATAAAGTGTCTTTGAGTAAATAATATATAAAGTATATTAATTACTAATTTGTCATGTCAGCTGGGCAGATAGTGGGTAAGCAAGGAGAGGGAAAGCAGTGATTTTACTTGCTGAGCAAAATGGACAGGCAGTGTGAACCTGGAGAATCAGAAGTAAAAACAGAGCATTTAGGAGCTAAAGGAGCAGAGGAAATGAAGCAAAAATACAGCAGGGAAAGACAATAAAGAAGGGAATGAAAAAGAAGATGAAGAAACAAAAAGAAAATATTTAAAAGGGAAAATGAAACAAATTTAATGAAAAGAAATAAAGGAGACAATGGCTATGGAGAGAGAGCTGTTGGAGGAGAGAAAGATGGAGGGATGTGTAGCCTAGTGCTGTGATAAAAGGACTGACAGCCAAGAACCCATCTGATCTTTGCCCTGGCAGTGACTCCATCTGAAGCACTGGGAAAATCGCTTAACCCCCCCCCCAATTGTGCCTTACTTTCCCTAACTGTACATTGGGGATACTCATACCAATAGGGCAGGCAGTTGTGAAGGTTAACTGGCTACTATAAATAGCACTTTCTATGTTTTGTTACCCATTCCTTTAAGCAGCTAGTGAAAATAAGCATTTCTGGTTTACCTTCCAACATTTCTTTGTGGTTAAGTGATATTTAAATAAGGTGCAAAACCAACACATGCTCGGTACGATACCTTCTTAGGACTTGCCATAATTTAAAAAAAATTGGGAAATGGCATGGAAATGTACTAATTATATATTAACAGATCTTTTGCTATCTATTTATAGCAGATATCCTACACAGTCTAGCTGTCCATTCACTGCATTTAGTTTTCTCCACACATTGTGGTCTTGTTGCAGTTAAATTTACTATGTTCCTAATGCTTTGTGCTTGAGCTATGAACATTTATGGGAAGGTACAACATGCTACTGTTTTGTTAGAGGGTGTGAGCAGGTAAGTGATCATCATCATCAGTCATTCGATCTTCCTTAACTCTCTGTTTCTCCACCCTGAGTTTTCACAACTCCATGCAAAACTAGTTTCTCCAGTTGGCTTTCCAACCATTCCTTCCATATGTCAATCTCCTCTTCCCCTTTCACTCAGTGCTCCACAAGTTCTATGGTTGGTCCCTGGCTCCTCCCTCTCTGATCCTTATCCTTCATGAGTTCAATAACTATCATGAAGCTGAGGGCTCCCTAAATTACCGCTTTGTCCATGGCAAGTCCCTTTTGTCCTGTCTTGTACCTCCAACTGTCTGCCTCACATCTCTTCCTGGATGTCTGCCCACAACTTTACATAGCACAAATTGAACCTTCTCGTTTTCCCTCCTGATTCCTCGCTTCTCTATCCTGGCAGGAAATTCTTTCTCTAGTGTAGTGCTGGGGGATTTCGGCACCATCCCCAGTTTCTCTTCCTTTCCCATTTACTTCTCATATCCAGGTCTTTACAAATCATGTCACCACTTCTACACATCTACAAAACTTGTCCCTTCCTTTCTGTCCAACGCACAAAACCCCTTCTCTGTGCATTTGTACCCTGCCTCCTGACTATTGTCACCTCCTTCCTTGGCGGACTATTTCATCTCTGTTCAAACTGCTCCTCACTCCACAGTTGCCCAATAAACTGGCCAGGTTGCTGAACAGGGCAAGCTTGCATGCTCCCTACAGATGCTAAGAAGGTGAAAGAGAGGGCTTATTCCTCAGGAGATATAATCCCTCTTAGTGGTAGCTTTGGTGTGGTACAGCTCTGTAGCTTGTAAAATTATCTGGTCCATCAACAGTTTGGAGGAGGGGACACATGGGAGAGGAGACACCATACTTCATTAGGACAAGAGGAAAAACTATGTGGGATTATTGGAAAATCTTCATGACAATGAGACCTATTAGGTTATGAGGATTTTTCCTTCCAACACATTTATTACTGTTTAGTCCAATCCAGTTTAAAATTCTAAGGAAGAATCCTAAATTGGGTGGGAACAGAATAAGATGCCTTCCTAGAACATTTTTATTAGGTAACAGTGACAACGAGCCAGTTCTTTTCCAGCACAGTCAGCAGTTGTAACTAATGGCTGTCACAATCACTCCTTTGCATGGTAAAAACAAATTGGCCAAACAGTGACTACTGGTGCGGCACAGGACTGTTGCCTTCAATGGGAGCCATGAGTATGCATCCAAGGGTTTTATTTAGCCTAGTGTATTTCATGTGCTAAATATTGCTTTAAAAGAGGAATATAAACAACATTTCATTATTTCACTGTTTGTGGCTGATATTTTATCTTTGAATGGTGGTAGCCCTAAATTGTCAACACAAACAAAAAAGGCAGGTGACATGTTAAATATGTATAATGTCCTTTGCACAGTTTAAACATGCTCGGCAGTATCTTCCCACATTATTCCTAGAAGAGTGAAATTACAGTGTATAGCAGCACTGGCACAATGTTTCCATGCAATGCAGACATTAGAGTGGAGGGAATAATTCACAATGAATAGTTTAGTCAGGGAGTTTAGCCTTTTTTTTTTTTTTTCCGCTCATGGGATCTCCAGGAGCAGCTTGAGATTGCCTTGAGTTAATTTGTTATACAAAAGAAATCAATTAGGTTTTTGGGCAAATATTTTTGTACAGATTGACGAGGAACTGTTCTCGGTAAATATTTCCCAACCGCTACTTGAGCCTTGTTTGTTAGTTGTGACTGATTAGAAGAGTCACCATGTTTCAACTGGCTGACTGTGCAAGAGCTACTGGGGAGAGTCCTCACATCTGTGAATCTAAAATCTGGTTTCCAGAAGTACCCATACATGCAGCTTTAAAATTCTCTTCCTGTGAACAGTCACGACATTCATTCAAATGTCCAGCGAAAGTGAACACAAATGGAAAGCTGTTCGGCCAATGTGCCTTCATTTCAAAATTGAATATACAAAGAAAGTTTTGTTGTGGATGCTTATCCAGCTCTGGCAGATACCAGTAGATTATAGGATAATAATGTTGACTTCTCAACCGTCTCCTTTCATCCTGTCCTGAGTTTTCTCCCTCCTAGTGATGTAGCACTAGAGATGAAACAATACCTTAGTTTCCCTCAAGAAAACAAATTTCAGATAAATTTCTTTAGTACTTCAATTTTCAATACCAGGCAAGTATATTGGAGTTGCACCCAGGAGGTCTATGTAGTTCAGTGCCTGCCTATCTCTAGTATCAGTATTCAGTCATGCAATAGAAAGGATAATTGGGAGGTAAGAATAGTTTCAAAACTCTACTCATGCTGCCTGAAAATATAAGTGCATTTTTTTCAAAGGCAAACATTCATTGTTAAAAGGCATTTAAAGCATTAGTCGTTTTCTGTGCTGCGACTCTCAGCTCTTAATTACAGGGATACACACACAATTCATAAAACCTAAGAAAAATACAAGCTCTGGGCCAAATACTGCTCTCAGTTATAACTTTGCACCCTCAGTATACCTTAATGAAAGGCCAGATTAATTACCAGCAGGGCAAGAACCACGATCCCCCAGCTGCCCCTCACCCATCTCTAAGGAGAACAGGTAACGTGTCCAATGGTACCATCCTTTGCAGTCCATGTGTGTACTATTGTTCCCCTTATGTCAGAGTAAGGAATGTAGAAACAGGCTCTTAGAAACCATGATTTGTGACCACCAGCATAGCAGTGTCCTTGTAGAAGGCCATTTCCAGATTTTTCTATATGTAGAAAGTACAATGGAACATTAGCTGTGGGTTGGTTGGAGTGGTGTTATTTACTGCTCATCATCCACACCCTGCACTGAATACAGAATAATACATTTCTTATCGGCTTTTCTATGGTGTTCTCACTGTAGTACCTTAGTGCTTCACAAACATGAATGAAGTGATCTTCACAACACTCCTGTGAGGTGAGGTAGTATTATTATCCCAATTCAGCAGGATAAAGGGAGATGGGAAAGGTGGAGCAGATGAGTGAGACTCAGGCTGAGAGGATAGAGCTGTGCAAATAACCGATTCGTCAGTTCAAAACTAAAATAAATCAGGGGGAAAAAACCCTTTTGGGTTGACCCAAAATAAATTTTTTTTTCAATTATTTCAGTGAACCAAAAAAGTAAAACAAATTCATGTAGGGTCAAACAAAATTTTTGTTTAATTTTTAATGTTTTTTTTTTAACCTTTAAAACATTAATAAAATTGAAGCAAAACTTGAAATGAAAATTATTTTGAATCAAAAAGTCAAAATGTTTCAGTTAAAAAACATCAACATTTTTGGCCTTTTTTTGTTCTCTTTTTTTGTCAAGTGAAACAACTGAGCAAATTTGACACAGATTCACAAGAGTTTTTGCTTGATCCAAACCTGCATTTTTTCAGCATACTATTGTCTGAAAAATTTTGTCCTGCTCTAGAAACTGGAAGGAGAAATGAAGCATGTGAAAATGAGGAAATATATGGAGGCCATATGACTGTATCAACCTGGTGTGAGGGCATGGAGGGAGAATTTGAGTCTGAGACGGGACTGGGAAAGAAACTGGGGAAAAGATTAAAGGGATAGGGAGGAAGGAAAGGCAGAGGGGATAATGAGGAGGGGCTAAGGATAGTGGTAGGTGAGTGTGATAGCAAGAAGAGAAGCTCCCAGAGTATAAATCTACACAGAAGCTAAATGCAGACCTCATCCAAGCAGCAATTAGGAAGGTCCACACAGCTGAGTTGAATTTTGGACCAGAAATGATCACATATAGGGAGTAGAGGGGGGGCTTCCTTCAAGAGAGTCAAAAATCAGGCTGCAGATGAAAAAGTATGATTTATTTTGAAAAGATCTTAAGATCTTTAAACCAACCTTTTCTTTTTGACCTTTGGATTTTTCAGCAGTGTACATTGTACCATCCTAAAAAATGCCTTCTTTCTATGCTTTGTGAAATCCTCTGACACATCCTGGTCTGAAGCAAAATGCCACAGCATGCCTCATTTCTAACTTTGCCGATTCTTGTATTTGAGATGTCACACGATGATGTGCTTGAGGGTGTCTTTAGCAAAATAGGAAGGGCCAGAAGATTTCATGGGGGGCAGGGGGAAACAATTTTGAAAACGTACAGCAAAACCTACCTGGTTAGTGGGGATATTCACACATTTCTAGATTTAACTTAATTTTCACTTCACTTTTACAGTTCACTTTAACTCATCCCCTTTTTTAAGTTTCCACAAACATCATGTGTGTTTCCATCAGAGCATGTCAGCTTTAACTCTGAATTCAGTCATCTATTTAAGTTTAGCTGTTTATAACTCAGATACCACAATGGAGGCCATGTCATAATGCACAGGTAGATAGGTAGACAGACAGACAGACTGATCTAGCAAACATTTCTGCAGTGCATCGTTCCTCCGTGTGTAATGTTAAACATATGGCTAGGCCTTTTCAGGATTCGGCCCATAATTGGCAGAGAGATAAAACAGATAGATAAAGTTAAGTCAGACCCACAGCATTATTTAAATGTAGCTCTTTGTATTTATAGACAACAATATGCTGCTGCCACAAAAGCTATTTCATTTAGTCCCATCCTACATTCAGCAGTGTAATTATTCTCTTAATTATTGAAACATTCATCATAGTTTTCCAATTGATTCATGAGTGGCTGGCTGCATTTCTTTGACTCATTAATATAGTGACAAGTAAATTGACAATACTCTTCCTAACCTCCTATATCTGAACAGTAATAGTGAGATAGAAGATTTTTCATTATTTTCATATTTAATTGTTTTATTATTATTATTACTACCACCAGTACCTAGTAGTAATAGCCTCATTTAATGGCAAAAGTACACAACAATATAATAGGAAATCCTAATTATCGATGGCTTTGATAGTAAAATCTTCCAAGTAATATCTTCCTGAAGCTACATTTTTTATTATTATGAAATGGTTGATAAAGCAGTGATAATTCTAAACACAGACACGAGTTAAATGAAATAGATAAACCTTATAAACATGGAAATGAGAAATAGTGTAACTCACACACACCAGTCAGGACTGGGAAGGAACAGAGGGAATACCCACAAGGGAAAAGATTAATTTAAAGAGTTCCAAAAATGTATTTAAATCTATGGTCTTTTTTCTTTTGGCACGACTGTTGTTATTACCATAGCTTAGAAGGCTTTCAAAACTTTCCAATACTTCCTTAACTTACATCATGAAAGTAGAGCTGTTGCTTCTTATTTTTCTTCTTTTCCATTTACTTATAAGCTATTTAGACTAAAAGAGTAAGTTAAAATTTTTGCCCCCACCCCATTATTTATTTTATTTTTGCAGTTCCTAAAAATGTGCTAGGGGTGGTTCCTCCACTGCCTGCCTCTATGTTCATGGGCTTTCTCTCGGTAGCTGACTGATGTCCAATGTTTGAAGCCTAAAAAGTCCAGTCTTAGTGCAATACCAGGACTTCTGCCCTTGGGTATTGCCTCTTGACTTCATGACGCTATACAAATCGACAGCTCCTTTCCCTGTGCTTCCAGCTCGGACATCTGTATGTGATATGAGAAACCGGCCAAACAACTACATGAGGGGTGAAAACATGAAAAATACAAAAGTTGTGTGTGTGTGTGTGTGTGTGCGCGCGCGCGCCACTCATGTACTATAGGTTGAAAGAGTACATCTGTGTAAATCAATGCATTTATTTAGCTCTCTCACCAACTATTTCCCTGAGTTAACACCCCGGCACACAGAATGCTCGTGAAGGTGATTATCTCTGCTAGCATAATTCCTTGGTAACATCTGCTTTCGCCCATAACACTCCACTAATTTTTCCCTCATTTCATTACACATAATTTTCTTTCAACACAATCTACATGTATTAAGTGGTAATGACTTTCCAGTTAAGAGCAAATCGACGCCAAGGGACCCCCCCCCTCGATTGCCTGCCGTGCCTGACTCCGGCTATTAAAGATAAATTTGGTGCCTCAGAAAGCTGCAGTAAGCTAATCAATCAATTAAGCGGTTAGGACATACATTATCAAAATTCCACAGTGCGGGGGTGCGTGAATGCATGCTGATATACTGGTATGAATTTAGGAATTAAAAAAAAATTGCAAGCTACTAATGAATACAATTTAAGGTTGAAAGTCAGTAGTTTGTGTCTTCTGCACTAGAAAATTCAAGCTATTACACTATTGATCCTAAGTTTGGTTTCGGTGGTTGTATAGCGTGCATTACAGTTTTTGTAATTCCTACAGCCATAGGCTAGTGACTCCAGTATAGAATACATGACAGTCAAATTTGTGTTAAAACAATGTTAGGGTTCTGACACAGAATAAAGCAAGGACACTCACAGTTAAGGCTGCAGTTCTGTTCTTAACTTGCCAATGTGTTTCAGGATATTGCAAAGGTCTCGGAACAGTGATTAATATTCCAGATCTTGTGTGCGGTAATAAAGACAGAGGGGCAGTCATTACTCTGAATCTGTTGCCTTAAGTTGGGTCTTTAACGTTACTTTAATGTATTTTTTGTATTTATTTGTCATAGGATTTTAATTATTGTAAAATAAAACTTTAAATAAACTAAAATATGTTTAAAACAAAGAAAGCCACTTCCCATCCTCTGTAAGGTAATTTTTTTAATTAAAAAAATCTTGCATTTGGATGAACAGCGAAAAATTAGTGAAATAATACTAACTAAAATAATGGAAACATAACCCCAAAGATTATGAGTCTTTCTATCAGTATTGTGCAAGTAACTTTTCTAGAGCACTGCCAGGACTAATATAATTGGAGAATTAAATGAAACATTAGAGCCAGGATTCTGTATAGGACATACTTACATAAATTGTGGAAGTTATGTTTTTAAAACAATCAGTAAATCTACAAAATAGAAACTTTAAATGGATTGTTAAAGGCTTTGCCAATTACTTTTCCTGTCAGTATTAACCATTTTGCCTAAAGCTTTGTTATCATTTTACTATAGTTATCAGATGAAATGACAGGGCAAAACATTTTGCCTACTTTTCCCGGGCATTTTTTCCCTCTCTGCAAATTGCATCAGAGCCTAGACAGCACATATACAAGAGGTGGTGGAAGGAACCACAAAGTATATCACCCTTTTACTCTGCGAGCAAATAATATTCTTCAGAAAAAGAGAAGCAGCTTGTGAAAAAATGAACGAGAAGGTGTTCTTTTAGTTTATTTGTTTGTTTGTTTTTTCTTTTAAATTAAATAGATATAAAAGAGATAAGTCAGTCATTTCCTTCTGATGCGTTTACAGGCAAAAATGCCATGAGAAAAGGGAATATGAATTCATACAATACACACAGAGCACTTCATCCAAACCCTGATTTGGTTACTTCTGATTCTATGCAATCTAAAGCATACAAAATGCTATTACCGAAAGTTAATAAAGTAAAATACAGTGTGATAAAGAATACCCACTGATACTATACAAATGCATCCTTCAAAAAACAAACAATGGTGTGTTTCAATAATGTGACTCCTGTTCTCTCCTCCTTGGCATTCTTCAT
The DNA here is from genome assembly GCA_007922155.1 of Mesoclemmys tuberculata. Lineage (NCBI taxonomy): Eukaryota > Metazoa > Chordata > Testudines > Chelidae > Mesoclemmys > Mesoclemmys tuberculata. Next base: position 24,698,706 of record ML675611.1, on the reverse strand, counting down.
TGGTTAGATGGATATCAAAAAGGGGTCAGAGAAGTATACAATCTAAATGGTTTCAATTTTTATTCTCTTTCCTTTATGCTGTTTTCTCTCATTTATGACTATTTCCTTGTCTTCTATTGTGTGTGATGGGTATGAAATCTTACAGAGCTACATTTTCCTGAGATGTTAGGACCAGATTTGACTATGCTATTTCTTGGAACACCCAAGTTTAAGTTCATTTGGTTAGAAGGAAATGCAGTGATGTAGCTTTTTCTGATATGGAAACAGTTTTGGCATTTATTAGACTTTTAGTGCAGACTTATTCATCTATCCTGTATCTGATAACTATTCAGCAGAGTTAAGGGTGGGCCAAACCCTTCCTTTTTCTAAAATTTCATTCTTATTTATTGAAAAGAACATACAACTTCTATATTTGTTTTTACTAAGTGTTGAATTCCTTCTCATTAGGGAGAAAAAAAAAACCCAAACAACAAAAAACTCAAACTAAATCAGTTTTCTTTGTCCCTTTGCCCAGCACAGGTAAAGTCTGAACTTTTCACCTTAACATTTTTCAGCAGAGCAACTCTGTGAAAATAAAATGAGCTCTTTAGTGCAAAGACTGGTCTAAGGCAATGCCCTGTGAAAGGGATTTTTTTTTGGTTGTTATTTACTTGAAGCAGATAAAACACCCACCTTAAACCCACCCTCTATTTGGTTCAGCAGCACCTCCATACTCCAATAAACCGTTTTCATTCCATCTGGCGTGCGTTTGCTCTGAAGACATTTTCCTGTCAATCTCTCCCGCCACATTAAAAATCTGTCATTACTATTGCATTGCCGCCTGGCTCCTGAGATTTGTCTGACTGCTTTATTGCTCCTCTCATTTTTTTTTTTCTGCTACAGCCGAGAAGCAGAAATAAAGGTTTGTTGTTGAAACATGGCCGCAAGGAAAGTAGGAGGCACACATCTGTCAAGGTATTACCTTTCTTCAACCAGGGATTAAGGTGTTTTACTGCTCTCGCTACTGAGCAGTCACACTGAATAAATTTTCTCAGTGGAACATAAAAATGAACTCATACATTTTGAACTGGGTTTCATTCTTTCAAGCCAACCCAGATAATTATGCAAAGGCATCAGTGTTCATGGGGAAAAAGAAAAGTCAGGAAGGATTTTTTCCCCTTGAAATTTGCATTATTTAAATGCTTATCAGGAAGACAAGACTGAGGCACCTCAGTATTGGGGTGGAAAATGTTTTCACTCATCCTTTCCCTTTTGTTGTTACTAGATCCCTTGCAAAGTCAGGTAGGGTACAGGACTTCACTTCTTTTGTTTTGTCTACTTGCTCACAAAACATGCCTTGCTGTGAATATTCACTGTTGACTCACATGGAAGTAAGCCGGACCGAATTTTGATTTCTGACACTGTGAGACTGGCAACCCTAAAAACTGACAGTAATATTAGCTGCCATGTACCCTGCCCCTTCCTGCTGGTGTAATGCAATGGGCCATAGCTTGGTATAAATGAAAAAATTCCATATATAAAGGTGCTATTACATTGAATGAATATGTGCAAAATAATCCTGACCTACAGCCACCAGAAATCTCTAGAATCATCATCTCAGTTCATTTGACAAACTAGCTCACATAAAGCAGAAGGGATAACCTGAGGACTAAGCCTGGTGTAAGTGAATGGAGAATCAGGCCCAATATGTCTGTCAAGCTAAACAATAACAAGTGCTCCTGTGACACTGTCTGGATTTGGGGAGACCATTTATAATACTATTGATAACAATATTGCAAAATTACAATAATTCGTATGAGAGAGGCCATGTCAGATACTGTTGGAAAGGTTATAATTCACCAAGACTGATAAACAAGATTATATGTATATATCAAGTTTGTATGATAAGTAGGGCCCTAAATATGTAGGGCATATATGTATTTCAACTTGTGCTGTGTTTCTGGGTGACACCCAGCACTAAGCCTGCTTAATGGCCCTTCAGGAGAACTCAAAGGTACTATGAATCCAGTGACAGAACCCAGGGGCTACACCTTATGAGTCACCAGGACATATAAGACCCTGTCTATGGTCAGGGGACTCTGAGGCTTTTCCATGCCATATGCAGTGGACTTGTGTTTGAAACAAGCCACATGGCAGATCAGAGACTATAAAACGTAGCTTCACCATGTCCACCACGTCTTCGTTCCTGCTTCCTACCTCTGGATCAACTCATTTACAACTGAAGCTGTGAAACAAACGACTGAGACCCATCCAGGGACTGGATGTAAACCAGATGAACTGTACAAGCCTGCAAACTCCACAATTCTGCTGAGGACCTGATATCTATTGACTTTAAAGTCATTTGTATGTAGCTGATTGCTTTGACCATTTCGCATTTCTCATTTGTTTCTTTCCTTTTATAATAAACCTTTAGTTTTAGTTACTAAAGGATTGGCTGGCAGCGTAGTATTTTGGGTAAGATCCAAACTTATATTAGTCTGATAATGTGGTTGACTCTCTGGGGATCAGGAGAACATTATTGGTAAATGGAATAGAGTTTTAATAACTTATCTCTTTACTGGACCCAGTTGCTAATTGGGGGCCAGAGACTGAAATGTAATAAAAGGGGCTGTGGGACTTCTTGTTTTTAGCTTCTTGATAACCAATGGGATCAGAAGCAATGTTTGTGACTGGTTGGTGAATTTAAATGCAGTCTAAAAGCCACCATTTTGGGAAAATTTGCTCTCCTTTTGTAGCCTGCCTTGACCTTGACATTTTCAGGTGAGCTCCCTTAGGCACAGGTGGATCACAGCTCCATAATTTTGATCCAGGAAAAAAAAAAAGTTAATCTAACTGGGAGTATCCAGAGATAAAGGTCTAACCTCACTCTACGAATCATGACTCTTTTCCGTTGTTGACTACAAAAGCTTCAGTTAAGCATGTATATGTAAAGTATTATGGTCACTTGCTTATTCATCCAGAAACCACGATTCCATTCTGACTAGAAGCGCTAGCTACCCAATGCACCATGCCTGCTAATCTCTCTAGCAGATTAGCTATTTGTCTATCTGAAGGGTGCGTGCAACCTACGGAGGTGGAAATGGGGACCTCTGTATCTACGAGCAAGATATCCCAGACTAATTGAGGGAGTAAGAGGGAATTTAATTTCTGATGAACATCTAAAATCACAACCTGAACAAGAGCAAACAAGCTGGCCAGACGGCCACCATCACTCACGTATTTTTATCAGTGTCCCAGTTGGAGCTATGAATCACACGTCAGTTAGATTCTGTGTCCCCATCCTTTCCATTCTACATGGAAGGCGATATTCTTCAACCATTTCTTTCCACACAAAGCACAAGGAGAGGTTAGCATGGTGAAATCTAGCTGCCAACCTGAAATCAAGTGGCACCATGGAACTGCTGCTTCCCCCATGCAAGTGAGCATTAGTGCAGTCTAATGGCGGGAGCAGCAGGAAAGTAGCACCTTCATGCTATGTTTATGGAGGGGCGTGGCTAAAATGTAAGCTCTCTGGGGATGGGGTTATCTTTTTGTTCTGTGTTTGTACAGCACCTAGTACATGGGGGTCTTGGTCCATGACTGGGCCCCTGCTGCTACCGCAACATACATAAATAAATAAATCTGTGTAAATGTAGATCCTGTTGCATCTCCAATAATCCACCCCACATTTGCCACTATCTCTACGTTTCATGCCAGCCTTTTCATGAGGTGGCTCTTGTGCCTGCAGTGCAGATCCTTCATTCGCCCTAAACACAGAGAGGTCTTAAGTAGTACAGAGAAATGTTTCATTAGCTCTCCACACCAGGTTAATTTTGCAAGAGTTGAATACTTCTCTGAACCCAGTTCATCTGCTGATGTCAAAAAATAAATATCTGCTCTTATACCTTTCTGGTACCTATTCTTGGCAGAACACAAATACAGTGGCAATGACCTTGTCCACATATACCTGTCAGTGATCTTGAGACCTATATTACTACCTATAGATTCTAATTATGTGTGCAGCTTTTCTTTCAAAGTCCTCAAACTTTTCCTCTTCAAATGTGGATGGTTCCAATTCCCCATTTCTCCTCTAACGCACCCAGCTTTTATAATGCATACTTAAAAATGCTGTCAAATGCTGACGCTTGGTCTGCAGTTATTGTACTCATGTTTATGTTTGATTTATATATTTTTGGGTGTGTTCAAAATGCATACCAGGGTCTGTCTGGATCAAAGTTTGCAAACGTCTTCTAGCCACGGTTTTCAGAAGTGACTAATGATTTTGGGTGCTCAGCTAGAGACAGTTAGGAAGGATCCTGATTTTCAAAAAATCCTGAGCACACGCCTTCAAGCAGGAGACCCAAAACCCAAATCTACCCCATCAGTAGAGCAGTTTCTGATTTTATTCAGCTGGCTGAAAAAAGATAGTGATATTTTTCCAGGAAGAAAAGAACATACCATATGGCCTAGATGTCCAAACAAAAAATCCAATTTGAATTTTGAATTTAAAATATGCATAACCTCTTATCCACAATGGAGTGTTAGCCAGTGTGTATGAGGGACCTGGGCTCATTTTGTTTACCTGGTTTTTGATGTTGTTTGTTTAACCGCCAATGGATTTCATGCAATCAAATAGTGGGGTCAAAGCCGTGCCCTCAGATCTTGGGAGGATGTATATGTATTGGATGTCACAATGACTCCAAGAACCAGTTCAATATACAATATACCCTTAACACAGCGCTCTATGGAGCCAAGAAACCAATATTAGCCCTGACTGCTACCCAATACAATTAACTCCCCTTCCCCATCTGCCAGAAACTCCCATATAATTAGCTCAAGATGCCCCAATACAATAATTTTAGCCTCTCATCTGCTCATCTCAATTAATGTAGGACCTCCCTCCCCCAAGCATTTAAGTCACCCCTTCCTGACCATTTTAATTCTTCTGGTGCCAGTACAATTAATTTAGCCACCGCTTTCCCAGGTCCCCAGCCCCATAGAATTAATTAAAAGTTCTCCCTCCCACTATAACAAAACCCACAGCAGTCTCAACACACAAGTAATTTACCCCACCTCTCTACAGGTAATTTACACTGGAGCCCACCTTTCTGCAGAGCTCCACCAGAAGTCACAGCTGCTCAGAAGCAGGCATTGTTTTGTATGAGAGAGGAAGGAGGTAAGAGGAGCAGTCTGGGTTAGGAGGACAATTTCCATGGGCATGGAGCCTCTCAGGGAGGAGCCCAGTAATGCAGGCTCTGCTCCACTTCCTTCTCCTCCTTAGCTGCTTCTGCTTTTTCTGTGGAACCCAGCCTCAGTTTGAAGTGTGGCAGGATAGGCAGACAGAATGGAATCAGCAGTAAAGAGTACTGTTTACATGCTTAAAGATATTACTTAAATACCTCACCTCACACATCAGAGTATGCTTTCTGTTCCCTCCTCATCCCTCCGCCCCCCCGCCAAGGAAGAAATGTAAGAGAAGGACTGCATATGTTTCCCTCCAAAAAAAAAAAAAAAGCCAACCTGTTTTGATGAACAGTACTCTTTACTTAAATGGGAAACAGCCACATGGGGATTTCTTAAGCGTATTGCTTTCTGTTTATGCTACAGCTATCTATCTTAGGCACCAATATAACCCCTATTAGTACGGTATCGGAGCACCTCACATTCTTTAATGGTTTTGACCATTGACTTTATAACACCGCTTTGAGGTACAGAAGTGTTATTCGCTCAGTTTTGACAGATGCAGAACTAAGGCACAGAGAAGTTAAGTGGTTTACCCAAGGTCACACAGGAAGACTGTGGCCACCCATGGACTTTAACTCCAGTTTCCCACATCCTAGCCTAGTGCCCTGACCAAAGCTCATCAAAACTTCTATCATAGTTTCCCTAACTTTAAGAGATCAAAAATCATGAGATTGACCCAAAAATCATGAGATTTTAAAACAGTTTTATTGTGTTTTTAAGTCAGTGTTTTGATTTTTGAACTGCCTCTGCCCATCCCAGGGTGTGCACGTGTGGTAATTAGTGTTGCCCACTCTCTCACATGTACTGGATAACGTTATTTTGGTCCCTGCTACAGGAGCGCTCACCACCACATCTGCCCAGCAATTAATCCCGTCCTCCAGTCTCCCAACAGTTCTATCCCTCCAACCCCCTCAATTCAGCCCCCATCGTCACCACCTCATCAGTTCAGCACCCTACCATATCAATCGACCCCTCCTCCGCCCTCAGGTCATCCTCCCAGCACTCACCCACCATCAATACAACCCCCACCCTCCTCACTTCAGCCCCCCTGCAGCCACCAGACCATAGTTCAGCCCTCCCAGCCTCACCTCTGCTCCTCTTAGTGTTCGTCATCCTCCCCAGACTTGGGGGGGCTACAGTGGAGTCCTCTCTCCCACTTCCCAGACTGACGGGAGCAAGCGCCCAGGGCTGTCAGTCAGAACCACTCCTCACAGGACTGACAGCTGGAAGGGAAGGAAGAGCTCCTGCTATCAGCCCTGTGCTTCAGGGCTCCGGCTGTCAGCCCTGTGATGAGGGAGGCTGACAATGGGAGACCTAGCCACTTGTGGCTGACAGTGATTTCTAAGTAAAATTAAGCCTCACACATGATCTTGGAATAGAACTCTCAAATTCAGGATTTGACTTGAGAGCTCTATCCCAAGATCATGAGTGAGGCTTAATTTTACTTAGAAATTGCTTCTCTTGCAATAAATTTATGTCTGTTATTTACGTTTTAATCTAAATTGCTATAAAATTTGTCTTTTATCAGTACCTGGACTTTTTTTGGAAATGAAAAATGTTGATCGCATGTTCAGTTAAAATGTTGTGGGGAACATAGTAAAAAATGGAAGATTTTGATGTTGACATTTTTTCTGGAAAAAAAGGGGTACATAAGAGGATCACTATGTCCCACTGATCTCTGTCTCCTGGAACAGCCTCTTGGAGTCACTGGTAACTGGCGTACTTTAGAGTAGCCCTGAAGCTACTCTAATATGTATTGCAGATTGGTCTAGCACAGAACGTGCCCAAGGAGTAGGGGACTGCGGCTGTGGTATGGAGCTTCTTTGTGCCCATCTCTTCAACTGCCTCCAGAACTCCTTGGGAATCTGGCCCACTAAATCATCTCAACACATTCTCCCTTCTAGTATCAGAATACGGTGTACGGAGCTTTCTATATGCATCTCTTTCTGTCAAGTGTTGAGCACCTCTACGAAAGTCAAAGGAGTTTAAGCCTATTCAGCTCCTCACAGGAAGTGTTCTGCATCAGATAAACCCTACTTTACACTTAGGTTAAACTTTTAGAGGATTATCACACAAAGTTTGCAAAGGGAGGTTGGAGTCCTCTTCTGCAAACAAATGTTAAATGACTGGGAGAGCACTGCTGGTCACTGTAACCAGCCTACAATGTTAGCAACAGGTCTCCCTCTGAAGCAGAAAAGTGCTCAGGAGAGAACGAAATGGTGAAGCCAGTACAATTGCAGATAAATTCAGAATCTGTACTTGACGTTCACGTGGAAATGCTGAGGTCAATTTGCAAAGGGAAACGAGCCCTCTATTGTTACGGTTCCCTTCAGATAGTGTTTGTACTACCTCAAGAGGGAACGGTGCTGGGTAGTTGTTTATCTATATTCTGTGATGCTGTGTCCTGCAGGGCATATTAAAGCCCATGAAATAATGATGAAGCAGAGGGGTAATTAAAAACCACAGTGACATTGATCTGTTGAAATTTCAGAGGGAGTTCAGGGCACACAGGGAGACTATCCATCTTACCTCACGCAGGGCCAGCTTGATTGGCCTACTGAGTATTGAAGATGGCAAGGTTCCTCACCTGTGGCCAAGAGGGCTCCCAGTGCAGCAGCCCTACTGGCTTAAGATCTTTGCAAAACAGGAGGCTCGGGAAGAGAGTGGTCACAGCTGTTGCACTCTGCCCTTACTGAGGAGGAAAAATCATTTAAAATACAGATCTCCTTCCTGAGCCTTTTAATCCATACCTGGTAAAAATATTTACATATTTTGAAAAGTACAATTCATCCTACTAAGAGCTATTAGGCTTCCAGTGGAGTTACCTGCTTTATGAACTTTGCCACTGTTTGACATTAATTCATCATTAACTGACTTTGGTTACATTCATTTTTATTGTTTTATTTTTTCCTCCATTAAAATGTTCCAGTCCATGTGCCAGGTCTATTTTTACACCCTCTTTAGATGCATTATTTGAACTTCACCGCAGTTAAACAAAAATCAATGCAGTGCATGCAGTTATTGTTTCAAATGTCATTCCCTACCACATCTTCTTTCTCTCCCCAACTTTGGCTCTGGATATTTGGGATCTTTTATTCAACCTGTAGCCCACTGATTTGGCTTTCAACTGCTTCTAAACCGCCTTCAAATCAGAAAAGTGAAAAGTATTGAGTGTGTTAAACTAACTGTGATGCCATAGCATATTCTATTTACTGGCATCTACTGTACATCATTATATAATCACAGATTTTTACATTCTTTTTATAAATCCCAGACTATTTTTTTGTTCTTTGCTTCCTCCCACTTCATTTGCTACTGACGGCTGCTGCTACAGCTCTCTTACCTCTCTTAGAGAGGAAGTAGGTTAAAAACAAGAAGAAAAAACCTATCAGATTAAAGCAAACATGTGGGTCCTACTGAGAAATGATGCATCGTACAATAGAGCAAGCAAAACAGCTCACTTTGAAGGCTAAATTTCTAAATATACCCAGAGACGTCTGGAAGTAGAAAGCAGCTGTCTTCTGCTTGTTGTCAGTTGTTAAATTCCTGATGCCCCAAATAACGAGAAGTCTAATGAAGGACCAAAATTGATGCAAATGGGGCAATAAAATCACTCTGATGAGGCTGAAGTTTATACTTAGTTTATAATTAAAATGAGTTTGCTAAGGCTAAGCTACTGTAAAGTTCCAGTGACTAGCTAAATAATGCACAATGCTGGAATATTACTAAATTGGAAAAATATAGTGTGCTGAAAAGATCTTCATGTAATTGCATCAGAAGAAGATGGATGGAAGAATCCAGAAAACCTCCTCACAGAGTATATCACAGAGCCTGGAAAATTGTATGGCTTTTTCCTTGTGGGTAGGTGATAATGACAGAATTATTAGCTCTGAAAAAGAAGCTGGTGTTAAATATCCTAGTTCCCCTGGCTTCTAAGGAGTTATGAAAATTCATACAAGTTGAGGATCTGGTTCCATGTATCCAAGTAGATGCAACAATTCCCACAATCCTCTCAAAAAATTTTAAGTGATCTAGAGGATTTATAAAAACCTAGATTTCATGGGATTTCTAAACTGGAATGTGAAATATGTGTATATGCAATATTAACCTTATTCAATTAAGACTATATATATAGATATATATATAGATATAAAAATATATTATTTTATATATATAAATATATATAAAACCAATTGTGGACTAAAGCCCCAGTTCTAAAATGTGATATATTTGGGGTCTCAAGGTGCACAAGAATATGTCTGTG
>ML675611.1:24481954-24689209 GCA_007922155.1 Mesoclemmys tuberculata | reverse complement strand
AACTCTAAATATTGGGACTGTCCCTATAAAATCAGGACATCTGGTCACTCTAATTTATTGCTGTATCTGGGTATGGGATCATAAGAGTAAATATCCCAACTCTGCAGAAGGAAAGCAGGAGGATTTCCATACTATTCCTGTAGTGGAGGCAAGGAGATGAAATGATGTCAAAACTGAGAAAAACAACTTGTTAAAGTATTCAGAATCGTTATCAATGCTCAACCTTCATAGCAGCCTTTGGGATCCTTTGAGTAGGAAAAGCACCATCCATAACAAAATCAAATTCTATGCCATTCTATCATATTCTGAGTATGTTTAAAAGAGGATATACAGAGGTGACCGCTGGAAAGAGATTTTTTTTTCTTTCGAGAGTGTACAAGTTCTGCAAGATCTCTAGCTAGAATTAAAATATCACTGATAGTCTACAGCTTCAAGATTTCTACTTTGCATGTGCAGATAAAGGCACCCTCAAACTAAAATCTATTTTCACTCATTGTACAGAGTTTTATGTATTTATTTACATTAAATTGTGGGAATCATAGGCAGATTTCAGGTACCGAAGTATAGCTTCCACTTCGCTCAGCTAATGAGGCGGACCACATTTGGAAGTCATGTCCAGTATTGCCAAACCCAAATGTTCAAAAAATCATGAATCAGCCCCTTCAAAAAAGGGGAATTTGGATTAAAATCACGAGATTTTTAAAACATCATAAATGTTGTCCTGTTTTTATTTATTTTCTAGATTGAGCCTTTAGGGGTCACATTTTCAAGTTTTTCTTGACAACCATGCTAGAAACTTGTAGTTAAAAAATAAATGGAGGCTGAGGTTTTCATGTGATCCCATGATTCCAAGAGCTGAGATATTAAAAATAACACCAAATATGGCAAGACTTATAATAAAACTGTGAGTTTGACAACGCTGAATATTTGTAAGCTACAGGATGATGTTCTCAGTGGAAGGCTCTCAACTCTGAGTGACATGCTGGAGGTCTCATGCTGCCAGTACTAAAACATCCTTGGAATTTCTAAACATTATAGATAGCAATTTCCTAACTCAGAAGGTGTTGCATCAAACACAGAAAAATGCTATATTAGACCTGGTCTTAACAAATGAGAAACTGATCACAGAACTAAAAATTAAATTCGTTTTATATATATATAGTGTATATATATACTAGATGCTTTAATAGGGCCAATTTTGCAATGCTGAAAACAATTATGAGCAAAATCAGCTAGGAGGATTAATTTAATCAGAAAAATGTGAATCATAATTAGGAATCAGTTAAAAACACCTAATGAAGCTGCAATCCTATGATCAATGAAGAAGGCAGTACTGGTTAAAAAACAACCTTGTTTAGAGGAGAAGTGAAAGCAGCTGTTTTATATATATAAGAAAGAGGAATATAATAAATATAAACCAGAAGGTAAGAACTGTAGAAAATTGATAAGGGAAGCAAAGGAAAAAAATGGTAAATCTATGGCCGGCAGAGTTAAGGACAATGAGTATTTTTAAAAATACAATATTAGGAATAAACATAATCCTGACAATGATATTGGTAAATTACTAGATGGAAATGGAAGAATTTTCAATAATGTAGAAAAGGCAGAAGTACTCAGTATATTTCTGTTCTGTATTTGGGAAAAACAGATGATATAGTATTATCATCTGGTGATGATAACATTCTTTCCATTTCACCTGTATTTCTGGAGGATGTTAAACAAAACCTACTAAAGTAAGGCATTTTAAAATCAGCAGGTCGACATAACTTGTATCCAAGAGTTTTAAAAAAGTTTACTGAGGATCTCACTGGACCATTAATTGATTTTCAATAAGTCTTGGAGCACTGGGGAAGTTCCAGAAGACTGGAAAAAAGCTTATGTTGTGCCAATTTTTAAAAAGGGTAAATGGGATTACCTGGATAATTATAGGCCTCTGAGCCTGACATCAATCACGGGTAAGATGATGGAGTTGTTGATACTGGACGTGATAGATACAGAACTAAAGGAGGGTAATGTAATTAATGCAAATCAACATTGGTTATGGAAAACAGATCCTGTCAGAATAACTAAATAGCTCTTTCTGATGAGATCACAAGTTTGGTTGATAAAGGTAATAGTGTTGACGTAATATATTTAGATTTCTGTAAGATGTTTGTGTTAGTACTGTATGACATTTTAATTAAAATACTAGAATGATATCAAATTAACATGGCATACATTAAATGGATTAAAAACTGGCTAATCAGTAGGTCCCAAATTGTAATAGTAACTATGGAATCATCACTGAACAAATGTTTTTCCAGGGGCGTCCTGCAGGGATCTATCCTTGGCCCTGTGCTATTTAACATTTTTAGCAATGCTGTGGAAGAAAACATAAAACCATCACTGATAAAATTTGCAGATGACACAAAAACTGGGGGAGTGGTAAATAAAGAAGAGGACAGGTCAATGATTCAGAGTTATCTAGATTGCTTGATAAACTGGGCACAAAGAATGTGTTTTAATATGGCTAAATGTAAATGTGTTCATCTAGGAACAAAGAAATTAGGTCATACGTACAGAATTAGGGATACTATCATGGGAAACAATGGCTCTGAAAAAGATTGGGGATTTGGGTGGATAATCACCTGAATGTGAGCTCCCAGTGTGATGCTGTGGCCAAAAGAGTTCATGCAATACTGGGATGCATAAACAGGTGTTACCTGGCAGCTCTGTGTTCTTGGGAAACCAGGGTGAAAAACCCCTATTCTCTTTCTGGCTCACCTGAATCCCCCCCCAGCCTCTGCTTGAACCAGAAACAAAAGTTATGAAAAGGCTATGGGAGACACACCTAAAACCCTCCCAACAAGGGTGATAGGATTAAGACAGCTCCCCATGCCTCATCTACATAGAAGATGTAAAAAGAGAGTCTCAATTAGCACATTGAATGGAGAACTGGAGCCTCATTTACATTGAATATGGAACAAGAATTAGCATGAAGAATGGAGAACCAAGCTCCAAAGCAGGTATGGCACTGAACTCGGGGATTGGCAAGGCAGGGACACACTGCATTATGGGAGATCTCTGCTCTTGATATAAATGAACTCAAACCTACACCCATCCAGCTCTGCAGTTATCAGACCATTCTAGTATTGATATGCAAAACACTGAATCTGCCTCGTTGCATTGTGAGCTCCCCCAAGGAACATTGATCATAGCTGGGCGTGATCAGCTCCTATTGTCCAGCATAGAGAAAACCACCCTGGAGTACTTCATTGAGACATTGTTTACCCACAGACAAACCTGGTTCTACAAAATACCCTACCCAAGTTCAAACCTATCTCTTGCTCTCCTCTTCTGATGCCTGGACCCAAATGCTTTCCTGACTGATCCTGTTGTGGGTTTTGCCTCTCCCTCAAGTGTTCCTGACCCTAAACTGAACAGCCTGTCTCCTGGGAACTTCTGAGCTGCAAGGAGTGGTGAGATTTCCCGCTCCATCTTTCCCAATTCTCTCTCTCTCTCTAATCCAGGTATAACTTTCTACTTTTGTAATCAAACCTGGGCTAGCCTTCTCCATTGCCCCTACTGTAATTTTGTTGTGTTGTAAGTGTTAGATTGTTTTTCTTTCCTTGTATGGCATCACTATTAGTATCATAAGTTTTATACACCTGGCAATAAACTAACTATTGTAATCAAGCTGGTTGCCAGTTTCTCTCTCTCTAAATGCATTTACTCCTTTGTGTTCTTGGCTTCTCTGCCTTGCTCTGCAGCAACGCTTCTTTTACCTAAGCCAAAGATCCCTGGAATGCCTAAAATCCTATGGGGTTTGCTTATCAAGGGGGTTACTGCTAGAACAATTGTGTTGCAAAGAGGCATATAAAGGGGGTAGCTGAGAAGTGCTGCTCTGCCTAGCCTATGGAGTCCAGAGGTGCATAAGGGTGACAGCTGAAAGTGCTGTTTGACCCAGCCTGATTGAGTCCAGGGGGCACATAAGGGGAACAGCTGAAAAGTGCTGTTTGGACCCAGCCTGCTCATAAGTGTGCTCCATTCTGGTGCGGTGCAAGGGGCACATGAGGGTGACAGCTGACAGTGCTGTGTCTCCCAGCCTGCTGAGTTCAGGGACGTCTAAGGGGTCAGCTGAGAGTGCTGATAGCCTGGTCTGCTCAGACGCACCCAGTTAATCTGGAATGGTTGTGTGTATCTGTGGGGGGTTATCTGAATCTGAAAACCTTAGGTCCTGCAGGATAGCTCCACTGGGAGGGGACCTATAACCATATGAACACACAAGTAACACAAGCAGCACATTAATAGACTCACACCCCCTCTTCCAGGAAGGTAACCCTAATAAATAAGCATACCTCAAAGTGACGGGCAAATCTGGTAACACAGGGGAATCTCTAATAGTGGCAGAGAGGTTAATTACCTCCATTTTTGGAACTGATGAGACAGCTGCTGGAATACTGTGTCCAGTTCTGGGACCCACAGTTCAAGAAGGATGTTGAGGAGAGTTCAGAGAAAAGCCATTGGAATGATAAAAGGTTTAGAAAACATATCTTAACGGCTGATACAAAGAGCTCAATCTATTTAGTTTAATAAAGAGAAAGTTAAAGAGTGATTTGATTACAGTCTATAAGTATCTATGTGGTGAATAAATATTTAATAATATTTAATAATGATAGCTCGCAATCCCCTCATAATAACCTCATGACCCCTTGAGGGGTCCTGACCCCCAGTTTGAGGACCCCTGTTATAAAAGATATGCTTTAGGAATTAGTTTGGGGGAAATTCTTTGGCTTGTGTAATACAGAAAATCAGACTAGATGATAATAATGGTTCTTAATAATAATAATATCCTAATAATGGATAATAGTGGTTCCTCCTCCTCCTTTGGAACTATGAATCTGTGAACTTTGGCATTCACTTCTGCAGGGGCACTGTGTAATTCCTCTTCAGCACATGAAGCCATCCAGTTTTTGGTTGTAGTGGAAGAACAGGTGTGTAGTGTACTTTTAGGGGCCAGTATTTTGTTTTTAAAGGTCATGTGTTGTGTCAAATATTTTAAATGGACCCAGCAGTGTAGTGTTGAGTGCACTTCCTCTATTTAAACATAATGAAATAAATATTTCTTCCCTTTGCCAATCCGTCTCCCAATCTCTGACAGCTCCATCATGTATTCAGTACTTGCCTTGCTGCGAAAGGGTACAGCTTGTCTTCTCGGAGGACGTAATAGCAAGCAGTGATCAGTCCTTGTGCAAGTGCCATATTCTCCAGGCAGCTCCCAGTGGCCTAAGAGAGAGATTTCCAAGGTTAGCCACAGACCTACATCTCCTGATGGGAAGTTGTGTAACCAACTAAGCTAAGGTGCTTGCCCGAAAAAACATTTTTGAAATGAGCATATATGCTGCTTATAAAAAGCTTGTATCTTTATTGCATTAGAAAGGACTAAGGCATGAACAATAAGGCTAGATTCTGACTAGCCTTTGGAAATGCACTAGGGGAGGCAGAGGACACAAGCAACCAGTTGCAAGTGTCCTTGTACTCCCTTTGTTGTCCTTGTGCTCTCAAGACCCCAGGACCAGGCTGTCTACACGAACAATGACACTAGAGAATCCGTAACAATGGGGTGATGTGGTACCAACGCAGCCCAGTCCACTGGAGCAGGGCTGCTGCAGAGGGATATGCATGCTTCACCCTTTCAAAGAGCGCAACAGCGCCAGTTTTTACATGCATTCTCCCAAAGCTCTCAGAGGTGTTCTGGATGAGTCAGCACACATGCCTCAGGCAATGGCCTCTGGGGAGTAGTCCCTCAACACATCCCTATAGCACAGACTGTAGCTATAAAAGCCAGAACAGACCCCTGATACTTTCATAAATGATTTTCTGGTATAATGACCCGTAATCAAAGCAGAATTCATTTCCCTTAAAGAGGCACACAGTACATTAAGTCTTATATTTCACCTGCCATACCACTGTCATAATTAGTAAGGAATATACTTGAACTTATAAATATTGGCTAAAAATAAATAAAAAGCACCTCTGCTTTTCAGTCAAAAAAGCCATGATTGTTTTAGGATAGTAGGACCAGGATTAAGAGAGGAAGCCCTGGAAGTCAAAAGACCAGGGTTCTACCGGCTCTTCCACAGACTTCCTGTGTGGCCTTCGATAAGTCAGCAAGCCTCTCTGAGCCTCAATTTTTTCCCTCAGTAAGATGTTGCCAGGGCTCTGTGAGGGTAAAATTCACTAGTGTCTGTGAAGAACTTTGGGATACTTGGATGCTATAGAAATACAAAGTCTCCTTATTGATGTTATTTACTCGTATTATGTCAGTGCCTAGATGCCACAGCTGAGGTCACAGCTCCGTTGTGGTAGGCACTGAAAAACTCAGAGTAAGAGACAGTCTCTGGCCCAAAGAGCTTATAGTCAAAATAGACTAGAGAGACAAAGGGTGACAGAAAGTATTTACATGTGGGGAAGTGAGGCACAGAGAGATTAAATGAACCACATGACATGTCTTGCGATAGAGCCAGGAACTGAATGCAGACATTCTGAGTCCCAGGGCAGTGTTTTAACCTCAAGATC
This sequence comes from Mesoclemmys tuberculata, assembly GCA_007922155.1. Classification (NCBI taxonomy): domain Eukaryota; kingdom Metazoa; phylum Chordata; order Testudines; family Chelidae; genus Mesoclemmys; species Mesoclemmys tuberculata. The sequence goes on along the minus strand of ML675611.1, from coordinate 24,682,651 downwards.
TCCTTCCCCTTTTAATTATTACCATCGTCTCACTGGTTTGGGCTCTTGACTACCCCTACTGGTGCTGTATCATACATCGCTGACAAAATCCTCAATGCTTGACACCTTTGCTAATGCCAGCGCACAAACAGGCAGTATTTACCACAGGGCAAAGGACAAGACTGTCAGGGAAATATTTTTATTATCTTTCCCTACTACAGCCCCCAGCCCACAAGATGTCTCCAATACTTATCTCATTGCAGTTTTGCACTCTCCATCACAACCATCACAGAACAGGTGCGGAGTCAGAGGAATCCTTTTTGGGGCTATCAGCACCACTTCCTAAGTAGCCAGAGGGGACATTTCTGAGCTACTGAGACACTTGTGCCCTGATTCTGCAAATGATTCCTATTGGACTCAGGAATCCACTTACGTAGATGCAGTTGCGGGATGAGGGCATAGGATGTCAAACACTAGGGTCCAGTCTGTGCCTCAGAGCAGCATAGTGATGTGTAATGTCACTGAAATGTATATTGAGTTACAGCAAAGTAAATGATATAAGAACCAAGGCCACTAGTCTTTTTTTTAAACTTCCATCTTCTCGGGTGGGAGGAGGGGAAGAAGGAACCCTGATGGGAATTGAACCTGGTAACTCACATGAGAGTATTTAGTTCAATCACTCAGCCAACAGCCTAGCCCAGGGAAAGAGATTTTACTTTGCAGCTATTTAGCAAGAAATTCAAATAATGCACATATATATAAATTGAAAACGTTTTTATCACATCTTTTAAAACAAATTAGGTTTATTACATTCCTTTTATTTATACGGAGTCAGTTTTATTACTTAAACAGTCATACAAAAAAAGTGTTTCCTGTAAAAATGAAACCATTATTATGTTAAACTCCCACATGGTTTGTTTTAAAAATATCTTTAAATACTATTAAAGAACAATGATTCTGTAGGTTTATATCATATGAGTGGGAAGTAGAAACCATCAATGAATCATATTATTCCTACAACTGTAACAACAATATGAGCAACTATGTTAATAACAAAAAGTTTATACCTACTGTATATTTGTTCTGCAGACACTTTCCCACCATGAAATCTACATACTACATAGTGGTAGCAAATTTAATATGCTTTTTAATTTTCATTCATTATGGATATCCATGCAAAGTAAACCCTTACTTTGGCTAATTTCTCCATCACTCATCAGCTATGTGGACATCTGCAGTTCATGAAAAGAAAAAAAGTGCATTACATTAGCCATCATCATATATTTTTATGTCCATATTCTTGCATTTTTCTCTGATGCACTCACATACCACAAGAAGGGACAAAGATACCACTATATTAGACAACCTTATTAAAACCCTAGATAGATTATAGATAAGGAGAGTGGCAGGTCAAGCTCTCCAACACCAGCCCTCCACTGTGTCTGATGATCTGAAAGGACATCTTCTAGACAAGATTTGATAATGAATTCTATGTACCATTCAGGTAAAATAACAAGTTTGTCACTTATTATTGTTAATTACTTTGATTGCTTCTGTCATGTAGGGTAAACTTTTTAAACCACCTTGGGAATTTAAATACATAACTTTATGAGACACTAAAATCATGGTCTTAATAAAGACGCTAGATTTGTGGCTTATTACAATAATCTGTAACCCCACTTTATTTCTTATGCGCCACTTCTCTTGAATGTTCCCTTAGATATGTGCTAACTACTTATGCTAATCTATCTGTTTGATCTTGTGTTTAGTTGTGACACCCTTAGGTTTGGTCTATACCAGTGTTAGGTCGACATAAAGCAGATTACCTCACCTTGATTATGTCAGTGTACAGACTACAGCCTTGGTCCTGTCAATGTAAGTTCCCTGCTACACTGATGTAATATCTCCACGAGAGACTTGGGTCTTATGTCAGTGTAGTTCGGGTGATGCAGTGTCTGTGTACATCAGCTCCACACTGGAGGTGTCAAATGGACAAGAAAGCCAGGGTGAGTCTTGCCGCTAGGAGCCCAGGTTCATGGAGGCTCCCTGCTTCCTGCTGAGACCCTATGCAGACCTGAAGGAAAGCTCTCTGTAGCTCAAAAGCTTGTCTCTCTTACCAACAGAAGTTGGTCCAACAGAAATATTATCTCACCCACCTTATTATTAATATCCTGGGACCAACACGGCTACAACAACACTGCGTAAAGCAACCTTGTCACAGTTTCAGCGTTAGCTGCAAATTTAATCTCCCCCTATCCTGAGTCTTCCTCTAGGGCTGCCAATTAAGATTTCAGGCTCCCAGCCATCACCTTTTTTGGGTGTAGAGTCATGTCTCTTTCCCTCTAGACAAGGGCTTTAAGGCTTGCAGTACCTGTGCACTTCACTGTGGTTTCCCCAGCAGGTCTGACAGAGGCCTAGCACCTGTGGTTAAAACTTTCTCCAGGGGCTACAATAGTGTATACTGGTTGCAAACCAGCCTTCACAAAGCAAAATGTGTTTGTTCTTAGGAGAAAGGCATCACAGAGAAAAAATATAAAAACAATAGAAGTTCTACACTCTTACTAAAAGCTTACCACAGGTCACCGAGCCATTTTAATAAGCCAGAGTCATTTTAATTATTCTGCAAGGGTTACCCACTTCCCCCCTTCCCTGGATAGAGGGTCCTGTCCATTTGCTGACTTGAAAAAAGTTCCGGTGTTAGTTTAGACTGATTTTTTTTGTATCGAAAGCCCTTTTTTGGCTGTTGGTCTCTGGAACAACCAGTTTGAACCGGTATATGCAATCCACTCCAGGGGCGATACCTCTTTGGAGGTATTTACACCTTGAGTGATTCACCTTAATCACCCCTAGTCTGTTGGTTTCGGTTCCTGGAGGAGCTGTGTAAACACTGTCCCCTGGAGCTGTGTACAATCCCTGGCCCTTAACGATACATAAAGTATTCATAGATGTAATACAGTCTGGCCCCCAAACACATTGCGTGTGGTTGCAATGAGAGTCACACGGCTAAGTCATTTAAGAGTCTAAAGGCCAGAATGTTAAAGCTACTTAGGTGCAATAGAGGTGCAGATAGATGTGTAGATGGATTTTCAAAAGTGCCTAAGTACCTAACTCCCATTTCTGGCCCTAAGTAACTGAAGTGTTTTGAAACTCTTCCCGGTGAACACGCACATTAGAACTGGACTGAGAACACAATTTCTAGTCACATAGGTGACCACGCAGACTTCTGATTACAAATTATGATTAATTTGCCTGTATGACATCACTTAACAGACAAGCAAAAAACCGACGTCCCTGGCGCAGAGAACTCACAACCTTAGGGCCACTGAAAATGCTGCCAACTCTACAGCTAGCTGCTGTGATTAAATCTACTGACGCAACGGGAGCACTCTCAGTAGCAGACGCTATGCTGGAGAGCACTGAGTGTTCGCAGGGTCAGGGCCTAGTTTGCAGGATCAGGCCAACATAAGAGGAGGTGACAAAAGGCCATAGTGGAGGGCAGACAAAGATTACAAGATGAATGGGAAAAGTGCTTATGGAAAGTATTACTTACATATAATTAATTTTGTACGTTTTTTCTAGTGCATGTTTTTGTTTTTTTATTAATTTTATTTTCAATGTGAACAGGCAGAGAAGGAGTAGATTGGCTCATCACTAGATACTGGTAATGAGAAGAATGTCAAAATACATTAATTTTGAGGAGATATATGGGTGGTACGTAACAAAGGATTTTAGTATCTTCTGTCGTTGGTCAGAGTTCAGTCAGTGAGCTAGTGGTGAAAGACTCTATAACTCCATTATCAGTACCCTGAAATATCCAAGCTCCTATGTCAAATTTTGTTTGCTAAAAAAGAACTTCCAGAGTTTTCCAATAGTCCTGGAGCATGCTCTAGAAAAAAAAGTGTGTGTTCGTGTGTCTGTAATGGTTGTTGTGGAGAAAGAATATGTGGTGCACATTTTAAGTGGAAATACTGACTGTATAAAATGTTTTATACTAAGTCACACCTCCATATGGGAAAACCCCATGTCCTTTCTCTTGGGTTTCACCAGGCAGCACGGGGCCAGGGCTGGATCCGACTCTGTTGAAGCTGTGAACAAGTTAAAACACTCTTGACTAGTTACATTCAAAATGAAGTTTAACAATATTATAACACTTTTTAAAGGCCTTTCCAACTAAGTAGTCAAAAAAGATGAGACACTTGCGGGTAGGAAAATTATTTTAAGGATGTGAAAATTGTATTATCAGGTATTCTGCATCTTAATGAAACTTCATCGTTATTTCTAGGGTAGAATTCTGCAGATTGCTCCAGAGAAAGAGTCCAATGGGTATCTAAAGACCTCACTCCTTCCTTAATGAGTACTTAACCTCAGCATATTTGAACTCGGACTACATGACCAATAGTCAGTTTTCACTAACAGTTCTTTTTTTAATCCTGAAAATCTGTAGCCATGTCATCAGCTCCTTCCTAATTATACCATATTCTTTACATCTGTCCTGCTAAATAACTCTAATTGAAATAGCACCGGCGTGAATTTTTGTAATGTTCCCCCCAAGACATCCCGAAAGTGACTCACACGAGAAAACAGACTGAAGTCACAGCTGGAAGCACGTCAAGGATCATTTCCATTTTTACATGATTAATTTGAATTTAATATCTTAAATCAAAACCTGATTAATTTAAATAAAATTTTGATGGTGCCCTGCTTCTAATATACATTGCAGTAATTAGGTTCAGCTTAATGTGATTTTTTTTACATAATTAAAAAAAAGAGTAAGCCAAGTGTAACAATGCAGTGTTGGTATAAAACTGTCAAAATATGTATATAAATATATATATATGGGATTATTGCTGCGGACATTATGCTGGTACAGAAAGGATCAGAGCAGAGTGGGTATGTTAAAGGTCAGCAGCATATTGAATATGGTAAAGAATATACTACTTCTATAGTAACAGACCAACTTGTGGTAGAGGGTGAGTAACTGTTATTTAGCAAACATTTGGCCAAAAGTAAGATGTCTGAAATTAGCACTTACAGGAATAAAACCATCACCTATGCAATTGTCAGGGTCAGATCCATAACTTACTATCTTCTTTTTAAACTAGACTCTTTTTGGAAATCAGCTCTGGAAGGCTGTGGATCCCATACTTGAAAAGAGATTCAGTGTCACATTTACTACAGCTGCAATGATATATATATGTATATAAAATACACTATTATTATATATTTATAGGTGCACCCTCTGCCTGTCTCTTTCTGGTTTTGGAAAGTGCTTGCAAGAGCTATCTGAGCAATACTAAGTGCCGAACCCTGAAAAGACAAGTGGTTCTTAGTATCATATCTTAATATCAGAGCACTGAAAGCCACATCTGCACTAGTAATTTGACCCATTGCTGGCAACGGTTGTTAGGAACAGGTGCTGAAAGGTGCTGAAAATGGTTTAAATGTTGGCATGGGACAGATAGCCATTTTTATTTCTATGGCATTCTGCACTTGTAGTGTTCACACTACTATTTAAACTCTTTTTAACTCCTGTTCAGCAAGAGGAGCTGCTGACATATGTTCTGAGCAATGGATCTATTTGCTAGCATACCGGCTTTAATGAAGTTTTAATGAAGCATGCACCAGAAAAATGCAGGTTGCTCAGAATCGTAATGAGCCCAAATCTGAGGCACAGCAGTTCTAAAACAGGATGATGGAGTTTTAAAGAAAAAATAAGTTTTTTCTTCCTATGACTGAGATTTAAATAAAATCCCTTTGAGTAAGGCTAAAATCATCCTCTTCATTCCCGTGTGGTACATAACTTTAAGATAAAAATATTTACTCTTGAACCTGGAAGATGAAGATGTGTACACCTCTTCTCAAATTAATGAATTCAATTCTATCGCATTATTGAATAAAGTTTAGATCCCCATGCTGCACAATCCTTAAGCATAAGCCTAACTTTTAAACACGGGAGCAGTCCCCCTGACTTGACTACTCACCACTTAAAAAGTTAAGCATGTACATAAGTACCTTGCTGAATCAGAACTTTAGACAGAAGAGGATGATGCACGTTGCAAAAATCCTCATGTACTGTTTGCACAACAGCTAGGTGTGTGCACAAGTAACCCATGTGCAAATGCAAATAAAATTTCTGACTCCTTTTCTTTTTTTTTAATGGCTCTGTATATATTATTAAGATTCAGTGAATTAATTTATTTTGTTATATTTTAATGTTAAAAGCCCCTGCCACCAATAGTGACATTGGAACTGTTTGTTGATTGCTTCATTACACAAGATGGCATTGTTTTTCCCCTAATTTCAAGAACAAAATTAGAATACAAGCATGAGTGTATTCAGCCAATGGAGCTGGTGAAGTTCTATGTAATAGAAATGAAATAAAACATACCTTGAATATGAGAAACTGGGGGCAGGGGAGAAGAGGGGAATTAAAGGAAGAAGGCAAACACCTGGGTCAAATTCTAAGCTGGTGTAAATCAACAGAGCTCCATATGAAAAGTTCCAGAGGGGTAGCTGTGTTAGTCTGTATATAGCAAAAACAACGGGAGTCCTGTAGCACCTTAAAGACTAGCATCTGACGAACGTGGGTTGCAGCCCACAAAAGCTTATGCCTGCAGAAATTTGTTAGTCTTTAAGGTGCTACAGTAATCTCATTGTTATAGTTCCATATGTTGGTTTACACCAGCTGAGGATCTGGTCTAATTTTCAGATAGTAAATACTTTCTCACATTTCAGTAATTATCTATTTATCTGTCTATCTGTCTATCCCTATTTTGAAAGGTTGTTGCACCCAAGATTCTCACTGTAATCAAGGTGGGCAAAGAAGGCAGTATGTGTGCCTTAGTATTTAGGTTGCTGAAATTTACCAATATGGTAGTATTTGCACACAGGAAAGGCGAAAGCCGGTTTATAGATCACCGTAAGTTATGAGTTGGAAATGACTCAATGCAAATTAATGAGTTTGATTTTGACTAGCCAGTCCTTCATCTGATGGATCATGTTGACAGAAGACAGACAAGTTGAATACAAATTCTGAGGAAGTCACTTATTTATTATTCATCACACACAAATAATAAATAAAATAATAAAAAATGCCACTTTTTATCTGACAGCTGAGACTCTTGATGACAATCAACTCTTTAATTCCCCCCCCCTCTAAATTTAGGCTTTCCTCTGCACAAAGTAAAAAACCAGTCTAAAAATAACTGCATAGTTACCATCTGGGGGAAGGTGCTTTACTGCTTACATTCTTATTCCAGAGTTAAAGTCAAAACAAAATTAATCAGGAAGGGTTATCTATAATGAATCACCATTCATTTCAGAAGAAAAAAAATCTTTGCCAGCAGCAGAAGGAAAGTACTTTCATGCAGTTACATTAGACTATAGACTCCAAGGAGGAGATTACAGATCTTCCATATTCAGCAACATGAATCAAAACTCTTAGGAACTAGTCTAACTTTCTTTTTTTATTACAAGGCAGCAGGGATTGCTTTTTGTATAGGCTATGATTTAGATGGCTAATTGAAAGTAAGCGGTGGTGAGCTGCTTTCTTGGTAAAATATTACCAAGACAATCTTATCTGAGTTTACAGAGTTATTTCCAATTTGTAAATGCTGTATTCATTTCTACCAGATAAAATACCTTTAAAAAGCCTAGACCTGGCCATGGTGGGATTTCTGTTATAACCACAGTCTTGCCCACAGCCCCCTTTTCCCCTCCCACATACACATAAACTTTGGACTCACTATTGAATCGTTTTACTTTAAAAAAATTCTCCATCTGAGGCTAAATTAATGGAATGATTTACTGAATCCTGATAACTTTGGGCTGCTGCGATAGTTGCCAGTTATCTACCCTGCAGAGATTCTCCCTCATTCAGAATCTACACCTTTTAGAACATCACCTTCCGCAAATTCATCTCTTGCTTACAATATGAAGGAAAGCCCAACCTTTGTTTCTCCATTATAATAGATGTAAATTAATGTTTTGCCTTTGTTTGTTGCTGTAATCATAGAGGCAAGTATATGTTCCTAACAGCTATCTTATTTTCAATTTGCATAGCATACTGTGCTTAATCCCATGAGGCAGCCTGTGGTTCTAGATATGAATTTAAAAAGGTAATTAGACCAGCGCAAGGGTTTCTCCCAGAGATGGAAAGAGCAGGCTCCTGTCTGGTCCAGAGGGGTCTTTTAGAGGTCCCAGGCTGGTCACAGTTCTCGTCCTAGTTTATTACTCATTTCCATTGTGTGAAACAGCTTATTTGTTCATGAAAATTTAAATCATGTTGGTACTGGAAAGATTATTTTTTATTTTAAATCCAGAAAGGTCACAGTATTATTTTTGGTGGCTGGCACAAAGCTTTTTTCTTTTCTTTTTCTGTTTTTAATGATTTTCGCATTTTTAGACTCTGATAGTAAAAGAGGCATGCACTGATAAATGCTTCAATGCATCTCCGGTATGCTGTCGTAACTTTAATATCATACAATAATCATTAAGTCATCTATGTAAATGAGAAAGTACTTTTGCAACACTTTAAATGGCAAGAAATTGCACTGGCTTCCCTATATGTTGGCTCCCCACCTCCTCCTTTTGCTCACACATTGTTATACCGGGACTGTCTCCTTTATGGTTCTTATGCAAGCTTTCTTTTGAGTGAAGATCTTATATCTGCCTCATAGAAAGTATAATGATTAAAGTTCATTTGGTTAAACTTATCTATCATGAAAAATACAAAACACTTAAAGGTCATTTGTGTTGCCTGAGAACAGCGTGGCATTTGTATAGGATTCATACAAATATGAGGGAGACTTTCAATAACAGCTGGGCCTGAACCCAAACCAGACTTTCAGCAACCCTGGTGTTCGAAATCTGAGGCTGTGACCTTGGTTTGTAGCAAAAATTGAGACTTAAGTGAGCTTTGAATGATTTATATTTACTGAGCTGTCTGACAACATTTAAGGGCCCAGTTCTTCCCTAAAATAATGTCAGGAGACACTGTGAGCATTCACTCACCATTGATTTCAACTGAGTTATTCTTGATTTTCACCTCTGTAAACAAGACTAGAGTCAAGCCCTACATGTCTAATAGTGACAAGCAATAATAATATAAATTACTACAGATGGGCTTGGAACAAACCTTTGGATCTGCACAGCCCCAAGCTTTGAGGTAATTCTGATCCACATACTAACTTTGCACCTGGCTTTGAGCTCTTTGATGGGTTGAACCACTATCCCAGAATTTGGATCAGGATACAAGCTTGGGTCCACCCATTGACCAAATCAAAATGTTGTCTTTTTTATGATAGGAAGCTCCAGCCCCATCTTAACCCAAAATTAATAAAACATAAACAGCAAAATGCCCTGCTTAAACTATCTCCTGAAAATTGCCAAAAGTGAGCTATGCTGAACCAGCAAAGGGACTGAGCTACACTGGCAAGGAGAAAGATCTACTCACAAATGGTGCACAACAGCAAAAATGATGTGGTGAATCTAAACTAGAGCACAGAGGTGCAGTGGGCTGTCTGATACTTGGGTCCAGAATCTTTTGGTCTTTTAAAGGTTATAACCAGCACCTTGAATTGCACATGGAAATTAATAATCCACCAATGCAAAGCTCAGAACGAAGCTATCCCACCAGCAGAGGCCTCTCAAGACACACACACTGTGCCTTTGAGTTAGATACTGTGTACTCTCGTCCCATTGCCATAAAGGAGTTCTGAGTGCACATTCACATATAAAGTTTGCCTACTCACTTTCAGATCTCAACAGCCTTTTCTGCACCCCAATACCACAGTTGCATTTTGTACCAGATGAAGCTTCCACTGACTCTTCCTGGCCAGTCATAGCAAGACAAAAGTAAAAACAAAAGATAAAATGTCCCTTAAACTCTGTTCATGGCTGTAAGACCTTTTTCCCAGTGGTTATGACAGGATCATAATACATAATATCCAATGAGATTGCCTCTTGAAATCTTTTTAAAAGGCTTGTGAGATGTAAAGAAGTAATAATGGAGAGGCAGGCTATTGGATTCAATATTGTACATCAGTTGGGCTGATCTTTGAAATATAAAAGTAAGAAATTGGCTATGGGCACTTCAATAATATATCATCACTAGCAATTCAGTGTTCCCCCTATCCCCTGCCCCAACATGCTGTTGTAAGGGTGGCTAAAATGCCAAAGCCTCAGAAGTTAGGAAACCCCAAAACAATGCCATCAATCCTTTCATGCCTGTGGTGAGCAATAAAAGTTCATAGGAAATCTACAGTACTTCACACCAAATGGCTGAAAAATAGCATACATTTATCAGAATGCCTGAAAACACACCCCATTCCGGCAGAAAAGAGCAATCAATGAAACCATTCTTCTCCTAAAAGATGTCCTAACTGTTTTGCTAACACACTATATTCCGTATTGATGTGGCTCTGTACATAGTAAAGAGCAGACTGCAGTATGGGACAGCTCATTCACATGACAGTGATCTCACAGTCACCCTGCACTGCTCTTGTTTTGCAGTGCAACTGGAGTTCTTTTATTAAAGCAGCACCCAACTGTGCAAGCTTTAGTAAAAGAGCTTGTCAGTGTTTCCCACTGAAGATTTCATTTTTAAGGGACTTTTTAAATTGGCCAGTTTATCTAAAGATGGACCAGTATTGCAGTTTGGATCAGGACTGGATCTATAGCTGAACTTCCCCAGAGTTCAAAGTGTTAGGATCTGGGTATTTGATTCGATCCGTTAGAAAGATCCAGAAAGTTCAGAGAAAGGTTCAAGGATTTCCTGTGTGAATGAGGATGTTTGGATTGGGTGGTTAGTTTCCGATCCATCTGGGTTTCAAATATTTGTATTGGGCTCAGCGCTAGTTGAACTTCAAAAGGGTAAGAGTTTGGGGTTAATTAGAGAAAACTAAATGAACCACTCAAACCTGAAAGACTGGGATAGCCATTTCGTAAGATTAGTCTTCCTCATGAGATTTTCCCCAGAAATATCACAGAAGGCCTTTCTGTATGGTATTTTGGATCTTCTAGTTGTGGCTGACAGTTAGAAGTGAAAAGGAAGGTGAAAATGGGAAATAATTTTTGAAACAGTTAATTAAACACTTCAAAAACTTAAAAAAGGCTGTTCAAAACTAGCTTTAAAAATGGGTGAACATTCTGAGATTTCTTCTTCTAAAAAATCCATGGCCACTCAGGAACTTCACAGTTGTCACTGTCCTATAGACAACTCCCATTCAGTACATTACGGCAACAGTGCTGAATTGTGATTTTCCTGCTCCAAAGGTAAAGTCGTTTAGCTAGAAGAATCTCTATTAACAGTGCAGGGTCTATGCCATGCCACTGAGCCATGTGAGAGCAGCAGTGCATCCCAGTCCATCACATGATCACGTTATTTGCCATTTTCTGGAGCATTCATCTCTCATCAGGAAGAAACTCTGCATACAAATCTTTTTGTTTTGTTTGTTTTTTGTTTTTGTTTTAACATAAAACTGATTTAAATTAGTAGAGTTGTTTATTATTGAAGCTAAAGAGCAGCTGAGAAGTAGGTAGTTTTGGAGGCTTTTTGTTTTTGCACTCTTCTAATTAAAAATAAAAAATGCTAAACTTTCTCAAAGGGCATTTTGAAACCTATTAATTGATAGTGCAGAGGAAAGGGACTTAATTCACTGCAGTCTTACAATGATAGAAAATCAGAAATGCAGGAGATGCAGACAGGTAAGATTCCTACAGCACATCTTGTTTGTGGTTTTGGAGCCAGCCATAAAGCTGGAGGTAGGGGGTCAAGGAATGGGGCTGGCCAGAGCATCACCAAGCGATGTGAGGGAAATACAGAGTCTCAGGCCCGGTCCACACTTATCTTCGGGATTCGGCGGCAATCAACGGGAGATACGCAAGTGACGTAAATCACTTGCGTATCTCCCGTCGACTTCGCAGCGTCTCCTCTGCATGCCATCCACACTGCGCTGCGTCAAAGGGAACAGCGCTCCCTTCGACGCAGCGCTACACCACTTACCGGGGTGGTTTTCCTGCTTCGCTTGCTGGATCGACTGAGCACATCTATACAGACCGCTCAGTCGATCCAGAGCAATCGATCTGACGGTGGCGAATTTGCTGCCGTCAGTGTAGACCCAGCCCCAGTGGTAAGTCTCCTGTTGCATCTTCTGCAATGTATCTATCAATTGTACGTATAAGGCCCTATCGTTGTAGTTTCTGAGCACCTCACAGTCTTTAATGTATTTATCCTCACAACGCCCCTGTGAAGTAGGGAAGTGCCATTATCCCCAGTTTACAGATGAGGAACTGAGGCACAGAGAGACTAAATAATTTGCCCAGAGTCACACAGAACATGTGTGGCGGGGACAGAATTGAACCTTCAGCCTGGGCTAGAGTTCTAACCACTGGACCATCCTTTTTCTTTTTAAAGCTGCTCTCCTCCACCCCCATGCACTAGAAGCTTCTTTGGCTCCAGCCCAAGGATGTTTCAGAGTCTGACTAAAATTCTAATTAATATGCAGAGTGGTTGGAATCCTGAAGGGTAGGAAAAAAAACCCTGAAAAGACTGTAGCTATAACTTAGGCCCCAATCCAAGTATTAACACATTACCCAGGCTACCGTGTTAAGAACAGCAATCAGAAAAAGTGGATGATCTAGCAGGGGAAAGAGATTTTATCCAACTCATAATTTTATTTCACTCCATTTCTAACCTAACCTTCCCTGACACACTTTTATCCAGACACCTCTGGCATGGCATTCCAACTGCCACTTGGAGATGTGCTTAACATGTATGCATTTTGAGGGTGGAAGAATCAACACATGAATGCACAAACAAAGGTGGTGTGCCACACACGGGGAATGGTGCATCAAGGTGTTCAATCCTCTGGCCAAGTCTCAGCCAGTGGAAAGTTCACTGGGAAACAGCTGGTCTAGCCAGCATAAATTAGAGCAGTCCTCAGGCCACCCTAATTTATGCTGGGAGTGGGAAGTCAAAGCAGCTACCAGCTACCTCCAGGAAAGGGAGGTGAAAAGATGGTGTGACATTGCCTTCGCCTCCTCCTCCCTCTAAGTTCTCTGACCTCACCATAGGTGCGCCTAAGGCTTGAGTCCCATTTATATGGACACGTTATTTGGACTGAGTGTGGGAATAAGAATGTTCCACACAGATCATGATTGCCGCAATACTATTTGTCCCCTGTTAGGCATATTGCTCTTTTATTTTAGCTACACAAAGAATAGGAACATTTTTAAAAAATGGACAGACTCATATTGCAAAATTTTCAGTGGGTCTAAAATAAAGATTCCACCCACCTCAGCAGTTCACTCCATATTCCAAAGACCCAGATTGTGCTTGTATAATCAAAATATAAATAGAACCTTCTTATTTTCCATGTTTGGAATTTGTGCGAGTACATAAAGATGGGCTCTGGCTTACTTGAGGACATAGGGAAAGATGGGGTTTTGTACTATATCTCTGTCACTCCGAATACACTGAAGATGGAGCAGTAATCACATTCTTAGGATTGAGATCTCCTTGGTAGATGTTACAATACTCTGCAATTAGTTGTGTGTCTTATTTCATATGTCTAAAACAGAAGTTGAGGAATATAGACAATTGGTTCCTCTCCAACGCTACTTGGATAGTAATGCATGGATGCCTTTTTCAAGTATAGATTTGATGAATACATTGAGAAATAGTTGCTAACAAATATATGTCTCACTTTTCTTTTTGTGCATACCTTTACTGTACTAAGAGTTAAACATGAAAAAGAACAAAAATAAGCAGTCAAAGACAACATCCGTTCTCATTTCAATTTCCTGGAAGGAAAGTGCGGTTGGGCAGATGGTGCTTTTTTGTTTTACTAAACTAAATGATCAGATGTAAATAATGTACACTATATATACTATAAAGATACGTTGAAGGTGAGGTGCCATGTGCAGTGAAAAATTGCCATATTGTTGAGAGTTTTTCTCATGTTGATTTTTTTCTTGAGTATTTTTTACACCAATCCCAGCATGTTTACAGAACCCTCTACCTGCTTATTCAGATTTTTTTCCACCATTGAGTATTTCAGGGGAACAGGGTGTATCTATGCTATTACTGGTTTCTTGCAAAGGGAGTCATAATGTTGTTCTTGGGTCATTCGTTGAACTGGGAGAAGAGAATGGCTGATAATTTGGCATTAAGTGAGTCTCAATATTTCTGCATGTTAATTTTGTTCATGACCTGCCTATACAGCATCATCTGAAGAGTCATTTTCCTCTGGCATTGACTCCATGTGATTTTTACATCAGTGGTATCCTCCTTGAATTTCTTTTTGGTACTAAGACATAAGCATTCTTTGGGAGGAATATAGTTTGTGTTGCTCACTGACTGTTCTGATAATTAGGGAAGGCCATGACAAAAAAAAAAAAAGAAAGAAACAAAAAGGCTGAACGTTTAAACATGATTATGGCCCACATGTGTTAGAAAATAGTGTCTTCTTGCCTGAATTGACAGAAAGAAAATGTGTTCTAACAACATTAAGAACTAACAATATAACCTAAGTATCTACCAGGTTTGACACATAGTTATTTCATGAGGTTATAGTAATTTATTTTCTGTCCACAGAGACAGCATCTACATTAGCTTTCAGGGAATCAGGGTACACTTCCATGGTTACAGTGCTTCTAATGTAGGTCCTTCAGTGCTAACACCATGAGAACACAAATGTAGACATGGGAGTGGGCTCTTACCACATACCAATGAACCCTGTTCAGAGCAGTTCAGGATGACATAGTGGTTAAAATGCTGGCAGCTAACCACACCCCCATTTACATTAGTGCTCTCTACACTGTTATCTCGAGTAGAAATGAACAGTAGTGAGCAGTGTGGAGGGCAGGAGGCAGAAGGCAGGTCAATGTCAAGGGCCAAAACCTGGACTCTGACCAAGTATTCAATAGGGAGCCAGGAAAAACGTCTTTACTTAGTTGTGAGCTGGCCACTCCTCTTTAAATTCCTGTTACGTCCTTCTCTGTAGTTTCCAAAAGATAAAATGGCATCACGATCCTCCCCATGGCAGAAGCAAAGAGAAGAGCAGAGACGGCACATCGAGTCAGAATGGCCAGGTCTGATGACAACAGAAGACCTAGCTGGGGCTCAGGCTTCTCCATAAACTATGGAGCTTAGCTGCAGTGGGTTCTAGAGTACTTCCAATACGCTCTACATGTACATGGGAGTTGAAAGGGTTGGGTTGCAAAGAAAGAATATTTGGTTTCTAGTGGACAAGTGGCCATGCTGAATGTATCCTATAAACCTCCCTGCTTTTTACTTTATTACTGAGTTTGAGGGCATAATGAAAGGTTTCCTTTGACCAGGGAAACAATGGTGACAACTCTTGTGATTTTATCATGAGTTGTTCGCTGTTTGTCCTAAAAGCCCCAGATCTTGGAGTCAAGTGATTATATGAGAATTTCAGCTTTCATTTTTTTAAATAAAAAGTTTCTAGCCTCCATTGTTGAGAATAAAAGCTTGTAAATATGATCTGATTGTGCCTCAGAGGCTCAGAAACCAGATGAAAATAAAAGAATAAAAAAATTATTTAAAAAAAAACAACTAATGATTTTGCGGAGCCTGGACTCATGATTTTCGAACGCATGGTGTTGCCTATATTGGGGACATTACAACAAGGACCAGAACTTTTTAGCTGCAATAGCTTCCTCTATATTGACTCAGTACATCCAAGAAACAGGGTAGGAATTATCAGCGAAAATGAAAATCTTCCCCTTAGGTTGGAGCTGTTCTGAAAACACAAATCAGAATTTAAAATGAACAAAAACACATCAGGTTGTATTTTTTCTTGTTGTTTTGTCTGGTTTTTGTTCTCAGTGAAACAGAGTTTTGACTTAAATATTAAAAACAAAGTAAAGTAAAATAATAGAGTACAAAGGAAAGACTTTGGCCAAGAAGAAATCTGAGCCTTTCTCTCTCCTCCATTTAGCTTGAAAACCTCAGAATAAAATTCCTTTTCTCCAGTCACACAAAGAGAGAAGACAAAATTAATAAAGCATAAAGTTTCAGAAGATGTATTTTAGCATCTCAGAAATCAAATTTGCTGCAGTGCAGGTTGTCTGGTTCAAATTCTTCCATAAAACTTCTGACAAGTGCTTTCTTTGCAGTAAAAAAACAGTTCCTTCGATGGTGGACGTAAGCAGCTGACGTGTGCCAAAGGCAGGAAGCGAGGGAGAGGAAATGGCGAAAAGAGACATTAAAAAAAGGAGCAGCTTGCTGTAAGAAGGCGGACGCTCAGTTTCCAACAATTCGAGCTGACAAGCTTAAAACATTTGGGGACAGATAAAGCAAACTGTAGGCATGAAAAAGAATGGGCTTTTAAAGCCTGGGCCAAGTCTTAAGCTGGTGTAAAATGCTCCATTGATTTCAACTGCGCTTTGATGAGGTGTGCTCTCACAAACATAAAAATAGATCTTAGGACATTTTTGGCCTTCCTAGAAGATCACTCCCATACAGCAGCATGTATGACACCATACTTAAGAGAAGGCATCCTAGCATCATATGTGTTTGCAATATATAGCTCTAAGAACAGATGGTGACTTTCAACCCAGAGTTGTGTATGAAGTGGGTACTTAACATGGCTTAATTTCCATACTAATCTTTTAAATGAGACTACTGAAACACTCTTGCGTTTCAGAGGGGTAGCCGTGTCAGTCTGTATATACCAAAAACATCGAGAGTCCTGTAGCACCTTAAAGACTAACACATTTCTGCGGGCATAAGCTTTCATGGGCTGCAACCCACTTTATCAGATGCATGAAATGGAAAGCATTTCAATCTCCCAGGACACTCTGTGTCAAGTTTGCAGATGATTTCCAGCTCTGCAGTTTCTCCCTGAAGTCTGGTTTGAAGTTTTTTTGTTGAAGTATGGCAACTTTCAAGTCAGCAACAATCAGAGGGGGTGTGAATAGGGACTTAGAATGTTTATCTCATTACAAGAAGTAATTGTCACTGTTCACACATTCTCACCTTCTAATCAACAGTTGTGAATAGGCCTCATCTACCTTAACTGAATTGACTTTGTTAGCACTTGCCCTCCCCATTGTTATTTCTTATCCTTGGATGTATATATATATATACCTCTTATCTGTGATTTTCATTTCATGCATCTGACAAAGTGGGTTGCAGCCCATGAAAGCTTATGCTGACAGAAATTTGTTAGTCTTTAAGGTGCTACAGGACTCGCATAGTATTTACTCTTGAGTTTCACTGCTGCAGAAATGAGGTGGCCTGAAGATCTTCTGCTACTGAGCCAATTGCTGTTATTAGAGCTGGTCCAAATTTCCCAAATGCTGATATTTTTGATGAAAATACCCCCTCCCCCAATGTTTGTGCTGACGTTTTGGGGTTTTGACCAACCATAAATATTTTTATTATTATTTTGAATTTTGAATTGAACTCAACATTAATAAGAGAGAGAATGTTTGTAAACTAGATAGTGAGATCAGCACAAGAATTACATTATAGATCCGTTATCAAACAAAATGAAGGCAGAGTACAGGTCCTCACAGCACAGGCTGAACAGGCAAGACAGGCAGTAAAGTACAGGCTGTTGTAAATAAAATTTGGTGAACTGGCAAAGCAACAATGTGCTCTGATGCCAGAAAGAAAAATCAGATACAAGATTTCTGACTTTCTCTTGAAAGACTCACTTCATCATGCAAACCATCTTCTTTGTTTGGTGAGCGGGCCTGGACCGCCCACTGTTCATTATGACTGGAGATGATGTAGAAATCAACAGAATAATATATTTCATCTCTTGTATTGTAAGAATTCAAATTCAATTTTCATTTTACTGCACAACCACACAATACTTCACAGCATGACTCTTGGTTGCTTCCACAGGTTAACAGGAACTTTAAAAGCAGAGAGAGAACAGATGAAAAAAATCCTCATCTTCCCCCACACCTCCCCAAGTACTACTTTATTTCATCTTACAGGCAATAGCAATTCACTTCCTAAAACAGACTGTAACATTAAATGAACTGCATATTTAAAACTAAGTTCTTTCCTCAGGATCTTTTCCTTTTGAGCAAGTTGCTTGGTACCAGTTATCTAGAATCAAGGTATCCAATTTTTGGCCAACTAATGGTCTTCACCAATAACACATGAGGACCTTGAGAGCCAGTCTTAATTTATATACAGTGGAGCGTGCTGCAGCAGCTGCTCTCTTCTTTTGTACAGTGGTTCAGCCCATGGAGTGTACAAGCTCCAGCATGCAGTGGTTTGTCTTGATCTGACTGGCCCAGTGACCATAGAACTCATCTGGCCCCTTCGGGCTCACAGGAATTCATTTTGGCCTTGATGTCTGTATAATGTTTCTCAGACTTTTCAGTTTGAGGCTTTAGAGGTGGTCTGCTTGGTGGTTAAATTTAAAAACTGAACTAATAGATAACTCACCTGTCTACATGGGTGACTTTTTAAAGTGCACGGTCATCATTTCCTCCCCTCCCTCCCTTTTGATGCTTCTGCACATGTGTCTGACTGAAACTCTGGGTAACTGGTGGTTTGTTATGTGGTCACCAAACAGTTTCACAAGTCCCTTAAGGTGTTTCACATACCAGGTGGCCTAGCGGATGTTCAGTTTGGTTTAAGTGCAGCAGAACCCAGTCAGCTTCAGTGGTGGTCACAGAAACAGGGGAAATAGAGTGATGTCACTAAACTCTCAGAAGTAATCATGTTAGCAATTAGAGTTAAACAAGCGTTTAAAGGAATACACTGGGTTTCTAACCAGTGATTGACAACGCTGCAGCAGTCTGTTTTAGCTCAGATAAACTTACCCCAATTTGATTTGAACTAACAAGATGTCTTGATTCTGAGAAACTAGGCTGGAAATCTCATGAGAAGAGGAGATCAAAATCAAAGGAGATACACTGGTGTAAATGAGAGGAAATTCAGGCCCTGTGTGTTTGGCAGTAAAAACAAAAGTCCGACTAGGCTGTGCATGAAAGAGAGAGATTCTCAGTCTTCTGGAAAAAATACAAACCTATATACTTCTTGTCATACCGTCCTTCACCATGATATAATTATACTGAATACAAAGGAAAATGTTATATTCATATATATATTATCAACAAAACTGAATAAGGAGTAATAGATCCAAGTCTCTTGTATCAACACAGTTAATAAAAAAAAGTGTATTTTTTGTTTTGTTTTGTCATGCTGGACAAGGAACAACAATTAGAGGCCAAATAATGAATCACTATTTTAATCTTGATAATATTCTACATATCAAACTTATTCAGAGGAAGCAATTACTGCACAGTCTTAGGTGATTGTCACAGAAATAGTAGAAGGGTATGACGATGAGCACAAAAACCTCTAGAGAGCACTTCAGATGCTTTGTCTCTGGTTACCAAAGATCTAGGGTAAGATGGACTGTATTATACATAAATGTGTGCCATCCCAAACTGTCATGGGCAGCTGTAACATACCCACTAGCAGCAATTTCCAGTTGATTCTATATGGAGGGTGACAGTAGCGTGAATTGTATTGTTTTTTATTCCCTTGGGCCCCAGAGTAATCCTGTTCACCAATTACTTGAAATTAAAGTCAAGTAATTTGACACATCTGTTTTGGTACCTGACCACAAACTACTTCTTAAGCAAACTAAAGAGTTGGATAGTTTACTTCCACAATACTCTACAGAGTTTCATGACTGCAGTCATGACAAGGAAGGAAAACTGAGAGGTTATTCAGGTTCTTGGATTGCTATTTTGTTGTTGTCGTTGTTACTGCCACTGTTATGTGATCCCAAAAGATTCAAAGTACAGGAAACTGGAAAGGCAGTTTGTTAACTGGGCCGAGGGCTCACAGCCAATCATAACAAACTCAGCAAAAATGGAGCAATGAAGGGCTGCAGTGCGACACTGGATGTAAGAGAACATGCTGTTCTCTGCAGGTAGGACAGTTTAAACCTTGCTTCTTTTTAAGCAGCTAAAATACTACCTAGGAAAAAAGTTATATACATGCAGATAGTGCTAACCACCTAGCATCTGATATCTAGGGCAGATAATTTTTTATATTTAGGGCAGTTAATTTAAATTACATAATTTAATTCTTGAATTAGATTATATCTAAGCTTGGGAGTTTTTATAACTCAGGCAAACCTGTTAGATATTTGATTGGTGATAAGATTAGCGTACAGATATTATTTTCTTAACCCTTTGAGTTCATAGTCCTGGATTGCCAAATTTTAAGATTCAACAGTACAACTCAGTCTATGGATTAATTTTATGCTTTGGTGAAAGCAGCAGCTGGTAACCACTGTATTTTGCGAGAAATTTGTTGTATACTTTAATTTTACAGATGAACACATATGTATGTTTTATTTTTTAATACAAAAAAATTAAACAGATTTCTTTTAAAAATCCAAAAGATGACTCAGAATTCATTTATGTTATTATATGGTGCTCGATACCAAACCAATCAGTTTACTGTCCACTGAGCAGACCTAATTCTCACTTTCATCTTGAAAATCAGGAGTAAATCCACAGACGATAATGCTCTTATACCAGTAGAAGAGGAGATACAGACTTGGTATCTTTTACTAGTGAGAGAAGCTATTCTTTAAATTTTGTAATCTCATTCTTGTTAGCATACTTTCCTATCAGGAAGCTTTGGTGCTAAATAGCTAGTAAGTGCTTTATTTTTAAACTCCGAATACGATTACCCTTTCAACCATATTCTGCATTTCATTTTTACTATACAACTTATTCGTTGTCCAATTTCAAGCTGAAAAAGTTTAAAAGTCCATTTGACTTCGCTAAAGCAGAACTAAAAGATTTTTTGTACTAAGATTAAATTGATATATCTAGAGCTTCTGTCATTGTAATATGACATAAGGAGGATACTCAAACACTAGCTTTGACTATAAGTGTCCTACTAAAGTAGTAGTCTACTGCAGAGTGCTTTTTGATGTATCAAAGAAATGGTACTATCTTTCAAACTGCATTCATATTCTAACCTCCTATCATCAATGTAAAGTAATAGCAGGGCTAAAGCATGATCTTTTTTTTTTTTTTTTTTACAGTGTCTACAAGTCAGTGTTATGAGGGATTGCCTCGGCTTGCATTATATATTATATATTCAGGTTTAAATGAACCACTGTCTAGGCTCTCCAATCTGAAAATTACATTAATTATATTTTGAACTTTTACCATTATTTTATCTTAGTCTCCTTCTCCTTCCCTGCTTGCTGTCATTGCTGTGTCTTGGTTAATGGTAGGCCAAGCAAATGACTTCCTAAAGTCAAGATACTCCCACTGGGGCTATCAGCAAATATTTATGTATAATGCTGATGGCCAGTACCTCTGCTGCTGTGTGGGACCTTTACAGATCTGCTTCAGAACCCCAAGTCTAATCCCTGATGTTACCATTGCTACCATTTTGGGGAACAACTCTAAAAGACCCTCTCCTTATTCTGTGAAGATCCTTTGTAAGGATTGGCTACTTCTCTGAGGGGATTTTAATCACTCTGACATGTTTGGGATACCTAGCACACCAGCATGTAAAACTGCCCCACAGCATCAGCCCCCATGGGCCATCAAAAGATATTGGTGGATGTTGCAATGAATTTCCAAATGAATAGGAGGTCTAAAGGTTGAGGAATTCACATCATAGAGCTGGCAGAGCTGGGCTCTTATATGTTTATTATATGTTTTCATTGGAAAATATAGGTGTAGCCAAAACACCTCATCATTAGAGTGCGTTAGAAATGGAATCTCTATCCTGCATGAAATTCTGATGTTCTGAAATTTGGTTTTGTCCTGAATTGTGATAAAAAGTCAAATTTTTCAAAGAGCAGAAATTCAAAACAACATGAATTCAAAAATATTGAAATGGCCTTATTGAAAGTGTTTGTTTTGATAATGTCAAAACATCTTGTTTTGCTAATATAGTATAATATATGTCAAAATGGGAGAGCCAAAATGAAACACTCCATTTTGTTTTTTAATTACTTTGAATTTTTTCCATTTATCATTTTGTCAAAATTGACATGTTCCTGCAAAACATTTCAATTTTGATGAAGATGGCTTTTTCTGACAGAATACTATTCCACTGACAATTTTTTGAGCAATACTATTCATGTTAACATCTTTTTATCTCTGTTAAAACAACTGTAAGCACATCAACATTATTTCAGATGGACTTATTGCAAATGCAAGGAGCCAGAATGGCAGCCCTGGAGTCTAACATCCACTCTCCACAAAACAACTAAAGCATAGGTAGCAGTGGTGCAGTTCCTTAATGCTGTCCCTCTTTTCCCCATTGCACTGGTGAGTGGTTTGAAGCTAGGCGAGCAAATAGTTTAATCTCCAACTCCAGTAGATCCTTGGCCACACCGTTAGTTTCAAGTCCTACTATAAATGTGCTTCCATAGTGACTATAATAATAAAGGTCATCAATTACAAATTATGGCAATGTTTCTTGGGTGTCCCAAGATTATTCGCAGCAGATTATTCACAAAAAAACAACCAGCTGTTAAAGATAAAAATAAAACTCTATTTTTGCTACCGCTGAGACATGTCAAATGTACAATTCTGAAGACTGAAGTCCTTTGTTCATCTATAGTACAGGGTTGGCATGGCATCAACACAAGCATGGAATGGTGATTCAACTCCAAACAGAAAGGACAACCTCTAGGAGTGAAAAAGTAAGTTGATTTTAGGCCCACTGATTTTTTATTCTGTTTGTTGAGATGACCAACCATTCCCACTTGTGATGGTGGAATACTTGAGCACTGGACCTGAGACAGCACCTCATTTCACTAATCAACTATCAGATGGATAATCACTTTCAGACATTACTGAACCAGTTGCAAAAATGTGAATGGCTCTGTATACCATTACAAGGGTCTTGAGCCATCCAGCCTTTTATGTCTTCCTCTAAACACAGAGCTATAACCTTTTGAGAGACTCCTTTCTTTACACAATGATTTGCGAAAATTGGAAGTACTATAGTATTAAGCTCAATGAATGTCTGGTAATGTAACATACTGATGCTCCCAGATGTTTGATCTAATACAATAGCGCTGGATGCTGATGGCTCGGTTGATGTCATTCTTTGCTGCAACTCCACCAGACTGCAAACAGAATAAGATGATATAAGTAAAAGTGTGACAAAAACAGTCCCTGTGGACAAATTCTAAAAACTGATTTTTATCTTTGGAAATTTGGCATAACTCTAATGAACTCACCGGAGTTATTGAGGATTTACACTTGTGTAAACAAGAACAGAATTTCCCATTCAAGTCCATGGAGTTTCTGAGAATTAATTGAGAGCAGAATTGGGGTTTGAACTGCCTCCTCACCCTTTTTTTTTTTTTTTTTTTGGTAAACAGATTGAATTTGACTCTGAGTCCCAGGGAAATTGTAGGCAGGACAATTATAAATCACTCTGGACTTAAAGTAGGCCCAAGATTTCTTCACCCACCCCTATATCCTCCCCAACATAAAGTGGCCTCAACTGGAGCTCCCTTGTGTGTCAGGCTACAGTATGAGTGGTGCACCTGCCTCAGTTTTCCCTGTGAGATAACCAAGGAGTCCACTACAGGTTCTCTTGCCTCAATAGCACCCCTCTTTGGGGCTGGTTTATTACAAAGAATTGTGCAAATAAACCAAAATGTAAGTCCCAACACATTCCATTTGTCACCCCAGTGCCAGTAGTCATTAAAATGTCAAGCTTGTCATCTCTTGATGCCCCACATACTGCACATGGGTGTCCTGTGCCATATCTGGACTCTGACAGTCCTCTTCTAGCCCTCTGCCAGGACTGTCACCCCAACCCCCAACCCCACTCTTCCCAGTGGGAACCTCCTCAGCCTCTCTGCTGGGAGATCCTCTTTACCAGTGAAGAATCCCTTTGTCTCCCTGGTTCTTTCACTGTTCCCCTGGGTCTGGTTCTCCAGCATGGAGATGTCAACAGGTAAGTCCCCCAATGCTCCCCTGTTTCCAGCCCTCTTTGGCCCTCAGCTTCAGCTCTCATACTGAAAGTCAGCAAGAAAGTTCCTCTGTTGCTGTTCCTCCTGCCTTCAACATCCTCCATCCCTGGTTCTCTGGCTTGGAGAGGACACTTGGAAAACCCCTCTTGCTGCTCTCCTGACTTCAGCTTTCCCCCAGGAAATACGTATAGCAAAAGAGAGTTCCTGTCCTCAAAAACTGATGTTGTTAATGAATGAAACAAATCAAGAATAGGAGAAAGGCAGTGTTTTTATCATCTCCATATTACAGAGAAGGAACAGACGCACAGAGAGGTGAAGAAAGCTGCACACAGCAGTGACACACAGCAGATCAGGGGCTAGAGCCTATGTCTATTGACTTCCAGTCCTATGGGAAGGCTGTTAACTGGACCGCACTGCCCTGAACAGTCTGTTCCAATCATTGTTTGTTATACTGCTCTGTGGTCAATGAAATTTTTTTGTTTTCAAACTCTTTTGAATATTCTTACCTAAAAGAAAAAGAATTAATCATAAAAGAAAACAGATTTCAGAAACCTGCTACTTTCTGGTAGATTAGCACCTTTGCTATTTAAACCATAAATGGCCAAGTTTTGTGTCTATTCCAAGAACTGGAATGTAGTTAACAGTTCTTATAATCCTCCCAAAAAGATTGCAGCTCATTCTTCCAGAGCTGTTTTGAAACTGCATATATTTTGTCGTGAAATTCAGCAGACGTGATACAGCGGGAGCAGGCCAGTTGAGTAATAAGATACTGTTTTTTAAAAGTCAGTTTCTTTACTCTATTTAACACTTTAAGGGTTCTTCCAAATCCAGGAAAGCCAAGAAAACTCAAAAAACTGAGGTGTTGCTCTTCATTTAGTCCATTTTAGAGCTTCTGGTATTGCAGTGCATGGAGTACAGCATAAAGATCTCCCTCTGTTCTCAGACCACTGCAATAGGCACACTAGGATGATTTAAGGAAACCTTAATTGCAACAAAAGGAAACATGCCAACCACTGGGGGAGCCCAACAACTAAATGGAACACGCACAAACTTTCAGTAGCTGATCACTCTCATTTCAAGCTGAATTTAATGCTGGTAGAAGTTGCTGGGTCAACCACCAGCTGGTCTGATTCTTTCCCCACTGCAAGATATGAGACATTCCTATTAAGGTGAACAGTTATTGCTCCTATCTTTCATAGAGAAACTCTTCAGACTAAATCACTCCATTAATCTACAGAATGGGTACAGCATAGAGCGTGCCAGTGCCAGTTTAAACTCTTTTTTTAAAATTAAAAACTAAATTTATGTAAGGGTTGAAAATAACATGTTTATTATTCAAGCTACCAGAATATCATTTGGTGACTGGTCTATACCATTATTGACCAGAAATAAGTGCATTATTTCATGTACCACCATATAGTACCTATTGGTTAATGCTGACTTATTAATGTTGACCTTTGTGTGAGAGGGGGACACCAAGGGGCCTGCTAAAATGTTTAACTTGCATTATTTAACAGTAAGGCCAAAAATGTCTCTCAGATAAATAGATATTTAAGTCTGCACTTTTCATGATATAACTTGAAGAAACCAGGTGAAACTCATTTCATGTTTTAGTACAAATGTAAAACTCTGTCCAGGTATACTGAAGTCTGTATCCTTGTCAAGAACCCCTCCCCCTCTCCCACCACAGAGGAACAGTGAGATGCACAAATTATTACTTCTTGTCAAAAATATATTTTTTAGCCCTCCTGCAAAATACACAAAGTAATTATAACAAAATAAAGATAAATCACTTGCCAGATTTCATTTTTTATTTACAGGCTAAATTATATTCTCACACTGGTGCAAATCCACAATAGCATTGTTGTGTCTTGATGGGTGTAAATCCAGAGTGCCTGAGGGGGAGAATCCGACCCCTTTATTTTTACAATAGCCAAATTGAGTTCTTTCAAATTTTATATATATAAAAAGATATTTCTTCCTCTGAAGGGTCTATCTCCATTTTAGCTGGTAATGGAGTTTCTATGGCCAAATTATAAACACCCTAAAACAGGGGAATATAGTGGCTCCTTAAATACAGTATAGTGGGGTGAATGTGTCACTCTCATGAATAAGACAATTCACTGGGTTTGCTACCCACCCAAATCCAGTTTGTAGCACCTGCTTTGGGGCTAGTAATTTGATGATCATTTTTACCTCTCTGGTTTTCTCTTCCCACAGTGTTTTCCTAATTCATTACAAAATGGAGATCTGAGCCCAAATCACAAAGACCTTAGACAGCACTGTCCAGTTGGTTAGGGACTGAAAGGAATCTCTTTCCTTGCAAATTTAAATGCTCCCAGATGAGCCTATGCCTACAAGCTCAGTCCTGCTGTTTTTCAACTAATCATCTGCAAAATTGGAAGAAAAAAAAAGACTTCTGGTAGGTGAGCCACAGCAGGGCAATTAAGATGATGCGGCAGAGGTAGACATCTGCTCCTAGACAGATACAGTTCCACTGATGCTATCTATAGTTACAATCCTTCCGAGAGATAAACAACATGCGAGAGCAATGTGCAGGAGGAAGTGCCACACTGAGAAAGTGGTGATCGGAGACCAGGCTTGCGGCCCCTGTGGTCTGAGAATGAGAGAGAGAGAAAAAAAAGAGGGAGGGAAGGAGAGCAGGGCATGTACCAGGCACACACAGGTGACAGAAGTCGCAGGACAGACACATCTAGATGTAAATTGGAAGAGATGTGTGAGAGCTGACTCTTGAGGGAGGCAGAATTATAGTGAAGATGAAAGGCACAACAAGACAAAAAAGGAAAGAGGAAAAAAACCTTCTCTGAACTGTTTTCAAATAGTTACAGTTAAATCAGTTGAAATTAAGAACCTCATATGCAGATGATTTATTTATTTGCTAAACTCAGGGGTTTGAATGGCTTTTGGGAATTTCAAAGTTATTCTCAGACTCCTTGCCAATTCACCTATTCACCTTGTGATAGGGTGTGGTCTAGAGTAATACCCCACAGTTCAGATGGATGTTCAATTAGACCTTATTGTTATTAATTAAAATTTCTGCTACAGTAATACCCCAAGGCCCCAGTTGAAATCTGCCCCCACATTGTGCCAGGGGCTGTACAACCATGGAAGAGAACATGGTACCTGTCCTAAATAGTTTGTAACCCAAAAGGGTAAATTGTGCCATTTAGACTTGAAATAAGGGATATCAGAGTCATTCTGACCAGAAAGGCAAAATGCTTCCCAGAGCTCCCCAGTTGTGCTGGGGCTCAAAAGCAATTTGATACAAGCTTTTGGGGGTTAATCCCTCCCTGTGTGGCTTACCATGCCACGGCTCTACAGAATCCTTGTCCAGTTGTTCCCATGAGAAGCATCTGGGTGGCAACCTTGGCACTCCTCCAAGCATAGGGAGTGTTTAGGACTCACACAAGGTGGGGAAGAGTCCTCACTTCCTTCTACTTCCCTGCATGGCCATAAAGGTTTAACAAGGGAACAATATGGCTCTATGATGTTATCTGGATTACCTCAAAATGTGAGGGTTCATCTCCTCACAACTATATTTCCAAAGCTTCCTATACTTTCGTACACAACCTCTTTGCTGCTAATTTGTGCCAACCTCTCACTACCAGTTTTATCTGCTCAGGGAAGGTTCGAAGGCCTGTTTACCCCTTTCTGATGTGTTTTCTTCCTCTGCATGGGAGGCCTTGGGACCTGATTAAGCAACAAAAGCAAGAGAACTGAAAAAACCAATGCTGTGTCAGCCCATTTTGAACTGGAATCACAGGCCAATGGGTGTGAAGTTTCATAACATACATTTTATAATAACCTCCCAGCCTGAATATCTTGTTTTCACATGTTAGAAATAAATATTACTTTTGTCTGACTAGAAAAAATACCCCCCAAACTCCAGTGATTAATGTAAAATTAAAGGCCCGAGTGGATATAGAGTCTATATGCAATTTTGTGATGTTGGCTTTTTTAACTTTAAATACATCTATTTCTTGTGAAAAGTGCCTAATCAACATCTCTGAGATTCTCTGTTTATACACAGTACAGGTAGAGTTGGACTGAATGTCTTCAGCAAACAATTCAACTGAGGCCAGATTCTGCTACCCTGACTCACCTTACATGATCCAGAGGTAGATTAATTTAGACTCTTCTTCTCCTAATGGAACGTCACAAGCAGACTGCAAACATTTTAGACATATGTGTTGTTCCATTATTCAATTATGCAATGGAGGGGTTGTGAATTTTTGTTTTTGCTTGTTTTACTCTAAAGATTGATCATGAACTGTTAACTTGGTGATTCAAGCTTTGTCATGGTTGGTCACTGGTAAAATGATTTCTGATGTTTACTTTTCATGTTTCTTCATTCAAAATTCACAATCACACGTGCTAGCTTAAAAATTCCTTTCCAAGAGCATTAATGCTGGTAAAACTCAATCGTGAATATCTGCAATAAGTGAACAAAAAAAAGGATCTAGCATTCTCATGGAATCAGGACCATAGCAATTTCATTTTTGAATTTGAATGAATATTCATGGCACAATTTTAGGACCATTGATCCAGCACTGAGTTAAAGTATTGAAGTAACAATGGAGCAAAGAGAAGAGATACCCCATACTAATCTAGTGCCCCATCTTAGTCCTAACATGGAAGGATCACTTCTATGTTACTAGCATGATTCATTCTCCATGCCCAGCATGAATGAACTGCTGAGGCTTATGACATCATCGGCTGTGATATCAACAGAGGGGATGGAGCCTCTGGGAGTTGTTGGTCAAGGTGATGGTTAGGGAGTGGATCCTGGGAGAGAAAGATCTGGGAATTGTGACAATGCAGGAACTGGGAATTGGAAGTCAGAAGGTCTGACTAGACTTGCTAGGAGATGAGGGCTAACAGAGGCAGGGTCAATAGAGCTCTGAGGAGGAAACTTGAAGAGGCTGAAGACAGGTGTCCTAAGCCCTGAAAGCTTCCCATATAAGTAAATTTGTTATGTGTATAACAAATCCAGGCTTTGGAGAGGAGAGGTTTTTCAGAGAAAACGAGGGACTCCCAAAGCCATCCCAGTAACTCAGCAGCAAGAGTTTGTGCTGGGAAGTGAGATCAGATGCCGGTCATGGCACAATATGTATGCATATGTAAATAATTAAGACACTCAACACTGACTGACATAGGTAAGATGAACTGTTTGTGTATGTATAAACCTTACTTAGGGGGAAGCTTCCAGGGCTCAGAACACCAAGCTGAGTTTTCTTCAGCCCCTTCAGGTTTTCTCCTCAGAGCTCTACTAACACTGCTTAAGTTAGCGCTCTTCTCCTCGCAAGTCTAGTCAGACCTTCTAGCTGACCCTCTGACTTCCGGTTCCCTGTCACATTACCAGATGCATTTCTCTCAGGATCCACTCTTCAAGCCCTCCTAGAGGCTCTATCCCCTCTGGTGGTATCACAGTTGGTGATGTCATCAGCCCCAGCATGTCTTTAATGCTTCCAGTTCCATGTTAGATCATATTTGGTCTTTGAATAATAAATAAGATACTTTATTGTCACTGCCTCTAAGACTAAGTCTGATATGTGCTCCTACGTTATTCAGTCACTTGACTGTCACTTCTTGAAGTGATGCTACATAATAGTTACCACATGCTAGATTGTATCTCCAGGTTTCCAGTTCCTGGGGACAAAAGACTGAAAACTTTTAACTCTAAGTCTAAAAGAAACAAGAAGTGCATATTGGATGGCGGAAGCAAAGGTACCAGATAAAGAGTCATCAAGTATACATGTGTATCTGTGTCAGCTGTTCACTGAGGCAGGTTGTCGCACCCAGTAAATCATTAACCTTTCATTGGAGATTGCCAGAAAAGGCATCGCCATTAAGTTGGTTGGAAAAAGGAGAAAAATGTTCACAAAAATATTGCTGAATTTATTTGTGAAAATATTTTGATGAGCACTTCTCATCATAATTGTGATGTTTTTCATGAACGCCAGTGTGGATGTGTTCACAGAGATTGCCTCCTCAAGAAGACCACCAATTCATTTCAGATAATATACAAAATGGCTATCAGACTATAACAACTTGTGGTCATTCCACCAGATTTGAAGTGTAATGCTAGTTCAAAGGCTCTTTTATTTCCCTGAACCAGAAATCCTAAGCTTTTGACAGATAACTCTGTAATACATTGACTTTTATCTTACTCTTCTTGTAATGGAGTAGTTTAAAATTTCTGAATTTTCTGAAAGGTTTGGAACATTGCAGTAAAAAGTGGTCTCTCTTTCTTTCTCTCTCTTCTTTTGTGTTTCTGATTGAAGAAATTGCAGTAGATCTGATATGATTCTATAGCTTTATATGAACAAATACATTTAAAAAATGGGGGGTGGTTTTTATTTTGGGGGCACTTTGCTTTGCTTGATTCTAGCCCATTGTGCTGCTTTCAGGAAGTAGCAGTTCATTATGACTGTCCTTTTTCACTGCAGTCTACGCTATCACTTGAAAGAGTGCACTTCCCCCACCTCTGCTTTGCTTTGCAAGCTTTTTATCTTTTCTACCTTGCTGGAGGCATTATTAGGGCACTTCACCTTTGACCAGATGGGCAGATGAACATCTATCCTCTGGAGCCAGGACTAGTGCTGTTCAGTAGATCAGCTCTCAAATGGTACTGAACTATGACCTCTTCTTCTTTTCAAAGACTAAATACATACACTCTCGCTTCTATTGGTGCCATGCCTGGGAACCTGAGTTACTCCCTAATCCAAGGCTCCCAGTCTGCAGCACAATGGGTAGCTCTCCTTGCCAGCCGGCTAGCTAGAAAGAATGTCTTTATTGTCTCTTCCTCAACAAATTGCTTATTGTTTGGCCCTGGGCTGCTAGACCTTGTGAATTGTCCAAAATATTGCTTTGCTCTTAACTTCCTTTTTTTTCTTGATTTTGTTATAAATAAAATGTATTTTGGTTGTTATTTATTATTAATAAAATGTTAAGGGTAACAGTCACTTTTGCTGTTCTTTTGTAATATCTGTGTCTTTCAGAAGCCAATGGCAGTTGGTTGATATGTATATGTCATGCATGTTTGACGTCTTCAGAGGGAAAGTGCTATAGAAATGTGTAAGTATTATTCTAATACAGCACCAGAACACTGAATCAGTTAAAATACTTTGGTAAAAACTCAGGATGAATGGTTGAATATTTCCAGAGTGACCAAAAAGACATGCACTTGCTTTTCATACATTTTGGGCCACATCTGCTTTGCTGCGCTATTCTTGACATAGAAATAGAGGGAGTAAAGCAAAGGTGGAATTACACCTCCTTTGGGAGTGAGACCCTGCTCTTTTGGGCTGTCCAGGGACCTGGGGTAAATAAAAAGTCCCTGGGGTAAATAAAAGCAAGCTGCTTTAGCCTCATTGCCCCTACCAACAGGATAATTTCTGGTAGCAGTCAATAGTCAGAGCCCACGTGTCGGACTCTGGCTTTTTGTCTTTAGCAGGAGCTTCTGGAGACATTGTTCCTGGAACAGACACAATATCAGTGGGAACATCAATGGAGTGGAGCCACTGCTACTTTCTTCAAGCAGGTTTATCATGAGCACCCCTGTCCCCAAACTGAGCCAGCTCTTCTGGCTGCTGTGGAAGTTTCTCATGCATCTGGTGGAACCTAGCACTTAGGGAACTCAGTGAGCACTATTGTTTATGATCTTTGTGAAAGGGCACGGAAGTTGGATAGAAATACACATTGTGAAAGGTTGGGTCTCTGTCTCAGCTCAACAGTGATAATGGGTCCATTTAATGGCTTGTGTATTTCTACAACTGAGCTTACTTTTTTACACAGTTTCCTTATGATCTAAGAAAAAGGTATTATAGTTTCTGGAGGAGCATGCCACGTCACAAGCGCATAAACCTGTTAAGCACTAAAATCTATGTTAATACACGATTAAGTTTGAGAATGCAAGCACAAGAGTCAAGGCATTCAAAAGCTAAAGTCCTACATTAACTTGACACATTGCACATACACCACAATAGATGTATTGCATTATTTTTCCATTATTATTTAGTCCCCTACATGTATGGTTTAATATATATGTGTAGTCCATGGGTCAAATGATGTCAGTTATACTAGTGTAAATCAAGAGTGACTGCATCAAAGTGGGTGAAATGATAGTACTATGGATTTAATTCAATATGTGCAATGTCGCTGAGGGAATTTCCTGACACTTGTGCACTTAAACTCTTCACATTTTTTCTTGCAATATTATTGTATGCTTCATGTAGTTTCTTTGGTGTTGTTTTCAAAGGGGAAAAAGTGCTCACACCCTAGCACCCAAGTGAAAGCCATCACCACTTGGCTACCAAACCTCCTTCCCCCAACTACATTTAAGACCGAGTGCTCTAAGATACAGCAATGAGTAATACTGAAACTCAAGCTGAATGTTGGGAAGTTGGCATTCAGACTGCATGTTGAGTTGCAGGTAGGTCGGACAGATTAGTAGTTGAAAGGACATCTATGGGTTTGTCAATGAGAGTGAGGGTTTCTAAATTTGGTCTTCTCAGAAATGAAATGCTTCAGGATTTTGGGGTGCAGTGGACTTACCTGAGGTATTTGAGTGTCTGGAAGAAAACTGGAATAATGAAGGTTTGGCAGTTGAGAGAAGAATCATAAACTTACCAAGAGATTATGAGAAAACTTTGTCACCTCTTGGGATTCTCAGGTTTGTTACTGGGGTGGATAGGCTTAACCAATAGGAAGGGGGTTGTGCACAGGGTTGCAATGTATTCTTCAGTACAAAGCAAGGTAGGATAAAAAACTTGAATATGTAGACATTGGAGGACTACTACAGAGGCCTGTCAGATATAATAGGCTCCTTTAAGTTTCATGATAAATGGGAAAGAAGTAGTGGTTATCTGGGTTGAGATAAAATGCAAAAGTTTTTAGGTGTTAAGTTACTGATATCAGAATACCCTACTCAATATGGAAAATCATGTCCCTCATTTGCAAAGCTAGTATATTAATATGATATTCTGTCACATAAAATAATGTCATTATTTCTTAACATACTCTTAAATTTAAAGTGACTTCTCTTCAGGGATGACTTTGAAACAAACAAACAAACATGTTTTATGAGACACTGGAATACACAAAAATATTTTAAAAAACTCATAAGAAGAATTTTGCCTCTTGCACTCCATCTACACCTTCCAAAATACTCACCAATCAAAATGTCTGATTGGATTTTGTTCACACTATTCTCCAAAAAAAAAAAAAAAACAGTCTAAGGTTGAGATGATCAAGAGAAATTATAGCCTCAAAGAAATATAAAGCAAATAATTACTGAAAAATGGGAAATTGTATCAAATGCCCATCTCAGCCATGCTGGTAACTATTTTTTGAAAAATAAAAAACCCCTATAATTATTTGTGATTCTCTGAAGGGAACTTTGAAGATTATGACAATTTTGACTATAATACACTATAGGGAGTTGTATATAGATAAGTGGATAGAGATCTAGAGATAAATTTATTAAATATAGATGCACATGGGTATGTACACCCAGTGAGCTCGATATACTGTATAGATATAGATTTGCCAGGATTGTTTGATCCCATAAGGACTTTTAGACAAGAAACCTCTCTTTTATATTCTGAAATGATCTCTCTAGAGACTGATAGTGATGATACAATAGGCTGGAGTTGCTGTTATTAAAAAAAATTACTACTTTTTTGACTATGTTGCTTTTTTTCCCCAGTGGGATTCTGATTCCAGACATTCTACAGCCTGACATCCACTGGGAAAGTGATGACACCATTAATTATTTAAAGATTTGAAAACCACAAGAACTACTGTATATAACTAGATTGGATTGACTTTTTAACTCTTTTGATTAATAATACATAAAGCCTTGGATATCTGAATTGGTCGAGTGCTAACCTGTTAACAAAAGAGTATAAGGGATGAATGCTAACACTTCTCATAAGTTATTCTACTTAACACATTGGCCAAACAAAACAAACAAATGGAATGCTCTACCTCAGTCTTATATTTTCAATGCGTCATCAATATTTGATGACTACCTAATGTCTCCATATATCTAGATATAGATCTATATTTTGCTCATATGTCTTCCCAATAGCAATTTTCTCCATTTTCTACCCCTTCTTCAAAAAACAATGGAAACATAAATTCAATATCCTGGTTTCCTTTTTTGGCTTTCATTTTAATTTCATTAACTTTTTAGAAGTGGAAGTTATATCTCAGACTTCAGAAACTACGTAAAAAGGACTGGAACTGCCACACTTTATGACATTTGTACTTTGTAGACGGATAGGACCACATATTTGTCTTTTTAGCTAACAGCTGGTTTCATAGGTTGGGGTTTTACATTCTATTCAGAGTGGAACTTTGATGGAATAGGCCTGGGAGAGCACACATTTTTAAGTGCAGAAGCACCATATACAGGAGAACAGACCGTTGTTTGTCATATGGTGCAGAAGGCTAATCATAGAGCTCTGCATCCAGAGAATACATTAATTTACACTGGCAACCACTGCCTTTCAGGATTCTAGAGGCTTCCTATGGGTCAGCTCCTCATTAGGGAAATCTCTGTAGCTGATTCTGAGTTTTATCCAAATCAAAGTTTGTCTCCTCAAGGCCAGCCATAGGCATATCTGGTCGCATAGGACCTCACTGCTCAGGGAACCATACCTTGTCAGATCTTCCTACAGAATGCACCTATAATGGTCTCTGTTTGCTAATCCTTTATAATCGACCATTCTAAAAGGTTAACTTGTCCCTTGTCCTTGTCTCGTTAGTCCTCTGCG
The DNA here is from genome assembly GCA_007922155.1 of Mesoclemmys tuberculata. NCBI lineage: Eukaryota > Metazoa > Chordata > Testudines > Chelidae > Mesoclemmys > Mesoclemmys tuberculata. Next base: position 24,647,892 of record ML675611.1, on the reverse strand, counting down.
ACAAGTTCCCTTTCCTTATTTCTCCACCAGTTGCTGGTACATGCCCAAGCTGTGGAGATCCCTACTGTGGAAACACTCCTAAGTTCTCTTTTTCCATGACAAGTTCCTGATGCCTTCCTTTCAGTATCCCCTTAAGGACTAGCACATCGACTCCACCCAGCAGTCAAACTATCCTCAACCTCTCTCCTGTGGGCCATCGGTTTTCAAAGTCTGTCTGAGGTCTTGCATGTCCTACTTAACAGAGGACCCAAAAATATCTCTGCCCTTTCTGAGCATTTTTCAAGATCAGGAGAGACATGGATTTTCTCAGCATAACGACAGAGAGAACATCTGGGTTCTGCACCTTATTACTAAAGAATGGTCTGCTGCGCCCCAGCTCCCTGATTCTGGTCAGTAATATCAGTGTAAATCCCATGTAAGTCCACTGACTTTGATGGAACTCCTCTGTATTTACTTCAGGTGATTGACAGGAGGATCAAGTCCCAGCTGTGTGAATGAAAGTGGGTTCATTTACTTGCTAAAATAAATTCAGTTCCGTGAACTGTAATTAATGAACAAACACACCAGATCTGATTGTGATCTCATTTGTACTAGTGTAAATCACTTCACTTACACTGGTGTAAAACATAGATTCAGATTAGTACCACTGCATGCCTTTTTTTCATAGAAATGTTATATGAAATTCACAGAAACACATGGCCAGATTCTGTACATATAATTCTGTTCTGTGAGTAGCACTTTATTCCACTTGTGGTCCCATTGTAAAAAGTAGGACCATTCATGAAACAAGTTGCTACTTAGTATGAGTAAGAGGATCAGAATCTGATCAAAATTGTAATACATATACCTTTTATTAAGAATTCAAAGCCAGATCCATAGTGTAAATCAATATATGCATATTGACTTCACTGCTGCTGTAGTCATTTACACCAGCTGAGGAACTGGCCCTGAGCTCTAAGTAAGATTCAAATCACGGCTTCACTTTTTCTGGACTTTCTTCGAATACATCCTAACTTCTAACCAGGGGTTTGGGACCAGCATCTGACTTAGCCAGAATAGTAACTATCTGAAGAACTGGTCTTTCCTACTATATCTTTCACCTGTCATTAAAAAAAAAATCAGCATTTGTTTTCTTTTCCATCTGGGATTATGTGACAAAATGATCTCCTGCCTCTAATCAATTATTTTTCCTCTATATCTTTTGCATTTTCCTGCAGAACCATTTGCAAGTACAACAGAAAGATCCTTTAGAGATAATCTGGTGATTATTACAAATTCAACCTCAGACGCTGCAGGCATTAAAAGATGAAAATTGCCTAAAGTCCACTGTTATACAACAAATCTGTACCTCTGGACTCCTGTCCTGAGGTGAAAATGCAAACTGGTGAGATATTTAGAATCATTTTGACAGTTCATAAAATTAAGCAGGGATTAGGGATTCTCTTTTTTTTTAAATGCCATGGGGCCCACACAATGTTAACCATATCTCCCAACAGCAACAAGTATTACTGTGACACACTATTTAGAAGACAGGGGAAAAGGAATGCCATGTAATTCAACCTGCCACGTATGGCATAGCAATGAAGCCAATTTAAAACTCTGAGTAGTACTTAGTATTTATAGCAATATGCTTATAGCAATATTACCTTAGCCTCCTTGGACTCCTTGTATATTTTACTATGCTTCATATTTAATGAATTTGTCCCTGATCTTTTCAACATTTATGCATATGCTTAATTTTACGCACCCAGCACTCCCACTGACGTCAATGTGATTATTCATATGCATAAAGCTAAACACGAGCATAAGTGTTTGCAGCATTGGGGCCATAATCAGTAGTGACACTATATTAAGATATTAATTTAACAAGAAAAGCAAGGATAGGAAATAATACAGTGGATATGTAAAGATGTTTGTGGCAAGTAACAGTTGTGAGCATGGCTGAAGTGAATTCATACCTGAGATTCACACATCTAATCATGGAAAATCTTTAAGGTGTGTAAACAGCTATAGTAGTGACATCAGCCTCTGGAAATTCCCCACCCACCAAAAAGTCCTTTCAATTCAATACAATGTTTTGCACTTCCTGACATAAAATAATTAGTAATGTTTTTCTTCCATATTAAACAAGACCCCATTCCACTCCAGAAGTAGCTGCATTTTAATTACTGTATGAACTGATCATAATATACTTCAGATAATTTAAAGAGCTAGGTTTCTACTGTGCAAAATCATTAACATGGAGACATTTTCAAGATTCACTGACATGTTTAAAAAAATTTAAGTGTTTAGAGTTGAACTGGCTGAAAGTTTTCAAATAAAAAGTGGGGTTTTTTTAAAAAAAAGGGCTTTTTAAGTGAAAACATTTTCAATTTTTTCATTTTTTGCACTTTTGTGACTTTTTAATCAAAAAATGTCAATATTTTTATCTTTTTTTAAATTGAATTTTATTTATTTATTTATTTAGATTTACTGGACATTGAGTTTTGAAAAAGATGCCAATGCCGTTTTCACAAAAAACTTCTCTTAAGAAATGTCATGAACATTAAAAACATTAAAATGTGGCTCAATTTTGAATCTTATGAAATAAAAACAACTTCAGCATTTCACATTTTTTCACGAAATTTATTTTTCATTCTGTTCTAATTCAGAGTTCAGACTGGAGCTGGGATCAAAGAGCAAAATCTTTGCTATTAAATGTTGATTTAAATATTTAAATACATTTGCTTAGTTTTGGTTTGCATCCTCTTTGTTGGCTACTTTCCATTATTACTCTGGTCAACCAGAGTATCTTCGTTGCCAGGCATGCCTGTGGAAAAGACAAATTATAAAAAACTGTTGATTAATACATGCGGGATATGCATTTTGAATTCCTAATAGTCAGTTGTTGCCCTGGAAATTATAGCTGATAAGAGGACAATTCCATTATGTGGCATCTTCAGGTTTCAAAATCTGTTTGTGTTCCAGATTGGAATGAAAACAAATCATTTCCACAAAAAAAATGTTAGTGTGTTAAAATGTCCATTTTTGGATCAAAACCTGAGTCTTTTATTCAGGGAGGTGTTTGTATGTTCTCATGGGTAGGGCACAGGTCTGGGATATGGAAGAACCAGTCCCTGCTCTGCCTGATTCAGAGCAGAGTTTTTCATTCCAGATCACTCTGAATCGGCCAGAATGAGGATATGAACCTAAGGGGACATCTACACTGCAATAAAAGACCTACATCATGGCCGTGGCTGGCCTGGATCAGCTGAGTCAGGCTTGAGGGGGTGGATCTCAGAGCCTGGGCTCCAGGCCAAGATCAAACACCTACACAGCAAATTTTAGCCCATAGCCTGAGCCCTGCAAGTTCAAGTCAATTGACCCAGATGCTGAGACTTGGTGCTGTAAGTTTTTTATTTCTGTGCAGTCGTACCCTATTCCGGGTCGGTGACCGAGGCACCAACGTTTAGATTATGAGATTGCCTGTCTCTCACTCTCTTTCATTTCACCCAAAATGTTCTGCCCAGCTCTCCACTGGAAACCTGATTCAGAGAACTACTTACATCCAATCAAGACGCAGAAACACACTATGTGACCCATGTGTCCACTCACAATGGCTTCCATTTCAAATCTTGAAATAATTGCAATGAGCTGCTCATGCACAGGCCAAGAATAACAGAAATTATTTTTAAAAATATTTTTGAGTAGCTAATATATGGCATGTAGGGGTTGGAGGCAGGGATCTCACCTTAATGAAAGAAGCCTGGGAAGCTATATAGGAATTACATGGCTAGCACTATAGGGAAAGGTCTCCTGTTCAAAATTTAATTTCTCTTCTGCAGCCACCATTCCTAGTATAGCCTAGTGGTTGCATATTAGAGTCTACATTCTCGGGATGAAGTTGTTATGGTAGAAGAGGAGAAGCTTCTTGGAGAGAGGCAGTAGATGGACTTTTTCTCCCCTCCTCACCATTTCCATCTTTAGGTTGGACTCTGCAGCACAAAGCCTCTTAGGTGTCACGTTGCAATGAGATTACAACATGATGGAAAGAATATCACCTTCTACCACAATCTGATATTACATATTCAGCTCTGTGCAAATCAAACCCATGAAGTTCATGTTTAATCTATTTGATATGAACTTGCTCAGTTTGGAGAGGTTTGTGTCTTTTGCAGAACATCATACACATCCCTAATTCTAATGTTTCATACAAGATCACATACTACATAGCAAATTGGTTGTACGAAGCCAGACTTTTTATAAAAAGTTTGACAGGGACTGTTGTGTGTGTAGTTTTTTTTTAATGGTCTCACTAGGCGTGTAAAAAGGTTTGAGTTATGTATCCTCTTGTTGGATTTTATTGTTGAGTTGGCAAATAATGAGTAATAGAACCTTTAGTAAGTAGAACCATATTTCTGGCAAAGCAGTTGGCCTATGTTAAGGCATTTTAAGCCAGGAATTACATTGATATCAAGTTTATCTTTTAAGTGCATGACTAGAAAGTGAGCTATGATCCGTGTGTGTGTGTGTATGTGTGTGTGTGTGTGTGGTCAGTAATGCAACAGACATTAATCCAGGTATTAAATCCTTCACAGTGAGAATATTTTATTACATTTCAACAAACCATACCTGTTTTGGGGAAATGATACGCTGTCATTTATTTTCAAATTGATATCTCTATTGGTTGTCAAGACATGTTAATTTGCAAATCAGCATTTTGCTTGAAGCTTTTAAGCCAGTCCATCTAAGCAGTGACTGTTATTACTGAGCAATTAGTGTCTAAAACATTTAAAAATAAATTTTAAAAAAACTCCAAAATATTAGAGTTTGTTCAGTAACATGGCCAAAAAACATTTTGCTGACTGTGTAGACTAAATGTACTTAGGAAATTACAAGACTTCAGGCTGACTGGAGAGGGACAAAGGAGGTGTACATCATGACATTTTCATCTAAGTTGCACTGCTCTCCAGAAAATCCCTGCCCATTAATTCACGAAGTATATTACTTAGATGCCACAATATAATAGCATGTGTCAGTTCAAGATGGGGCAAGGAAGTAGTGAATGGATTCAGGATTTGCAATGATTTAAGCCAAAGCTTCTGAGTAGAGATTTCAGGCTAAAATGGGGCTAGATTTCAGGTTTCAAATCAATGGTGCCAAAGTCTTGCAAGCTTTTCTTGTGTAATTTCAGTCCCATATGGCAGAAATATCATGAGCAGCACTAACATTGAGGAATTTCCACCACTGCTGAAAGTGTTTTAAAACTTCACTGTTCTCATGATATTTCCTCCATCTTGGGCTAAGTTTGTATAAACAAGGAATGGTTTTATGAGATTTCATCCTCCTGTGCAACAGAAACTTAAAAAAACCCAAAACAAAACAAAACAAAAATCTCTTTACACTTTTGGATCTGCCTTGGAAACAAAACTGAAAAGGAAAAAACTTGGAATTTGAAACTAACTCACAACACTCACCTAGAAATTCTCTGGGTTTGGTATATCTTAGAGAAGATGCCAATGAGAAAAAATAGATTTAGGGACCAAAAAAGGGGAATAATCTGGAAAGATTGATGTCAGACTTGAAAACCACTTAAAAGGGAAAGAACCAAATATGTACAAGCGCTGTTAAATTTTTAATAGGCTACTTATGACAGATCTCTTTAGATTTCCTTACATTCTCTGTCCTATTTTTATTTTCCTACTGTCATGTGTTCTTTTCTTACAGTGGCACAAAGTGTTTTTATACTGATCTGTTGCTAAATGACTGTCAAAGGCAATAGAGAGACAAAGCAGGGAAAGTAATAACTTTTATTGGACCAACTTCTGTCGGTGAGAGAGACAAGCTTTCAAGCTTACACAGAGCTCTTCTTCAGGTCTGGTTAACAGATTCCAAGAGGCTCATATGGGCAGTAGAAATCAAATTATGATCAAGGGTCTCCCAACTACCCCAGCTTTTCAGGGGTTTTCTGGGCTTTCGGTTTGCCTTTACTAATACATTCAAGTCCACAGGGAGGGACTTCTGGTGAGGAAGTACTTTTCAAAATCTACGTACACGTTACAATTCAAACTGAACTTTACCGGTTCTTTTTCTTTTTTCTCTATGTTTCTAGTATTAGCGTCACTTTAGCATCATGATTGCCCATCATGTGTAAAGTGCTTTGAAAGACAGAGTTATATTGAATGGTACACTACTTTAAGGATATGTGTCAACTGAATCCGATCAGTTTCTATCATCTCTATGTTTGAAATATAAATGGATTTTTTTTAAATGTACCAATTTACAAAAAAAATCTTTGCCAAAACTTAATTTCCAACACAAATGAGAACTAGAACCTGACATTTCTCTCAGTTATACTGGTGGCACTCAGGACTAATTCCAGAAAAGTCAATACATTTACACCAGCCTAAAACTGGTGAAAGGGAGAAAAGAATCAGTCTCATGCTTATTTTTGGACTTTTTGACTATAACATACATAAATCTGGATGGGGGAAAGGTGAGCTTCAACACTGTCTCAACTATATGGGTGCTCAGTGGATAGATCGGATTGATACACATAGCTGACGCATTCGGGGTATATGGAAAATAAACTGCTCAGTCATTCTGGGTCTAACGACTTTCACCAGTGTAAAGCTGGCACTGGTGACTTCAAAGGCACTAAATTAAACTGCCACCAGAAGTTGCTGACGAAACAAGGCAACAAACAGAGAACAAAAGCTGTTTTTCATAGATAGTTATCTCATACTCATACCTTCTTATATTTAATTTATATCCTTATTATGGCTTTTATGAAACTGTCTTAATTCCATGTGGGCAATAGTTGTATAGAGCAATTAGAAGTACAATCTACAGGGTCTCTCACAATGGTGTGTGTACCCATATCTATGCTTATCTGAAAGCATTGACTTTGGTACCAAAAAGAAAAGTTTTACTTTTCTTAAGGATACAGGGGGCACTAAATAATTAATGGACTAGTCTCATTCAGACAGAGTATTAGTAATACCTGGATTGACCATGGATGAAACCAAAAGTAAACTGTGTTTAATGGTCCAACTGGAACTTCTGTTTAATATGCTGTGTGGGTAGGTTTCTTTTCATTAAGCTGTAATAACACATCAGTGTATCATGCCTGTGCTGTACATGCTATTTCTTAGTGCTAGAGCAGACCCAATCCAAAGCCATAGAGCTGAACTCCTTCAAACTTTGGGAAAGTTTGAATCCAGATCTGAGTTTTCTGCCTCAGGCTGATTTCTATTCAATATTGGAAAAGACACATTCTGAGAGAAAAATTTTGGAGAAGTTTGGTCCCAAATGCAAATCTAAATGTTATGGATTGAGACTACAGTAAACATGTTTAAAAATAACCTGCCAGTTGCCATAGATTAATAAACAAAGTTACTTTGATATTTGCAGTATTTCTTAAGTATTTTCCACAAAAGTTTTTCTCAACTCACAACTTTTTCATAGTGTGGACAACATCTTACTGGAAAGACGACTTGAGGAGACCTACCCTTTCCATTTGTTATTGCCTACCTTCGAATTCATGATTGCTTAATATCCCTGGGACAAGTACAACACTGATGTGGGCAAGGGAACAATGCGACAGAGATACCATGATGTAGTTTAATGCAGAACCTGTAACTTTATTAACAACTAGTACCTGAGGGTGAGTGCGAAGGCCATCACAATTCTACAGCTTCAGGACTCCCAAGGGATCTTGACTAGAAGCTAGAATCCAACACCTCATCCCTCCTCCATGCAGAAGGTAGGAGAAATGAGGTAAGAGAAACCACAAAGTAAGCCAAATATATAGGCTTACTACCTCTCCACCATTGCAAATACCTTAGACCAGTGGTTCCCAACCTTTTCGAGAGTACAGACCCCTTTTCAACCTCCGAACATTTCATGGACCACCACATGCTACTAGCTTTATTTGAAATCGTACATTTCCTTGGTGAGGATGTTATTATTTTTCTTTTTTGTGAACCCCTGTAGTTGCCTTCTGGACCACCAGGGGTCTGCAAACCACAAGTTGGGAACCGCTGCCCTAGACCAATGTTCAGGCAGCTTCAACTGAATCTGCCGAAGCCCACTAACCATACTGGAATCCGCCAACATTGCAATAATTGCAAGTTAACATCCAACCACCTACCCAAACCAGCCCTCCTAGACACTGAGTGAAGGTGAAGTAACCCACATAGCAACTGCCAGTTTCACTATGTGGTAAAAATCCCTTCCAGACTCCAAAACCATTATCATAGGAGATACACCATTCCAGCTTAAGGGAGGATCTGAAACAGGGAGCCTGTAATGGCCATCCTGGCTGGGAAGCAAACTCTATCGCCCTTCTTCCTCCACCCCATCTGGTTCTGCAACATCTCCACCACTCAATGGCAGGCCAGTTGATAGGATAAGCCCTAGAGTCTGTAGTGAGATGCAGCATGTCATCCCTCACAACTCCTTCCTCTCCATGCCCAAAGCATGAAAAAGGGATAGCAGGTCAAGGAAGTAGGGGAGAAGAGTGAAACCGCAGCACCTAACCAGAAGTGAAAGGAGTGGAGAAAACAAGGGGCTGCACAGAACACCGCTGCTATTGGTCAAGAATTATCTCTGCTCTCCCTCAACTTGAGGGTGTCTCTATCCCAGACTCATCAAACCCTCACTTGTCTCCTGGGTAAGCAATTACTCAAGTGGAGAAGTAGAATTAGGAAGGTACACAGGTTGAGTTTTCTAAAAAGCTTAGGGTTGGCCTAATTCTGTCCCCACTGAGGTCAATGGTAAAACTGACATTGACATAGTTGGAAGCAGAGTTAGGCTGAACACTTTAGAGAACCCCATCTTCAGGGTATTTCTATCTCATATCTGCTTTTTTGTGCTGTTTTAGTAGCTGGAAACAAGAAGAGGTTGCACCATGTGATCAACTAGCTCTGCACAGACCACCCACCAACTGTGCTGCCATCTCTCATTTGAGAACGGCTGCTTTACAGCAAGTGTAGGGAATAATGCAGACAATACTGTAATCCCATCTGTTGATCTAAGGCAAAATCTGTTGATCTAAGGCAAAAGTGATCACTGTGCTATTATAACCTCCTCATAGGGAAATCCTGGATCCAAACTCAGACCTTGCCCATCTTTGGCATATCCACTCTAGCTGATGCTTGCTGATTACAATGAGATGCATTTTAGCACAATAGCTATAAGTAATGTACAATTCATTTCTTTAGGCGGGGAAAATGGTTTGTGCTGTATCAGTGCTATAGTATATTGGCAATCACGGGCATGCAAGAAAGCCATAGTGCACCTGGCCTTTGTAGAATGAGAAGGCACTTATCAATCATTATCTGTAAAACACCGTTTGATTCTTTAAATGATGGTCACTTCCCTCTTTCCTCCTTCTCTATGAACCTATGTTTTTTAATGTCTCGTTTTCCCATTCACCATGTTATCTTCTCCCAAGTTATTTTGAGTATGCTTTTCCCACTGTTCCCAATTTCCCATGCTCTGCTAGCTTGGGTTTGAGTGGCAGCTAGAAGTCTGTAAGCAGGTGTTGTGGAAGTGAAGCGTGCCATTCAGCCAGTACATTAGGTAAAGTAACGTTCCCTTGGGAACTCTAATGCTTAGAACTGCATCAGTCCCAACTGTTCTTCAGAGAAGAGGAAGGGGCCAGTCATGACCTGCTCTGACCAGATGTTTTGGAAACGTGCCCATTTTTAGCAGATATAATTGCTGTTAATTTATCAAAACTGTAAGAGATACTAACGAAGCAGACTCTCCAATTACAACCTAGCAATAAAATATAAGAAAGAAAATTGGGGGTAGACAGTGTAGTCTGTATTTACAGGCATTTAACTGTTTATTTAATACTAGTTTAAGACAATTTCCAAGATATGTTGCTCCATGTAAGTGACATGATCTGACTGTAGAGACAAGACTAAAGAAAAAGGGAGCGATACCTCAGGAGAAAGCTGACGCGCCAGTTGAAGCAACTCAAAGTCACAACTTCTGGATCTTATTTAAAAACCTTATGGTTCTGCATTAAAGTCTCGGGCTACATCTACGCTATGAGCGAGGGGTGTGATTCCCCAGTTCAGGTACAAATACTTGCACCAGCTTTCATTGAGCTAGAGTGAGTGGGAATAGCAGGATAGCCACAGAAACACCAGTAGTGGCAGTAGAGGCAAGGCTGAGTCGTGCCCTGCACAAACCTGGGTGACATCAGTAGGCCTGTACTTGGCCCAGCTCACCTAGGCCTCTGCAGCTGTGCTCTCGTGCCTATGCAGGCTGACTCAACGAGATGTATGTGCACACAAGGAGGGGAATCACACTCCTAGCTCGTAGTGTAGACATAACCTAAGAGGAGTGACTCCATGTTCAGCAAGCCAGAGAAAGCTGCATTCATATCCTTTTCTTCATTTCTTTTCAAATTGCCTCAACCAGTATTCAGAGGTGTCATTGCAGGGCAAAATTATATCAGGATTTCCACTTCTGCCTCTTTGGTGAGGACACAGCTGCTCATCGGAAGGCCACTTTCATCCTGGGGGGAGCAGGGAGGTCACATGCCAGTCCTATTCTGGGAAGTAGGGTGTGGCGGCCGGCTGGCTGGGTGGGAGCAGTGTGTCTCACTACTGGCTAGCCCGGGGCAGGGATCGAGGCTTGGCTTTCAGTACACTCAGCTCTGGCCCAGGTTACTGCTACTGCTTTTGGTCCTGTCGGAGGGGGTGGGGTGGCACTGACAATGTGGCTATTAGGTCTCCTGGCATAGTCCACTCCCTCTGGAGGCCCAAGGAAGACACCCACAGCACCAGCTGGCAAGGAGCTATTAAATATCTGGCATGGGAGGACAACAGCCTCCCCTGCTTGATAACCTGTTTACAGTAACGAGGGCAGCCTTCCACTTTTTCCTAATGTTATCTATATATAAAGACCTGAGATGTGTTCATAATTCAAGTGCTCATTTTCATTATCATTTCAAAGCACCGAGATCAGATTCTGCTGCTTAACTTCCCACCAGTGTAAACCTAGAGTAAATCTACTGAGATTAATAGTGTGCCTATGGATTTGCATCACTGGAACTGGGAACAGAAGCTGGTGATTGGAATTTGTGTAGGTCAGGCGCTCTTAATTTCTGCAGCTTTTTATTCATGGTTATGACAATCCGTTTGCCTGTCACCAAGAAACAAACATGAGGAGGCTGCATTTAAAATCAAAACGCTTTCCTTTGTACTAACTTAGCCTGGCTGCCCTCTTCGTCTAACAAGAATTTTTCTGCAGAATAAAGATGATTCAATAAATAATAATAATGTAATAGTGTCATTTAACAGCAATCTTCATTCAGCTGTGTGGCTTTAGGTTTGCTTCTTTTGACCAAATTAGGAAGAGGGCAAAGTTTGTTATTTCTATGATTAAAATTTTTGATTTGAAAGAGATGTTTCTTCTCTAACCATAGCTTTTGCTATATGTAGCACATAGCTGTGCATGCAAGGCATCCCATATGGTTGAAGTAGGCTGGAGGGGTTGCTACTAACCATATTTTAAAAAGCAGATGTTACCAATCTTCTAAATATTACACAAAAATGATGTCATTTATGATTGACAATGGTTGCGGCTCATCAATCCCTTTCAATATATTTTTCTCACAAAAGACAACATAACACAAAAGTCAATGCAAATTTCTTTTAAAGAGAGCTTGCCTCTAAGTGCAGACCAGTTTGTGTTAGCACTGAATTGTCTATCCGAAAGTCAGTCCCTGCAGGGACACATACACATATGTTATATGTGAGAAACTAGAGACACTTGCCTGCGAATAGTACAGACAGAGAGTTTTAGAGCTACATTTTCAGAGCCAGTTTTCAATCTGATAAGCTGAATTTTGTGCCCAAAATTAATTGTTACCCCAAAAATACTGCAATCTCGCACCTATTTTCTGAATGCAAAATTTTATTTGCATGTGCAATCAGGATATTTTGACATCAAACTGCCTGATTTGTGCATGGAAATTGATTTTTATGGACACAAAACTGATGTGCATCCTGTTATAACCTTGCAATGCATTGTGCTTGCAAAAGTGAGCAAATAAAGTATCCCGGAGATGAAAATTTGGCCCTAAGTGAGCTAAATATGACAAACAATGAATTATCTGCCCTTAACAGAGTACAATATGACAGCAGTGTACAAGTTTGGTTTTATGTTTACAGCAATTGCACATTAGTAATCTATTTAATTGTCTTTACAGATTGTATGCATCATCTATAGTTCTGTGGTGGGTAGGCACTGGGTTTCTTTGCTGAAGATCTATAAAGTATACAGAAGAAACTATGAAGTATGGGTGATATATTCCAATAACACTCTGTTTATTATATTAAGCCTTAAGTTAACTCATCTTCCTTTTCTGCCACTCCAGTCATATTGTGTCCTTCACCCTACTCTTTTATAAGTTCCTTCCACGTCAGCTTTAAACTCCTTATGTTTACTTTCAAGGGTCTTCACAGCTCCGTCCCTCCCACCATCACAGCATTGGCATGCCCACTACTATCCTGTGTGGACACTGTGCTCTGCCGGTTCTGCCTCCTTTCATGTCCACTTTACTAAATTATTTGACTTAATAATATTCTGCAGCACTGATTCCCATAGATTAATTTTCTTTGTTCAGTTTTGAATATATGGTCATTCCATTCTTCATGGCCCTGGTGTTTTTACATTTGGGGAAGTGGGTAAATAGGAGCAACTAACTCATCTTAACTCTGTGGTTCATCATTCTATGTAACACCTGCTTTCCACTCTACATTCCCCAATTATCTTTAACCTGTCCTTTTATGGAAGATCTTTCCCTCAACTCTCACTGGAGTTCCAACAGTTTTTATTGTCTTTCTCTCTTTGTCTTCTGGAAGATACAAGGTCTGATCTAACTTCCATTAAAGTCAATGGGGGGGGGGGTCTTGAGCATACCAAAACAAAATCTCGCTTACACAAGTGTAATTTCATTCATTCCAGTGTAGTTACTCCTGATTTACACTATTTTGGGATCAGAATTAGCCCTCCTCAGTATTCCAGGGGAGAGCGTAACATTACTTTACATATGCCATTCTATTTTCTGCATTATTCCTTAATACCTGCTTAATAGATGCCAACATCTAATGCCAAAGTACAAGATAAAATGTTACTCTGACCTGTGTTTGTATTGCTAATCAGCATTTCTATCTTGCACTTCACACATATTCTGTATTTACTCACTGTTCACTACATGCCAAATGCCACTGCGGACTAAAGGCTTGCAAAGCAGGATGAGAATTAGAAGGGGAGAAAACTTTGAATGATTGGCAGCAGGCACACATGGTTAAATGTCAGCGTTTTGGTATGTTGTCGAATGGTCAGACACATCTATGAATTGCCATCCAACAAACCCAGGAGACATAGTATTGTGGAATATATGCCAATTCTTTTCCGGCAAACTGCTTCATGCTTGATGCCAAGTAGTGGTGGGTGTATACCTTTTTGTGCTGTCACTGCATTCAGCCTCCAGGGTGTTGCATGAAAGGATCATTGGATGTTAATGAATAACAAAATGTGTCATTTCCCTTTAGAATTTGTCTATCTCTCATATACAGTGAAAAAGACAGGTTTGTTTTCCTTTGCCCGTATTTACATGTGTGTCAAAATGCATACTGTTAAACCTGGCCACATGCTTATACAGTATGCTGTCTGATTAGTCTTTTTTTTAATTGTTATTGCACATGATCATACATACATCTAGCCTTACAAAGACAAAATAAGATCCACAGAAAAATAAAATAGCTTATGTAGGTATGTTTTGCATTAAAAACAATAGTACTTAGAACTTAAACAGAGCTTACCATGGTCAACGGAATCCTCAAATATGTTCTAATTAATTCATTTTCACAATATCCCTATGAAGAAGGTAAATCATATTATCCTCATTTTACAGATGGGGAAGTGGATTATTAGTTAAATGAATTTTGCAGGGCTGCCAAAGGAGTGAGAACCAGCATTAGAACTCAAGACTGCCCCGAAAGCAGGGTGGAAATTTTTTGTGGGCATATTGGCCTCTTCTAATTATAGTTTAATTTTTACCATGGTCCCACCATTTTTGGACACATTCATGCAAATCCACTTGCCAGACCACCTTAAGCACCTAACCAGAGCTTGATCTGGATGGCACGCAATCTTCAAGGACGTCATGCCTTTGGGATTCTCCCTTATAAAAAGGATGATGCAAACTCAGTTTTGCCTCTTTTGTTCACAGAAAGAAGAGTCTGGGCCTGTAGCTGAGATTCACTGAATTCTGAAACAACATTCTGGACAGAAGCAGAAGTAATTCATAAAGTGTAGATCATCAAATCAGGACATAGAACCAATCTCTTGTGACAGAGATGATCAATTGCACAGTGCAAGTATTCAGAACTCACAATTTCATGGGCTGAAATTTAGTTGCACAAAACTATTGCAGAATAGTTTCAAATAAACCAACAAATGGATGCAAAAGTGCAATCTGTGAACAGAATGAAGGGATATGTTGCTTGCAAATTCTTCACCTAGCTCTACTCAGGACCATCCTGACTCACAGTTCTCTTCTTTAACCAACGGCCCACAGTTCTCCCTCACTTCTAAACCATGCAGAAATGCTCAGTGTACAGTACAGAAGTCTAATGCCAGTGCCAATAGGTTTTTCAGCTGCATATAAAAAGCAGTTTCGATTCCTATATTTAGTAACAGCATTACAAATGTAATATAGATGTATTGATTTGTAAATAATCCCAAATACTGGATTAATTGGTACAGCAGTTAGAAAATACGCACTGAAAGTTAGTAATTTTCTTGCTAACAACTTGCAAATTCCAAAGTACTATGTGTGTGTTCTAAATCTTATCACAGGTAAAGTGGTGAGCTAGCTAGCTAGCTAGATATACTCAATGAAAACCCAACCCACCGTGGATTCTTTAATTGTGTTTTTCAGCAAACTGATGTAAAGTTCCCTGGGGCACACATACTGCAGGATTGTGACATATCACACCAGGTTAAGTCAAACTCAAAATGTTATGTGATATGACAAGATGTAAAGCACATGATTAACGCATCCACTGGGAAACTTGGCTTTATGAAAAACTGTGTAACCGTGAAACTCTGAGCTTTCGGAAATAAACATTGCTTTTAAAATTTAAGAGAGAGTAAAGGTTACTTAACTAAATAGTTCAGGTTCAGTTTGACATCCAAATATTTCTGTTTTGAGTTGAAATGTCACAGTTCAAAGTGCAATAAGTATCTGTTGTCAGTGTAACTATTAAAAATCTCACTTCTGTTGCAATGGAGCAGAAATGGTTTGTGACCAATTCAGACAGTGGCAATTGGGACAGAGAACCAATGGTGCAAACACAGATCCAATATAAGGACTGTGTGTGTGTGCGTGCATGCATTTTCTCTTTTCCTGAGAAATACAGAGGAACAATGGATTTTAAACTGACTTGCAGAAACTAGGCATAATTGGCAGATATCGCTCTGCGTTTTGTTCATGCAGCAACACTAAATGAAAAGTATACACTGTGTCTAAAACTTCACAATGAGAGGAAAGAAATTGTGATTAGTATTTTAATTTGAGAATGGTAAATTATTTCCAGTCTGCACAGATTTGGAATGTTCATAAATTTTAATGCCAGAAGATTTTAAGTCTGTGATGCTCCAATCTGAGCATAACACATAACATAAACACAGAACATAAAATTTCACTCAGTTATTCCTTCAGTGGTGTGAATTTTTTTCTCTGTTCCATAGGGATGCAATTGTGATCCACTTTATATACTCACAAATCATAGAATTATAGAAGATTAGGATTGGAAGGAACCTCAGGAGGTCATCTAGTCCAACCCACTGTTCAAAGCAGGATCAACGCCAACTAAATCATCCCTGCCAGGGCTTTGTCAGGCAGTTCCTTGAAAACTTCTAAGGATGGAAATTCCACCACCTCCCTCGGTAACCCATTCCAGTGCTTCACCCCCTCCTAGTGAAATACTTTTGCGATAATATCCAACCTAGACCTCCACCACTACAACCTGAGACCATTGCTCCTAGTTCTGTCATCTGCTACCACTGAGAACAGCCTAGCTCCATCCTCTCTGGAACCCCCCTTCAGGTAGTTGAAGGCCACTACCAAATCCCCCCTCAATCTTCTCTTCTACAGATTAAATAACACCTTTTTCCCCTATGCAGGCTTCCCACATTGCTGATTTATGTGTGATGGAAACAACAGCACAGGTGAGGTGGGGAATGGAATGGTGGGAGGAATGGGTGGAGCCAAGTCACTGGCTAACACTGCTGAGCTGATATGGAGGAGGAACGTAAGCTGTAGCAGGTATATAGTTAGCACAGTTTACTCCCCTCTTGCAGCACTGTGCATTGTGGCTATCTGAGTGACATTTTTGCCCCTGGTCCACTCCTGGGGTAGTCTAAATACATGCTACCCCTTATTCAATGCTTGTGGTAACTCTACAATCTAGTTACAGAGTGAACAGAATGAAGCCCATGTTCTCTGATGCTTTCCTTTCTAAAAGTTGCACCTGCAGCTTTTATCTCAATCTTTCAAAATCATGTTGATGTTTTGGGAGGTTTTGGCTTTTTTTAATTTTTACTAAATAGATGAGAATACTCCAGTTTTCTGGTGTACTAAACGTGTTTACTTATGTACTATAAATAATATGAATACAGCAAATAAAAGAAACATAAACAGAGCTCACCAATCCAGCAGATAAGGCTGGATGCCAAACATCATTTACTTCCGCAAGTTATTGGTAGAGCAAAGCCAAGCCACAAGTGAGCTATGAAAGGTCATCATCTATCATGAGTGGAAACAAAAGACGTATTCAGAGATAGCCCATTTTATGCTCCGTTTACGCAACATCAGTTTTAGTTTTAATGTGGATTGATAAATATATATTTTTAAGGCAACACAATGCTCCATCATGGCCCCAGGGATTCTGCCAGCTGGTGAAGGAGAGAGAGGTAGTGAAAGGAAGATCTGTTTCACTACAACACAGCCTTCCAACAATGAAGTGCTGACAGCAGGGCAGAAGATACAAACACATCCAGCCATAGGGAGAACAGAGGACAAGATATTAAAAATGTCTAGTGATTTTGGATGCCCAAATTGAAACATCTTCCAGGTACCTGATTTCCATCAGGGAGGGGAGTGATCAACACTTTCTGAAATTGGGTTTTTTACCAGGTCTTTATAGGAATGGGAGTTTGAAACTCCAGGGCATGAGATGTGCAGGATATCAAATAGATGATCATGATGGTCCCTTCTGGCTTTAAAGTCTATGAGTTTCAAATTGCATCCAAAATCCCAGTAACTTTTGAATATCTTGACCAGAGATTTTAGAAGCAGAGTTAAGACATTTTAAAAGGTCTGCTGTATTGAGCGTTAAGGAGAATGACGGACCAATTGTGCCATCTAGATCTAATTATAATCTGCGTGATCCAAAGCCCACTAATGGGAGTGTTTTGTTGACTTCAGTGGGATTTGGATCAAGCCCATAAAGGGCAAAACCTGTGCTGGCTTCCCACAATTCTGCCAAAGCACTTAAATTCTGACCTGCAGCATCCTAACAATTTGTGGATAAATACTGCCAACCATCCAGTTGTACAGCAGTGAAGTGTTTAAAAGTGAAAAAGAAAGATTTCCCCCCCATCCTATCATAAAATAAAACAAATAAAAATCTTGGCACTACACGGAACTTGGAGAAGAATCAAGAGCTTTTGAATTTTCAGAATAAACTACACTGCTGACTTGGAAAGTGATGATTTAACAAGTTCTTGATGTGGATATCATCATCCCACTGCACTGTTAACACATAGAAGACCAGAACTTATCACATGGAATGTATCCGCAGGGCTCTTGAATAAGAAATGTTGTAAGCAATTAAAGAGATAGATAGATAGATTTAAACTATATTGCATGAATGTCTAGGACCACCTAGAAAACAAAGCCTGTACCATACATAGCTGGTCTTTTGATTCTAGAGGGGTAAGTTATTTTAGATGCTTCTCTTAGAGACTGCTTAGATGTAGAGGAAATAAAATCACTTTAAGAAAACACAGGCAGAAGGAGACTGCTGCTCCCACACACTAGCCTTGGTAGACTGCTGCCCAGTGAAGCAGCATCAGGAGCAAGAACACACTCTGCTATGAACTGAGAGCCTGGGTTGGCAGTGGACTCAGGTTCCTAGCCCTGAGCTAGAGAAGAAGGGTGCATCACAGAGGTCACATACTCTGTCTTAGAAAGGGAAAGATGGGGGATGGGAGATGGCTATTCCCCTGTGTGTGTCTGCCTTTTAGTGGCCTGCTAAGCAGCAGCATTAGATCAAGTCAGGAGGCAGACATTTAGCACTTTCTGGGGTTACCCTTATGGCAAGGTCCTATAGAATTTAACAGGGGTGAAACCAGTTGGATTCTATTGAAATGTAAGAACATCTAATTTCACAGAAATTACTCAGGAAAACTACAGGTGATGATAGAGTGTGATCATCTTCCTATAACATTTCTAAAACAATGTATTGAAGTTTTAATGGAACGTTTTGTCTTTGTTATAGATTCCTATGGGTTGGTTTAAAAGTTCTGTAGAAAAGTTCTGTAGAAAAGTTCTATCCAGTTCTATCAGATTTTTCCACAAGAGGCAGTAGAAGCGAATGAGTGGTAAAAGAAACAGCCATCTCCATGAAAGACAAACTAATAATATAGCTGTGCTGCAAAACTGAAGCACTGCTTTCCACTGGTCTGATGCCCCTATAACACAACTTACAGAGGAAATGCCGTCACTTTTAGTCAGTGTATTATATATCTGTCTTCCTTATTTTTCTTCATTTGTGATTTGCATCACTATAGCATGCAAAATGTGCTTAGCATTGCACAGACTTATACAGGGGAAGACACAGATACAGCTCCAAAGAGCTTGCTACCTAAAGGGATAATTCTCTATAACATGAATAAATGACGAATTAAATGAAAACAGCTATAAAATGTCTCTGCTTTTATAAGCATGCCTAAGTGGATTCTGGTGGAACTGGCAAGACTCACATTTGTTTCAATTACAGATAGGCTACTATTGGTGTGAATACATCCCTGTGCTCTGCTCTGCCAACAGCCTCGGCACTAACATACAAGGGAAAAGTTTCACCACAGGATTTTGACATCTGACTACGTGACAAAGGCTGTCTTTGCCCATTAATTCCAGGCCTCTTTTTAAATGAAGATGTAAAATTCTTCCAAGTTACTGTGTGAGCCAAGGTTGTGCCAGCAAGCAACTGAGAGCAGAGAGTGCTTCAAATGTATTCCAGTTGGGACCAAGAAATAAACTTGTTCTGGAAGCTCATGGTCTCAGCTTATCATTCCTCCAATTTTCATGGCTTTCTCTTATTAGTGGTCAACTTACTGCTGCCTTGTTGGGTGCACAGTATAATTTGCTATAATTTTATTTTCTGGTAGCTGTTAAAATGCATGTATGGGTTATAGTTTGTGGATTAGGTTTATTTCATAAATTTGCTTTATTTATGGAGTGAAAATAAGAAACAATAGGACTATTGGTTACCTGGAAAGCAAGATAAAAAAAGTTCCAATAATTCTGAGAGGTTTTATCAGAAGGCTGAATTTTTAATAAAGAGCTCAGATTAGCTATTATTCTGCATAATCCAAGATAGAGGACTCAGGACTCCAGGTCATGTAGTAAGCTAAATTCTCCTTTTATTATTACTCATTAAAAGCACGAAAGCAAAAATCAGGTCAGTTAAGTTTTAAAAAATTACGGACTAATATATTTCAACATTTTTCACACAATTAAGGGTATGAGAAAATCAACGTAAACAGGATTTAGCATTTAAATTACCAGAGTCTGAAGAAATTAACTGATCTGTTAATGTGTAAATGATTTCAAACTAAAGATCTAGACCTAAGCACTTCCAAAATTAGGCATTCAAATATTACCGTGATGGGAGCCATATAGATAATAAAAAGGAGACAGAAATCCAAACTCAGATATGGATTAAAAATTTGCAAGATTTAATATACTTCTTTATAGTAGATTAAATCAAGACCAGACAGCCAAACCATCCCAAACTCTGAGTGTTTGAATTCTAAATCGTGATCTGAGCTGTTTAACAGGAGCCCATCATTACTGAGGATCCCCTAAAGTCAATATTTTACCTTAACATTCTGCTGAGTGTTCAATATGCTTTAAGGCAAGCCGGGCTTCCCAGTGCAACCAACATTCAGAGAAATCTACTGTACTTGGTAACACTATCTCAAAAAAGAAATAATTCTGAAATGTACCAGGAAAAATATAAATGAAACAAACTAACTTTTAAAACTATCTATATTGAAAACCAGCCATCTTCTACAGATGGTTTTGACTGGTTCATGTATCCTTCTCTTTAACATATTTTTTCTGGTGAAAGGAAGACGAAAACAAATTCTCATTAGTAGGTCCAAGCTTCTTCACTTATGCATAGTGAGCTCTGTCCTGCACATGTAGGAGAGACCCTGAGGAAGGACAAGTGTGTTACAACTCAAGTCAAACATGAACGTCCATAGCAAGGTTATTATAGAGATCAGAAAATCTAGTGCCCTTGGCAAGCGAATTTTGAAATTATTTAGTTTTAAATTTGGACTTACATGTCTCTCGGTATATTAGCGTGAATTGAACTCTGTCTAGATTTAGAAAAACTTCTATGTGTTTGTAACTTTAAAACATGATTCTTAAGGTCAACCATAACCTCTCTGGGGCAGTGATGAGGCAGTACCTCACAAACTGTAGGTGCAGACACAATACAAATTGATTATCTTAATCTTGAAGTATACACATAATTGTTCTCAAGCTCTACCCAATCAGTTGTTAGGCTTGCATGTTATTTGGATGGAAGACCTCAACTCAACACAAAAATGATGCTACAGGCAGTGATGTTCTGGAATAGAGGTCACCATAGAACCTGAGTCAGTTTTGCACCAATGCGGTGCTAGAAAGCCCTGTACTGCTGCAGATGCCTTCTTTGAGATTGGATGTAAAATTGAGGTCCTAAGCACTTATTGGAAGAGTGAAAGTGGTAGGTAGACTCAGTGTCCTGGCTAAATTGTCAGTGCAAATAAAAATAGGTCAGAACAAACAAGGCCCTCCAAGCCTGTAGTGTTCCACAAAATACTCTTTATATTGTGTGCTGAAGAGTGATGCAATATTGCTGTTCACTGTTTAAATATGCCTCCGTTCCACTGGTGGCTGAACTAATCCCTATGTATGTCTAAATGGCCCAATTCTGTTAAAAGCTACATCCTTCTATTCCAACTGAGTAGGCTTGCAGACTGCATGCTTTCTTAGGCTATGTCTACATTACAGTTTATGCTGGCATAATTTATGTCATTATATGGTGTGACTAAACCACCCCCCTGAGCGACATAAATTACACCGACATAAGGGCTGGTGTGGACAGCATTATGTCTGTGGCAGAGCTTCTCTCGCCGACATACCTACCGCCGCTCGCAGGGGCTGGAGCAGTTAAGCCAAGGGAGAGCTCTCTCCCATTGGTTTAGAGCAGCTACATTAGAGCAAATACAGCAGCGCAGCTGCATTGGTGCAACCCTCTGGCATAGCTGTGCCCTTAATTGGCAGTTTAAGCATGGGGCTAGAATTGAGGAAATCCTACACTGAAGTCCAGGCTCTTTCAGGGCCTTAAATGTCTAAAGCTAACTTATACCTATATAGCCTAGGACCAGCCTACCTCAGAGACTACCTCTGTTTTCATGATACACTGCCACAGCTACAAGGAATGGAGATGCTGATGTTAGCACACCCTTTGTATAATAAAGAGGGACTGGCTGTCAGGGCGTTCTCCTTAAGGGTCCTAGGACTCTGTGATGACTTCCTGCCCAATTCAAGGTAGACTGGGTTTATTGATTCGCAGGACATGCTGCAGGGCTCGTTGTTTCACCTGGCCTTTGGAGAACAATAGAAGGATTTAAAGATGAGTGGGGGTGTTACTATTTAATAATGAGCGGCCACTTGAGAGGTGAGCTAATTAAACTCAATTTAGTTTGTAATTTTAAACAATTGGCAGGGTGATCAGAGCCTGTAAATGAGAAATATTTTATTGTATATATAAGGAAAATAAACATATATTTATTATTGATGTTATTTATTTGTATTGCACTAATGCCCAGGAGCCTCAGACACAGACCAGGACCCCATTGTGCTAGGTGCTGTACGAACAGAACAAAAAGTGGTCCCTAACCAAAGAGCTTGCAATCTAAGTTTAAGAGAAAACATAACAAGTGCATACAGATAGACAGTGGGGGGAGCACGAGGAAACAATGAGACAATACTAGCATTAGAAGTGGTGTCCTCATCCCATCAACTGCCTTATCCAAACTGGTAAATTCGAGAATCATAGAAATGTAGGGCTGCAAGTGACTTCAAGAAGTCATTGAGTCCAGCTCCCTGTACTGAAGCAAGAACAATTAAACCTAGACCATTCCTGACAGGTGTTTGTCTAACCTCCTCTTTAAAACATCCAAATATGGGGATTCCACAATATCCCTTGAAGGCCTATTCCAGAGCAGGAATCTTACCTTTATTTGTTGAAAGATTTTCCCAATATCTAACCTACAATTCCCTTGCTGCATATTAAGCCCATTACTTCTTCAGCAGACACAGACAACAACTGATCACAGTCCTCTGTATTACAGCCTTTAACATATTTGGAACTATTATCAGGTTCATCCCAGTCTTTTCTCAAGACTAAACATGCCCAGTTTTTTAATCTGTTCTCATAGGTCAGGTTTTCTAAACCTTTTGTCATTTTTGTTGCTCTCCTGTGGATTCTCTCCAGTTTCTCCACATTTTTCCTAAAGTGTAGTGCTCAGAATTGGACACAATAATCAGCTGAGGCCTTACCAGTGCTGAGTAGAGAGGGACAATTACCTCCTATATCTTATATGTGACACTCACATTAATGCACTGCAGAATGATATTTGCCTTTTTTGCAACTGCATCACATTATTGACACATATTTAATCTATGATCCACCATAAAAACTAGATCATTTCCAGTAGTACTAATACCAAGCCAGTTATTTGCCATTTTGTAGTTGTTCATTTGATTTTTATCTTTCTAAGTGAAGTAATTTGCACTTGTCTTTTTTGAATTTCATTTTGATTCAGACCAATTTTCCAATTTGTCAAGGTCATTCGAATACTGTTCTCCAAAGTGATGGAAACCCCTCCTAGCTTGGTGTCATCTGCAATTTTTTTGTAAGCATACTCTCTGCTCCATTATCCAAATCATTAAATGAAAATATTGAATAATACCAGATCTAGGACTGACCCCTGGGGGACCCAGTAGATACATCTTCCCAGTTTGACAGCAAACCAATGATAACTAGTCTTTGAATATGATCTTTCAACCAATTATGCACCCACCTTATAGTAATTTCATCTAGACAACATTTCCCTAGTTTGCGTATGAGAATGTCATAATCACATTATGGGCCAAATCATTTTAAATTCAGCCACTAAGTTTGAGTGCCTCCACTTTTCGGTGACCAACTTGAGACTCAATACAAATGAGGCCTGATTTTCAGATGTGCTGAACACCCTCAATTTTACTTGAAGTTAATGGGAACCATTAGGGCTCAAAAACCTCTTCAAATCAAGTCCCCTGGACTCCATGTTAAGAAAGCACCTACTTACCACAGAATCCTACCTATCAGAGAATCCTTTCCAAAATGTGGACCTCTATGTCTCTGGCTCTTAGTTTCTCTGTATTCATAGTGGTGTTAGTTTCTGAGACAAAGCTTCTTTAAGGATTTTGTACATGTGAAGCAGAATGTAATTGTTAAATGGTAATGCACTTAGAAGTTTGGAAAATTATACCATTAGAGCATGATTTAAAGGGTAACATGAGCTATTGCAATCTACTGTACTAGACACCTATAGCTGATCTTCTTATATATTATAGCCACATCCAATCAGATTTGCAGCTTTCCAAAATATTGTATTTCTAGATTCTGAATCTTATTACTGGGCTTGTATGTATAGTTTCATTGAATTTGATGTTTGCTAATATAATGTAAGAACTTATTATGGTATCAATTTTTTAATGAAATTTTCAATTTTAAAAACTTAATCCATGTTCCCATTTCTCTAGAGTCAGTAATAAGATACAAACATAACATTTGATTGTCGATTTTACAGTGCTATCAGATTGTCCTTGTATTTATTAATTTTCATTGCCACTAATATCTCACTCAGTTATCATGGTGTTTATTCTGAAATGCAGAAGGGAAAATATCTTTTTATCAATTTACGGATAATTTATAAGAGTGGAAATTCTGGAGTCAGCACAGAAGCTCCGGGCAAAATCCTGCTGTTATGCAATATGGTCACATAGGAGGTGGGGAATAGAGGGGTACTGGCATTCCTAGTGCAGAGCACGATGGAAAGATGTTGGGGTGCACTTTATTGCATGCACCATAATTTGTATATCATGCTTCACATGGGGGGATGGTAGCAGAGGGCTGAGTTTCCCCATATCCTTCACAACATATTGTGCTCCCTTGTGCCTCAGTGCTTTCATGGTGCCTCTGACCTCCTTCCTAGTGCTCTGTTGATTTCATGTGAACTTGGATAGTTTCTGAAATGTATATTTGTTTCATTCTAATTCAATGAGTGGTTTCTGCAGATCATGCTGAATGAAGGTTGCAGAGCTAAGTTTAGAAACGCTATAAATCTGATAGGAATAATATTTATAATCAACCTTTAATGAACATTCTGTAATATTTACACATTTACATTTTTAACCACAATGTCCTCGTCAAGATTTTTTTAGCTATATTTTTATTCATTTATTTTTATTTTATAATGTGATAGTGAAACTTGAATGTAACAATTCAAGGTTAACAAAGTGTGTTTAAATATATGGTCAAGAATATATAATACAATGAAGATCTGAGCATGTGCTTCCGTACAGGATCTGGACAGGAATCCTACAGCTTGAAAAGTAAGAGAATGTGTAACATCTTCATGAGAAGATAACACTCTACTTAGAAGGTTTTTTTTTTTAATTACCAAATCACTTCAAACAGTTTCAAAATGTAATGGAAACAATATGGTGTGACTCTTGATGTTAGCTTCTACAATTAGTGTGTTATTAATTAAACTCTCGAGTAATATAATAACTTGACTGTTGGAACCTCTCTTTGCATTTAAAATACATGCAGACTGTGGCTCCAATTATAAATAGACTATAACTCTAAAGGCTTAAAACTGCAAATTAAATTATTCAGAGACAAATTGTTAAATTTATGTTATATTCCTGAGAAATTATTTTAGTCTGTTTTTGTTTTGTTTAATACACTGCATGCAAACTACTATCAAACAATTCATATCGGTTCCAACACAATGTCCATATTGTTTTCATGGTCACATTTCTATTAGTATGGACCTGTTTTACACACCACACAAACGTGCATGCGTACACCATGAAGTGTAATTTCTCAAGCCTTTACGTAGGTGAGTCAGAACCGGTTGGACCAAGAGGAAGTGATAAATGACTGTCTTCCTGCTATTCCTTAGGAATACCTTTAGGAAAGGTGTGCTGAAGAACTGTGATTAGTTATGGCACATTGCAGAGGAACTTAATCAAAAGAGCACTGCTCCTGCTCCTATGGAAGTCAATAGCAAAATTCCTATAGACTTCAATGGGTTTTGGATCAGGACCATGACTTGCAGGAGAGGTCTGCAGCAATCCCTGCAGTCACCTTGTTCTCTAGTATGTGATAATGATCTACATGTCTTTTATATCTCCAGACACCCAGTAAGCTATCATGAACCTTCAATTAAATCAAGTGACTTGCTTAAGCAAGTGCTGTTTTTCTTATCGTTCATGGAAGGCCTGATCCAAACTTTATTGAAGTCAATGGATTTCAGTGGGCTTTGGATCAGATGCTGAATTCACAGACATTACAATGTTTAGTAGTTGGGCAGTGGACTGGAATCGAATCAAGGGCCAGCCACAGAAGAGGGATTTACCCCTTCATGAATAATGAACTGCCATATATGTAACCTGAAGTATGACTTGATTGTATTCCCTCAGTAGAGATGTTAAGGTTTATTTATAATCTTTTGCTCTGTCAGTCATGAAGCCATGTGGACACATATCTACCCAGACATCAACTACAGTGGTTTTCAACCCAGGAGTCAACAGACTATGTCTAAGGGGTCTGCGAAAGGTTATCGTTACCATAGAACAGTGGTTTTCAACCTGTGGTCCACAGACCGTGGGGATCCACAAACTATGTCTAAGATTTCCAAAGAGGTCTGCACCTCCATTCAAAACATTTTAGCATTTGAAAAAAGGTTGAAAATCACTGGCCTAAGAGAATCAGCATTGACAGCAATGAATAAATCCATCCCAATCAGACCCTGGCTCTTTCTCCTCCCCTCTCAAAAGAAGCGAAAGATTTAGCCCAAAACCTGCTGTAGAATCAAAAATAAATAATCAACACTTTGTCAAAGCAACCTCCTCTACCCCTTAAGAAGAATAAAATAGTGGAAAAAACTCCATCGAGATCACTGGAGTTACACCCATTTGACACTGGCCGATAATCTGTCTCACTAAATTTTCCTTCTTCGTGAGGGAGATTATTGTGTTTTGCCATGGTATAATGCATAATACGTTGATTGGGGCCGCTTTTTTAATATGAATCGTTATTCAAGAGACTGGCCTAGATTGGACTAGAGTGATGGGAACAGGACATAGAGGGTGAAATCCTGGCTCCATGAAGTCAAGGGCAAAACTCCTATTGACTTCAATGTGGTCTGGATTGCATCTATAGACTCCATAGAGTGTTTGTGCTAATTGTGACAGGATATTGTTTAGGCCAAAATCTTCAAGCTACCGTTTGGCTCCTAAATTCATATTTAAGCTTCTAAATAAAAGTGGCCTGATTTTTCATGAGTGCCAAGTAGTCACAAAACCCATTGAAATCAATAGTAGCTCCAATACCTTTAGAGGTCAGTATATTTTTATTTAGGAGGCTAACTTTAGGTAGCCAGGCTTGAAAACTGTGGCTGTAACCTTAAGGCCTGTTATTGGTTGATTATTTGTGTAATGGTGTGTAGGACCACGCTATTACCAAGAAAATATTTTGACTTTTAGTGAAAAATAGACTTCTCTTTTTCACTTTATAACTGAAATTATTGAGACAAGTTTGGCTTGCACTGCGGCATTCAATCCCCTCATCCCAGAGTCTGAATACAAGATTTTTGGCTTCAACCCATTTCTAGCTATTACATTCCAAAATGGTACAGGCATTAAAAAAAAAAATGTAGACTCTTAATTACTCATTGAAGACCTAATCTTACTCACACCGAGTAGTGTCTTACTCTGAGTAGTCCTATTGAATTTTCTCAGAGTGAGTAAGAGTGGCATTGGCCTCCAACCAATTAGAAAGTAATCTATTGAGCTTTAGTGTCCCATTTAAACAAAGTGTTATTTTTTAAAATTCCTGCACTGTATACTGGGTAACATTTGAGTCACCTGGCACAAAAAAGAGCACTGTTTTATAAAAGTGTTTTTATAAAGATAAAAGTTTGGAGACTACAGTTCTCTGTGAGCCAAGCAGAAGGTAGGAAGGCACAACTTGTCTTTTGCTTTCTGCTCAGTGTAAACCTAACCCCAAGGTAGAACCCAAATTCTCTTGGAAAGAGTAAAGAACATCACTCTGTGTACTCCATAATGTTAGGCTTCTGTTAAGCAAGCACCACTTTGTGTGCCAAACTGTGTGTGTAACTGATACTGAATGAAGTCTGTATGAGCCTGAGCTGCGATCAGCAAATGCATTTAAGCACTCAGGCTAACACTAAACCCAGGCGTTAACAGAGGAAAATGCACTCCTAGAGACTCATTCCTTTGGAAAAACAAGATATGCAAGTAAGTGGCATTTTGGTTATAGAACTTTTACATAGAAATTGGAGTACATAAGGGGAGTTTAATTAAAAACTAACAATTCCCATGTCTACTTATCTGCATACCAGTGTTTGAACATGATTGGGGAGATGAAAAGTTTTGCACTATTTATCATTCAGAATTGTTGCACTATAGTGGCAAGAAGCACTATTTTCTATGTGCTGAAGTGATCGCCAATGATCACTGTATGGCATCAGGGCATTTCTGTGGAAACTGGCCACTTCAGGGACTGATGCAGTATTATGAATATGGAGTCACAATTACAACTCCATGGTTAAAGTTGCAACTAAGTTCCATTATAAGGCCTTATTTAGCCCCTCACTTTCATCACACCCCTTGTAACGTTGACCAGGATATTATTTTGGACAAAAAATGTCCAGGTTTACTCAGAAGGCACTGGAGAATTTTTCAGAGAATTTTGAAGAAAACTGGTCATTATTTCATACTGGTTTTGAGTTACAGATAAAAATCCCTAAAACCAACCTATCGACCAACTGACAAACCAGTCAACAAACAAAAAACCCAATGCGGAAAAATCCCAAACATTTGCATCCCCATAGCTCAAGCTGGCTTCTTACGGCAACTTCAAACTTTCCCCGAAACTTCACAAGACAGAAAAAGACATGGGACCTTGGATGCCACTTTATTAGCCAGTGGAACTGCAGAATGCCTAATGTCAGGGTAAGCTAGGGTCTGCTGGTGTTACAAAGAAGCTCTTAAGCTCCACAGTGAAGAAATAGGCAAGAAAGAATCAGTGATGCTACAGAATTCCTAAAGTGATCTAAGATTGCAGGTTAGGGAGAGGTAAGCAGTGGGTGTGTCAAGGATCTTTAAAGCTCTACATCAGCCCCAATTGAAAACAAATTTTAAAACTTTGTTCCCCTTAAATTAAGGTTACATGTAGTTAAAATGTCAATTGGAACATGTGTAACAGGCTGGCAATGTTTGCCTGAGACACCTCATTCTATTAGCAGGTGTTTATCCTGTTGGGAAAAAGTTAAGTGGGTTCTTCTGACTCTATCTGCCAGGAATTTTGTTTCCCCATTAAGTTAAAAGGAGGATGGGCATGGCTCGCTACAGAGACAGGACCCCCATTGTGAGATGAATAGTCTTGAGCTAGAAAACCCAGGATCAGCCAAGCCTAGGGAGAAAGCTTGAGCTCCATGGGAATGCTTACATTGCAGGTAGACACGTGCAGCTGGCCTCCATCAGCTGACTTTGGTTTTTGGGACTCAGGCTAAGGGGCTGTTTAACTTCAGTGTAGACGTTTGGGCTCATGCTGGAGCCCAAACTCCAGGACCCTCCCCACTCACAGAATCCCAGAGCCTGGGCTGCAGCCCAAACCCAAAAGTCTACACCTCAATTAAACAACCCCTTAGCCCAAGGACTGTGAGCCCAAGCCAGCTGCAAGTTCTAATTGCATTGTAGACATACCCTATGTCATCTTATTGTTAATGCCTGTGTTATTAAAGCCAAGCCTCAGGAAAAGAGTAAGTGTTGACTTGCACAGTGTGTGGGCTTTGTTTTTTAACCAGGTTGAGAAGGCGTCTGCTCACAATACATATACCAAGGAACAAAGCAATTAAAAGGAAAATCCTTAAACCTTTTAAAATATGGAAACAAACTTTTTAGAGAGGTAACAATTGCCAGGGAAGGGGGGGAAAGCAACAAAGGATTTGGCAGTGAATCTACAAAGTATTTCCAGCAACCATAATAATGTGACACGTTTTTCTTTTCATGCAATGTTACTTTCAATGATCTCACAAGCACAGGAGTTGATCACAGTGCACATGCTGAGGGATATTGATCAGGCTCTGGGAGTATGATTGAATCGTTAAACGAACGCCAATCCATAGCCAACATATTTGCTTTCATCATAGTGTATACATTCTTCCCGTGAAACTATCCGCTAGTTCCAGAGAAGTTAAGGCCCTTTATTTTGGGTGCCAAATTTCAGACACCAAAAATGAGAGGGTACTTGAAAATTTTAGGCCACACAGCATATAAATCTGGGATCAAGAATTGTAAGTCAGGCTTTCCCAGACTCCTGTTCCCTATCCAATCTGCTACGCTATACTATGGATTATTTCCTGACCCTATTGAAGTCAATGACAAAATTCCCATTGACTGCAAAGGAACCAAGATTTCACCCCATGTCTCTAAGACAGGATTTTCAGTGGCTTGTTGAAATAGAATTTACACCTTACACCTGTATTAACAGTATATCTTTATTAGGAGGGTCACTAACAAAACCCTAGGCATAAAGCCTTCAGGACTTAGGTAACTCCAACTGGTAGAGAATGCTGAAGCACATGTCCTTAGCATCACAGGCTAATGCAAGAACCTCAGACCTGTCCTTCATTCTCTACAATGACTTTCCATAGAATATCAAGTCAAATTCAACGGCTGGGTCCTTGTCTTCAAGACGCTCCATAGCCTGGGCCTAGGGTATCTAAAAAAATTGATTAAAGCACCAAGATGAAGACTATGAGTGATAGCTTTGCTCCTCTGGCATAATGAAACTTTCTATAATCAGGGTAAAGTTTGTCTGTGCAGTAGACAGAGTTTTCTTGGGGGCTGGTCTGAGACTGTGAAATGAACTGCCACAAGAACTAAGGACCATCACAAACCTCACCTCCTTCCACTTCAAATGCAAAGAGCATATTTTAGCCTTGTCTTCTCCAACATAAACATACAGTAACATATAGATATATGTGTAGATATATTATATATATTATATATTATTAAAAGTAAATTCAAAACAAAACTCTCCAGTACACACACTGGGAGAGGATCAGAATAAAAACACATGACAGGGGTTAGTTACATAGCTTAATGGAAGCTAACCTTAATGGAAGGTGACTCAGATACTATGGTGAAGAGAGAGCAGAGCGGTGTAAGAACCTACATAGGCTAGACCAGATCAGAACATCCAAATGTGGATCCATGCACGTTTGTGGAGTTAGGGCCCAATCTTGATCCCAGTGAGGTCAATTAAATTTTGAAATTTGATTAAACTGTCCCTTACTAAATAAAATACTTCAGTGGAAAATCCCCTTGAGAGAGTCTTGCCCAGAAGGATTTAAGAACTGGATACAGCAGCCACACCCAGAGGATTATCCCAGGTATTGAGTAGAGTAAGCGTTCTCTTTTGTCTTTTGTCTTTTGATGCAGAATTGCCAAGAAGCCAGTTCCAGTGAATTTATAATTATAGTTGAACTTGTCTCGGTCATTCTCTTTTTGTTGCAGAACAGCTCAACAAATGAAGGATTAATTCTCAAGGCCCATTTGAGCTAGCCCACGCTCAGTGTTGAGAACAATGATTTCCATGCCATTGTGCTGTATGACGTTGGGGGCAGGCAGGACACAGGGTCAGACAGTGTGCTGAAAGCAAGAGGCAAAGACCAAGGGTCAGACAGGAAGCTGGTTGTATGCCTACAAGGCTGAAATATTTTAGCTGAAGATTCTGTGTGTAGCCTTCCTGGTTTTGCCATAACTGTTCAAGAGAAAAGGGGCTTGTGTACATACTGTGTATATAATTATACTCCCTCTTTCACAGAATTTGTCCGCACAGATCACAGCCCGGAAAGGATTATGTATGTGCTTAACCTGGCACACTGTAAATCATCCCATTGAATTCAGTGGGATGACTGACAAACAATGCCTATAGTTAAATAAATCTTTGGAGGATTGGGTCCTTAAACTATAAGCTCCTCTTAAGAGGGACTGTCTCTTATTATGTATTTGTACAGTGCTTAGCACAATGGGCCTCTCTCATTGGGGCTTTTAGTTACTATTAATCATCATAATAATGAATAATAATAATTAGATAGGAAATAGTCTGCGTTTGTATCACTAAATTCACTTCCAGTAGCTGACCTAATCTAAAGTTCCCAACACTATCACTCAGCAATGAAGTGACTTTATTATTTCTTCTAACTTATTCATGTATTTGTGGAAGGGCCTAAAAGCCCCCCTCAGGATTAGGGAGCCATGGTTCTAGGTGCTGCACAGTATATAGATGGGTTGTTCTTAACAGAACTAATTGACTCTGTTGGTGGCACAGGCACCAATCCCCCACTGTCAGTTGAAAAGTTCATTATGGATCGCTTTTTGAAATAAAATATAACTTTCATTGGAAGTTTAAGGATAAATAAAAACAGCTGGGAGGAAAATATCTTTAAATATTGTGACAAGCCCCATGATGTTTCACTTAAAGTAAATATTCTTCTTGTTTCTTCTTAAGGACCCTAGTCTGTTGGGTTAAAGTCACCCTTTCTTTCATGTGGGATAAGTAAAGTTGAAAAGGGGATTTACTTAAAACTGTATACTGAAACTTCAGCTGACATGAGCTTAGATTCAGTATACTTCCCAGAATCCTTCAGACTTTCTGTAATAATTGGTCCCTTAACTTGTGCTTCCTCTCTCACTTTTATGTTGCTTTCTAATTAGCTGCCTTTTTGAACTGTGGAAAAACATTTGCTTTCTGTGGATGCAGTGTTTGGCAAATGCTCACAAATATCTCATCAATGAATGAATCTCCTTTATGGACACTGGGTTTAGATTATTAACAGAAGATATTATAAACTAATCTGGCAACAGGGCTAAACTATGCCTGGGCCTTGTGTGAATGGACAAGGTAAGAGGACACAGGAAGCTTATTTCCCCACACCACCTACGACTCCCAGTCAGGCAAGGATCAAGTTATAATTTAACTTCCTGTTCTCTTCTGAGAGCAGGAACAGCTGTCTCCTAGCATCTAGGAACCAACCTAAAGAGGAAAAAAGTGGAAAGAGCCATGACTCTGGCTTCACTTTGGTCAACAGAAATGGACAGGCAAGAAGAAAGGGAGCATGCCACGGCATACACCTTCAGCTTGCACTGACCAGAGCTCTGGGACAGATTGCTCCAAGGAGAAGGAATGGTTCCATGTACCTTTGAATTACCCCCCAGCATTGGTAAGTCCTCATGCGGTTAAAATAACAAGATTCATGAAGTAGTCCAATGGGACTTTACAATTATTGGCTAGTTTTTCTAGTCCTTAGTAGTTCTTATGAACTATTCTCTTCAGCTGCCCCTTGTTGGACAAACTGGGTTTTCTGATGACCACCTGATGGTCTTAGAGCATGTTTATTGATAGCTTTTATGTTGTAATAGAGTTATACTGCTGAATCTTTAGCAAAGAAATCCTTTATCCAAAATGGTAATTAGTCGTTGAAATTAAATTATCGTTAAAAACTAGAAACAACATACAAACCATTTTAAACAGTCTGATTTAGAATCCTTTCTATCCTGAATTTCTAAAGTTTTGTTTTTTAGGGAATTGTGATGACATCATTTCAACAGTTCTTCAGTCACCAGGGTCTGAATAAGAAGTATAAGAAGCAAAGAGAAAATAAACCAGTTTTGGTCATACCAGGGGAAAGAAAGGCAGAAGTTCCTTTTCTCTCCTTACAGGTAACCAGTTTTTCCATGGACTCCTTTCAGAACACACACACTTTTCTCATAAATTCAATACTTCTATTTAAATTTTCTGTAAAATCTCTAAAGAAAATAAAACCTTTTGTTGCTTTTAAGAATCTACACTTACATTTCCAAAACACTGCATTTCTATAGACATTTTAATAGGATCTTATAGCCATTTTTGAGGCCCATAATACTGGATCAGAGCTCCTTCTTATTTTTAGATAGTATGGGTTTCTAGCAGCTCAGAATGTATTTTTAAAAGGGCTACTCTATGGAGTAACAACAACAATTTAAACACAGCTTTAGAGGGACTAGCATTCAAGTCCATTGAAGAAAGGGAAGAAATTTTAATAAATGTGATCTCATCACTGTCAAGTTGCTAAAGATCTATGATGAAAGATCTAGAGAGAAATCCTGGCCCTGTTGAAATCAATGTGATTAACTTCATTTGAGACAGGATATCACCCCCAGTTTTTACTACAGTATATGGATGCCTTATCCAGTGCTAGATAAGATCCCACTTTAATTCTATGGTAAATTCGCTAATTGGTACATAACAGCATACTTGCAGGCCAGATTCATGCCCTGGTTATTTGCATATGCAAATAAAAAGGGTGTGTCCACGTTTTGTTTGTCTCTCCCTTTGCATAGCAGAGGAGGACAATTACATTTCCCACAAGATGCCCCAAAGAGGGAATGGGGAAAAGGTAGCTTCATGGCCCTGCTCCCCCGTCACTGGCCACTGAGCAGCCGGGGAGGGAGAAGTTTGCTGCACCCCTGAAGGGGAGTAGTGGATGCCCTCCCTCTGCACCTTGGGAAGCTCAAAGAGAATCATTCTCCTCAAGGACAAAATTCCCATTGGCTTTGAGAGACTTCAGCGAGAATTTAACCTGAAATGGGAGCTAAAAACGGGGATTTTGCAGTTTAAAACAGGGAGGCAGAATATTTCATGAACTCACTAGATGCGCTGTTTGTACAAAGAGGAGTTAGAGTTATATAATAGAGCTGCTCTCTCAGCTGTCTGATCAAGGAGGTCAGAGCTTCCTCCTCACTGTGAACAATGCCTTGGAGCAGCAGTCAGGAATCTCACTCCTCAGCCACATGCTGCTCTTTGGAAACAAAATTCTTCCAGCCTCTGGCATCAGAGCACTTAGGATTGAGTTGGGGAATGGGAGGAGATGGGGAGGGAGAAGGGAATCCAAACACCATCATATTTGTTAGGAATTGATTGCATCTAAATTTTTCTATCATCTTCGCTAGAAACTGACATTCTCCATGCAGGAAAGCTAATAACCAGCCCAAACCACAGTTTTGTTCCTCTGCCTGAAATGCACATATTTTTGGTTTACTTGGTAGTCCTGTAGCTGCTACCAAAGATACATGTTCAGAATAGCGCCTCAAAAATAATTTGGCAGCAAAATGCATTTTCATAATGGATTCTTGAGTGAGGATCAGGTAAATGGGTGCATTTTATCATTGTCTCTCCCACAATTCATTTAAAATTAGTGAGGTAATCTAAGAAGTTAGGTGAAAAAAATGAAGAAAGAAACAGGCTAGAGCTAAATTAAATTTTAGGGCCACTAGATTCTCTTCAGAGAATTCCCTAAAACTGCAGTGGAAAAGTTAAATCTTGCTATGAGAGGCTGGATACAAAGGACTTGGTTCTGCTCATGTTATACTGGTATAAATGCTGCTCAGTGGAGTTATGCAAGCATAAAAAAGATCAGAATTGGGACCAGACCGATCTGAACTGTGCACCGACCTGTCTAGTTATGTCAGTAACTAGCTATGAAGAGAGGTACCAACAACAAAATTGGATCCAAGTTGGGATTCCAATACTTACCCCATCCAAAACTTGGATTCTGAGATTTGGTTCAGACCTAAATCTGATTTCAAAGGAATACTCAGCATGGTTGACACACAATTTTCAGTAACAGTTACCATCGGAACCCTTCAGAATGCTACATCTGGTTTGTTTACCTGCCGAAAACAAAGTGCATCCGAAAACCTGCCTGTAAATTAACTGCAAAATAATCTCACTGGATTTATCATCGTCTCTCCTGCAAGAAGCCAAGGCAGGAAGAAAAACATTTTCTAATGGTCCAGTTAGGCCTTGAAGGCCCAGAGAGTGGGGAACTGTACAGCCCAAAAAGAAGTTTCAGTAGGAATTCCCCCCTAGGCTTCCTAGAATACAAAGAGAATGGACACACTTTACCCCCTTCATGGGCTGCTGCTATTTCCACTCCGTAGCTCTGGCCAGTTCTGTTGGCTGGTTTGGGAGCCATGATCCCACCTCCTCCTTGCTGCCTGTGGAGTGGCCTGTATTCCAGGAGCACACAGAACACAGAAGTCGTTTCTGTGCCGCAGGGGATGCTGGGACTGCAGCTGTGCCCTATTACTGAGGCTGTTTCTTATGGCATCCTCTCCCCTCCGCATCCCAGCAGGCAGCTGGACACAATATGGCCCTAAATTAAGGGAAAGTGCCACTAGTATAACACATGTGAGGACAAGAAAGAGAAAATGTGATTCATAGTTACCGAGCACTGTCAGGAAAGGGAGCATCGCAAGGCTCACAAGCTGAAGTGCAGAGGGATCTATATACAGCAAATAAAGCCAAATTTGTCTGAAGATTGTCCTTAATTTGCCAGTCCTTTCTGGCGCACTTGGTTCTAGTTAAGAAGACCATAACTCACTGTTCAAAATGATTTGCTATTGAAATATGATAAAATGGCTTATTAATGCCAGGAAGAGCGGTCTGCTAATGTTAGTTAGTTATTTTATTTCAAGTCTGAAGTTTCTCACGGAAAAAAAAAAAGAGAGGGGGGGGGCTTTTTATGTGTTTGCCTTCACGGCTTTGGAGTGCTCACTAATTCCATCTGTCCACAACAGAGCCATCGGAACGGCGAGAAAAAGCATTTCCATATGTGCAAATTAGCATCCAGCCTCTCTTAATCTGTGCAGTGCTCCTCTGAAGTAGATGGCGCGGATAGCTGCCAAACCCACTAATGGCATTCAAATAAAGGACTTTATTGGCTTTAACTGCCATGATTTTTTTTTTTTAAGATTTAGAATATGTCACCCTTTACTTTATTGTTCTGTTCTGATATTGTCAATTTGTATTCCTCCCAGTAAACAAAAGGAATCCACAATGCAACTCTCTAGTGCGAACAGGTTCCCCTTAAGATCCACTCTTTTACTTTCTAACAAAAGATCTCCTTTAGATATCACACTGTAATCAACACCTAAAATGTATAATTTCTACTGCAGCCAGATTGTCTTTCCCTAGAAACTCCTTCCCAGTTCCTTTACCACTTGGATGGCAGAGACAGGGCTGAGATGTGAGATATCTTGCTTGGGATCCTGCCCGCTTTGTGTGTGTGTGCATGTGCGTGTGTGTGTGTGAGAGAGAGAGAAAGACAGAGAGAGAGAGAGTGTTTTGCTTCTCCATGTTTTCAAGCTCTGGCCCATTAACTGCTGCAAGTCTGGACAGGCTCAGATACAATCCTGGTCACAGATCACTGTCATACCTGACACGGGGATTTTTTTGGCATACATTTTGAATATTGAACAGTTTTATTATTTTAAGGGGAAAATAAAAGAGAGGATTTAATTCAGAGATATAGGGTGCACTATCATCAGGAGCCTTATAATGAAAGTATTCCTCATTTTAGTACCAGATCAGTCTATATTTTCACTGTACAATATTCCTTCCACTGCTGGCACGTGTTAGGTAACCACACCTGGTGCCTTGTGATCTCAGATCTTGCTGCAAACACCATGGTTGCTAATCCTGACTTGACTGGTGGTGCCAGCAATAAAACCACAGTCTCTTATGTGTAGCAGACTCCATATGTTAGCCCCCTAGTCTGCTAAGTCACCACGCCAGCCTAAATTTGAAACATTTCTAAAGTGTTATACAATGTTGTAATAATGTTTTTACAAAACAAAGGCTGAGTTACTGGAAGCCTTATTCAACCAATCAGAATCATACTGAAAGAGGAATCCTGATGGTTGCAGTGGTGAAACAGACACACTCTCTCTATATATATATGTTTGGGCGCCTTTTGCCTTCTGGGAACATCTATTTGAGTAACCAGCAAGATTGCTCATATACATGTTCTGATGTTCAAGAGTCATGCTCAGTCATGCACTGCAATTCTGATGATTATTCATTAACTATATCACCTTGGCATACCCACTAAAATTGAAGGCACTATTGTGCTAGATGCTGTACAAACTCTGAATAGAAGAGACTAGTGAATAAGGGGCAAAAATAGACAAAGTACAAATAAGCAATGTGTAAATTATGCTTAGATAATCAGGGGAAAGAAACAATTAATCTAGCTAAAGAGATCAAACACTGTGCAGCAGTTCAGCCAACATTGGAGTATTGAATATCAACTACAGTCAATGGTACTCAGATGCAGAAAACAAAGACAAATTTGTCAAATTAAGTTATTTGTTATTTGTTATAAATTGTCTGTTCATCTCTGTTTGCATTTCTTATTGCAAAGCCTCAGCTACCTGATCTGCATGTGCAAATAATAATAATAATAATTATTATTATTATTAAATAATGCAAGTAGTGTAATTATTAAATAATTCACAAATATTAATCATTACCCCTATTAATAATACATTATAATAAGACCCTTAGAACTAGACCTGGTTTCAGGCTGCAACATTCAAATGCAGATCTGAAACATCTGTTTAGATATAAGATTTTGGTTTTGACCTTTGTAGTCATATGGACAAAATTCATATACATTTGGATTAAAAGATTCCATGTCACCCCCACCACACATACAATTCAGGGACAGAAGGATGAGGCTCCATGGTACTTCAAAGTTATATAGGTTCAAAAAAAGCTTACATGTCTTAACTAATGTACCAGTTGTGATGTAGGTGACATAATCCCCATTTTACAGATGTAGAAATCAGAGGCTAGTTGAAAAGGTGGGCCAATATATAATAGTGTTATTCACATTACATGAATAAAAATGAATGGGTTTGTGTTAAAATGCACAGGTCACTCCCCATGTCACTGGAATACAAATGCAGATGTATTTAATAATTTATACTTAAGTATGCTTTTCATGCAGAAAGATCCTAAAGAGATATACAAGCTTGGTATAGTGTGATGAGATCCCCAGGGTACAGCCTGTGGGACCACTGTGCACCCTTAAGTCTCCAGCCTGGGTTGTCTCTCATGATGCTTTGCTAGTGACAAGCAGAAAATCCCTCCAGGTGCTGTTATCACTCAGCCACCAGCATATAGACACACCCAGCTAAATTGCATGAATTCTCTGTAAGCAACTCATGAACTATACAGAGGGAAACACCACCACACGTTCATTCATTAGTTTGCCACTTTGTCAAAGGACAGTGGACATGCATCAGCCTTTGTAATCTGAGCAGATTCCCCAACCACTTTAGAGAAACTCACTTGGTTAAGATAAAATATTAAAATAAGTTTATTAACTACAGAAAGATACATTTTCAGTGACTATAAGAGGTAGGCATAAAGGTCAAAGATAATTACCCAAGAAAACAAAAAGTAAAAGCATATTATAAATCCTGAATTTTTAGACTAAGCAAGATTTGAATCAAGCAGCTTTTCTCACCCCACTGGATGTTGCCAGTAGGTCACTGTTCTTAATATACAGGTGGAATTTCCTTCTCTGCCTGGGACCAATCTCCTCAGTTCTAAATCTTTGTCTTCCCGGGGTTCTCATTGCCTTTGGAGTAGGTAGGGGAGGAGAGAGAGGGGTCTCATGATGCCACTGTTCCTTATTTTATACTCTTAGTTCATGTGCCAGGGAAGATATTGCCCCAGGAATGCCCTGATGGGCCTTGCTAAGTCACAGAGTTGAGCAATCTCCATTGTGTGGTGCTTGCCAACTGTCTCTTTCAAAATTATAAATGTCTTCCTTATCATTCCCTGCTGGTAAGTGGCTCCTGATAGTCTCTTAATGCCCATTTGGGTGTAGGATACCTCCATTGTTGTCACTGGAGAGCTAGCAATGGGTGTGTCTCAATCTCATAACATATTTCAATAACAACCATATAGCAAAATATCATAACTTCATACACAATAAAGATATACATATTTTGACAGAACAATGAGTGTCAGCAGATCATGACCTTTCATATGGTACCTTACAAGGCATGGTTTGTATGAAATATCACAACCATATACAAATGATGAAATATGGGGGTTACAGGGTGCTACTTTGTGTTATTCCTCCCCTGTTAGTTTACTGCAAGAATGTTAGTCACTGACTAACTCGAAGGCAGGATGTTTCAGGATCCTTTTGAGTTTTGACAACATAACTCCCAGGTGTTGCTAAACATTGTTGTGTTAACCACATATGCTCCTGCAAAGTTTTGTGCGTCTTTTAACACTTTGCGGACTACTCTAGTGATCTCATAAGTGTGTTAGTTCTAAGTCTGTTTACAGATAATAGCTGAGAAGCAGTATTACCATAAGCTTTCTTAACATTACATGTGTTTCCAATTATCATTCCTAGCATGTCCAAGGGCTTTTCCCCAAAACTGTGCACAACTAACCTTTTCACAGTGCTTAACCTCTGCACCACATTTCTTATTACTAGGTTTAACATTCATACCAATTTTTTATCACAGATGGGTGTTTACAAGTATCTTGATCGTACCACACCTTCTGTTTAGTTAGTTTAATTTTGAGGATGGCTTTTTTAATACCCACTGTGTCTTTTACCTCTTTCTGGAACCTTTGCATGTAATCATTTATTGACTTTCCTTTCACTACAGTGTCACCTTCATCATGGGTTCTCAGTCTACTCCTACTTCTCGGATTCTGGTGAGATCAGAGTTCAAGAAGGTCCAGCATACTGGCTGGTCCTTTGTGGAGCTGTCTCCCAAATCCAGAACTGTACAGGTGCAAAAAATCCATCTCCCCTCTTGGGGTTACCCTGTATTCCTCACTCCCAGACTGAGTCCTTCCTTATCCTCTTTCCCTAGTGGGTTATGATCTGAGCTTTCTGGGTTGACGCACTTTTCCCCAGAAGCTGTCCCTCATCTACTTCCTCTGTCTTACCAGCCTGGAAAAAGACCTTCTCCACTCTGCCATCTGGGTCATTTCCATGCTCACAAACAGCCAATGCCTGGAAGCTTCCTGGATTCAACTTCTTGGTTATTACAGGTGTGTGAGCTGCATCTTGACTTACAGAGACACAGCTATTTTCCACAAGCATGTCAGGAGGATCAGTGTCCTGGTAAATTGGGACTGGGATTGGGGTGCCACCTGTCACCCTCTCTTTGTCCCTGAGAAGTAAGCAGCATGACTGCTTCCCTTCAGAAGATCAGCTATAGAGTTCCCTCTCTGAACCTGAGTTCTAGGCTGTGTGCTTGGGTGCAGAGATGCTGAATCAACCACTTGGTCCTTGGCATTGTCTCCCAGATGACCAATGAGAAGACATTCATGTGCTCCCACTATTCTTTCCCCATGATGCTAGGTAGTTAAAGCCAATTGCTTACAGGTTTGCTTATCTCCTACAGATATTCTTTCCCCATTTTCTCTTTTCTTAGGTCCCCTCAAAGACAGATCTCGCTATGCTCTCTAGAGCAGGATATCTCCCTTGTTCAGCTACAAAGGGTTTGCACCTAACAGCTGGAACAGTTTCCATCCCACACGTTCTCTCATTGAGGAGGTGCTGTCTTTAGCTGTGGTGCAGGAGCTGATCTCAACTACCCCCCTACATCCCACACCTGGAATCATGCTGTAGCCCTTTGCTACAGAGGAATCAAAGACATTTTATCCATTTCCTCCAGTAGTTTCTGAAACTTTACCCTTTCCCTATGGGTCCCAGCATAATATTCCTTCTTGCTGCTGCAACTACTTCAATTGCCTGAGTGCATGGAAAAAATAATTCCCAATAAGCATGTCAATGGGGATACTGTCCACTGCCCACACCTTTAATTCACTTTCTAACTCATCAGTTTATATGTGCACTTTGGCCAAAGGCACAAGAACCTTGAATCCTCTTACTAACAAAAGCTCGCCATTTGTCCTGGCAATATGTCACCTTTGTTGAACGGCAGAATAACTTCACTTCCATCACAAAGAAAGATAGGTTTAAGTGCCTACAGATCAAGACCCAATTTGAACTGAGGAGAGTTCAGGATGAGTGGTGGGACAGGAAAGCTGCAGAAGTTCAGTAATATGTGGATACAAACAATGCAAAGATGTTCTTTGACTCTCTCAGAGCAGTCTACAGACCATCTCAATCTGCCACAGCTCCCCTGAAATTGGCAGAGGGCATAACCCTCATCAAAGACAAGGAGGGAATCATACAGAGATGGGCTGAAAACTTCAATAGTCTACTCAAGAGATCATTCACAGTTGATTGGCATGTTCTTGATCAATTACCCGAGAAACCCACCAAAGTGTATCTCGATCTTCCTCCATCAGTTGAAGAGGTCATGAATGCAATCAAACAATTGAACTCTGGCAAATCATCCAGAAAGGATGGTATTCCTGCAGAAGTAGCAGCAGACCCAATGGTTATCATGGTGTTTCATGACATCCTGAGGAGCATTTGAGAAGAAGAAGAAATGCCACAAGACTTCAAAGATGCTACTATTGTATCACTGTTCAAAAAAAAAAAAAAAGCAGCAACACTGGTTGTGGAAGCTACAGACCTATTTCTCTCCTCTATACAGCAGGGAAAATACTAGCTTGCTTTCTGCTGAACAAACTCATCGCAAACATATCTGCGGAGAAACTACCAGAATCAGAGTGTGATTTCAGACCAGATCATAGTACTGTGGATATGATTTTTGTCCTTAGACTGGTCCAGGAAAAATGTTTAGAGCAGAACATGGACCTGTATGAAGTTTTCATTGACTTGGCCAAAGCTTTTGATATTCTACATACACTGGGCTGCCCAAGAAGGTTTGTCCAAATCATCCATCAATTCCACGATCACATGACAGTGCAAGTGACTCTTCTGACGCGTTTGACATCTTGAATGAAGTGAAGGAAGGCTGCATACTTACTCCAGTGCAATTCAATCTGTTCTTTGTCTGTTTCCTCAGCATGCCACATCCTTTACTGACTTGATGCATCCCTCTTTAATCATCAAAGACTCAATACTAAAACCAAGACACTGGAGAGACTTCTCATTGAGGCGTTTTTTCAGATGACTGCCCCTTGATACCCCATAGACATGGTGATCTTCAGGTCATCACTGACAGGTTTTCTGAAGCATCCAAGCTCTTTGGTCTCACCATCAGTCAGGGTAAGACAGAGGTCTTGTTCCAACCAGCACCTCTTTCTAATGCCCTAGCACCAGCTATATTCTTAGAATAAGGCATATAGCTGAAAAATGTGGATCTATTCAAATATCTGGGCAGCACCATCTCAAGTGGTTGTTCCTTGTATAAGGAAGTTGCCTCCAGAATCAGTAAAGATAGCCAAGCCCTTGGCTGCCTCCAAACAAAAATCCTAATCAGCAGAACATTCGTCTCTCCACCAAATTGAAGATCTACAGTACAGTGATTCTAACATCTCTCCTGTATGGATCTGAGACATGGACTCTTTATAAACAGCATATTAAACAGCTTGAGTAATTTCAGATGCGCTCCCTCCATTCAATATTGAGCATTCATTGGCAGGACAGAGTGGCCAGCATTAAGGTCCTCGAGCGAGCAAACACAACTACCACTGAGGAACTGTTATTGAGAGTACAGCTCAGGTGGACTGTACATGAGAATGGAAGATCACCGTCTCCCAGAACAGCTCTTCTATGCTGAGATGAGGCAGTGCAAAAGAAAGAAAGGCTGTTTGTGTAAGAGCTTCAAAGATAACATGAAGAGTAGTGTTCAGTGGGCTGGCATCAGTCTCATAGAAATTGAGCAAGTGGCTGAGAACAGGCCTCACTGGCCTGTCTCTGACAAGATTAGCATATAATAGTTTTGAGCAGGATCGATGAAATCGTCTCCTGGATGCACGTTAAAGAAGCCATAGAGCTGCATCGTCAAACATCACAGATATAGACTTCCCATGCCCTCAGTGTAGCCGACTCTGTTCATTAGGTTTCAGAGTCATGTGCATAGCCACAGATGAGAACTGCAACAATATCATCACCGAAATGTCACCTTCTTGAATTACACTCTGTTTACCCACAGAAATCCTTGGATCTGTATTTGCCCATCCGAAGTATTCTCCACCATTAATTCTGACAAAATGTATGTGCTCCATGTCTTTTCCTGCAAAGTTGAATCCCACAAAACCAATATGTTAAGTTTCAGGCACCGCAGAGGCTTCTGTACTGAGGACAGCAGCATTAACATGAGCTACTTGTTGCCTGCCTCCTCCTAGCACAGGGCATTTATTTCTCAGGTAATCAGTGGAATTACCGTGAT
The DNA here is from genome assembly GCA_007922155.1 of Mesoclemmys tuberculata. Taxonomy (NCBI): domain Eukaryota; kingdom Metazoa; phylum Chordata; order Testudines; family Chelidae; genus Mesoclemmys; species Mesoclemmys tuberculata. Next base: position 24,604,028 of record ML675611.1, on the reverse strand, counting down.
AGCACCTTTTGGGGGTTTCTGTTTTCATAGGAGGCTTTGGATGGGGATTACAGGAATGGGTATGGGGAGTGAGCGCCAAGCCTCCCAATCGCCTTCTTTTCTCTCAAGGGAAAAACGGGATCCTCCCTTCTCATCAAGATCAAATTCCTCTTTCTGTGGTTTCTGTGCCTGGGTCTGCTCAAAGGCATCAGCTAGAAAAGCCATCTCCTCCACAGAGGTCACAGTTTTATCCCACAAACACTGTTTTACATAGTCCTTGCATATATTTAAGACCTGTTCCTAAGCAACAAGTTCAAACATTTGTTCAAAACTTTCAACACCTTTTCCCCACACCGACTTTCCCATTAGATCTTTCATCCTGTATTACAGATTCATCATCATTACTTATACCAGCACCCCTCTTAAGATTTCTAAATTTCATCCTATGTGTAACAGAGGTAATTTGAAACCTTTGAAAAACAGTATTTTTAAAATTTACAGTAGTCTAATGCATCCTCAATTGACTTTTCACTGAATATATTTAGAGCTTTACCCCAGTTAACTTTGCAATTAGAGAGGGAAATTCTTCTCAGCAGGAACTGCACATGAGCACAGCCTCTCAAAAGTAGTAAAATATTCTGTGATATCATCTCTCTCATTGTATGGATTGTATGCAGGTCACAGTTATGGATTCTTGGAGTGGTGGGAATAGTTGAGCTTGGTGGTTTCTATGTCTGCTTTTCTAGCAAGTCCAGTTAGTGTTCTATCATTGTGCTCTAGTGCCAGCTTCTTCACTCTTTCTTCATCTCCACTTCTTTCATTCTCAACTGACGCTCATCATCTCTCCCTTTTTCTGCAATCTACAATTGATAGAGCTCTAACTTTGCAACTGCATCACTCTCACCCATTTTTATGCCTTTCTGTTCCTATTTGCATTTTCCCAAAATTAGCAAACAGAAAATAATGAAGTTGTAACCTTCTTTTTGACTGTTTCCAGCCACCACACTTAAAATCCCACCTAAAATCACTACACAAGTGCATAAAGTGCAAATCTTGCTCAGCACAACTTGCTGTGCATTTCACCCTGCTCACCATGCCACGATAACAGGATCGCCAGGTACAAGCTGTAACTGTGGGACCTCTGTGCCCCTGAACTCTCCTGCCTAGGCTGTCTGTCACAATGCTTTCCTAGTCACAAGCAGAAGATCCCAGAAAATGTTGTTATCACATAGTCACCAGCATACAGCGACACACCCATTAAATTGTATAAATGTTTTCTAAACCAGTCATGAACTACACAGAGGGAAACACCAGCAAATCCCATAGCCCCAAGCCTTGCACACCAGAAATGTATAATTTTTACACTATTCCAGACCTTCTCTTGAACAATGCAAGCTCATTAATTACGTCGCCACTTCATCAAAGGACAGTGGGCATGAGTCAGCCTTTGTAATCTGAGCAGATTCCCCAAGCACTTTAGACAAATTCACTTGGTTAATATAAAACATTAAAATAAGTTTATTAACTACAGAAAGATACATTTTAAGTGATTAAAAGTGGCAGGCATAAAGCTCAGAGATAGTTACTTAAGAAAATAAAAAGTAAACATGCATGATAAATTCTGACCTTTCAGACTAAGCAAGATTTAAATCAAGTAGTTTTAATCAAGTTTAAATCAAGGATGTTGCCAGTAGGTCACAGGTCTTAATATACAGGCAGAATTTCCTTCTCGGCCTGGGATCAATATCCTCAGTTTGAAGTCTTTGTCTTCCCATCATTCTTGTTGCCTTCAGCATAGGTGGGGAGGGGAAGAGGGGCTCTCATGATGCCACTGTCCCTTATATACTCTCAGTTTATGTCCTGGAGAAATTACTCGTCCTTGTTGAGTCACAGAATTGAGCAATCCCCGTTGTGCGGTGCATCTGCAACTGTCTCTTACATACTTGTGAATGTCTTGTTTACAATTCCCCTACTGGTCAATGGCTTGTGATGGTCATTTAATGCCCATTTGGATGTGGGTCACCACCTTTGTTGTCACTGGACAGATAACAATGGGCGTCTCCCAAACCCACAATGTATTTCAGTAACAACCACATAGCAAAACCTCATAACTTCATATACAATAATGATATACATATTTTGACAGAACAATAAATTTTTATGGATCATGACCTTTCATATGGTACCTTACAAGTCATGGTTTCTATGAAATATCACAATCATATACAAATGATGAATATAGGGGTTTCAGGGTGCTGCTCTGAGGTAAAATGTGCCACATAGGGTAAGTATATTATATGGATGCATCATATTATTGTACAAAATATTTCTTTTAAACATATGAACTAGATATGATCTAAAGGCAGCAAACATTCTTTGTGAGAAATTCTCAAAAATATTCATTACACAAATGTCAAATAAATGTGGAAAATTCAAAATATTTCAACCAGCTCTGATATTAAACCAATTTCCATGTTAATCACTTGTGTTTATTGACTAGGTGGCTATTTTATTAAGTTCACTAGGCAAAGAGTCAGTGACACTAAAGAGCACTGTCATACTTGTATACCTTTGACATTTTCACAGTTACAACTCTTTCTACAGGGTCTATTCTCCAGCTTTATGAAAGACTTCTCTCCTCTCACAAAGCACCCACAAAGCCTAATGGAAACAATTCCAGAGGCTCACTTTTGTTCTGATGGCGGAATCACTTTGCACTGATAGAATCCTGCTCTAAATAAAGCCTAATTACTATAGTTGTTGGTCTTTCTCCCAAATGAAGTTGATGGAAGTTTTCCAGAGCATGGACAGTTCTATAAAAACACAAACACACACATGTGCACACATACACATATGGATTTATAGCAGGAAAAGCTATTTTTTTAAAATAGTCCACTCTTTGATTTTAATGGGGGTGTGTCTGATTTACAACAGCTGAGGATTTGCTATTGTATTTATTTGAGAAAAAATGCAATTTTATCCTAACAAGCAGTTTGTGAGGCCTACTTGATTGATTTTGGTAACTCCAGCTTTATCACAGCTTAATGTGTTCACATCACTATTGTTAAAGTTGTTTCAGCACTTCTATTATTACCTCCTAATTCTGGCATTTAGCAGTTTATAGTAATAATACTGTTTTGTACTTTTATTGCATCTTTTTTTTTTTTTTTAGGAACTCAAAGAGCTTAGCAAACAATAAATATTCCTCACAACACCTCAGTATGGAAGATTATATTATATTTGAAAACATTTTACCATGGTCAGAAGCTGATCTCAATTTAATACCAGGGCACATGCAAAGCAACTCCACTTGACTGCAAATTTACTTCAGCTTCATACTGATGCAAACCAAAATCCAAATTTGGCCAATTGTGTCACAGTAGCAGCAAGGTCATTGGAGCTGCACCAGGTTTCGGTGACCCTACGACAAGAAGGCACCCACAGTACTGGGCCCCCTCTAGGGACAAAACCTCTACCTCCCTGCAGATCATGAGTGGCTGCCCCACCAAGTCTCCAAGCCCCAAAGGGGCCTTCATTGACAACTCAAGAGAACTCAATCATCTATTATCATTGTAGTCAGTCAGCACATATGCTGCAAGTATGCCCTATAACGAAGTGTGATTATCTCAGCTGTCATTTTGACCACCAGGATAAGACTTCAAACCTGCTAAACAGGGAGGCCATAAGACCTTTTCCAATTCCTATTAGGATAGGACCACATGAGGCAGAAAGGTTAATGGACTTTGGCTGTGTCAAATGATCCTTTGCCGAGACTTGCTCCCATCCAAAGCCCTCAATCCTAATTGGATGGTCCAAATCTCCTGCATAGGTGGGGAAAGATGTATTTAACTTCTCTATTACTTTCCAAGTTGCTAACCAGGTGCGGCATCTCAGGGTGGGGTAGTAAAGCATCTTCCCTGGCCTGTAATTCTGGCTCATGACTGGTTCCTGAACAGAACCCTCTGTGCCCCATGATCCTGCTTCTCAAGGCCAAGTCAGTCCTGTGCCTGTGCTGAGGGTGCGACAACAGGGCCAGGAGAGAGTCTGTCCCAAGAAGACAACCCCCTGCAAGGGACATCCCAGAAGGCTCCCTATCAGCCTCCCTTACAAGTAAGACAGAGATCCTACACACCCCGAACTACCATCCTCTAGATGGTACCTTTGATCTCATCACTGGCATGTCAACCCTCCAGAACAGGACTGGACTTTCAACTGGGCTGGCTCATAGGTTTTATATCAATATGGTGGAATACTGGGGAGGTTTGACCTGGAAATTAGGAATATATATCCTGGTACACCCACACCACACCCTCTCTAACTGCTGTCTCTGGCCAACAGACAATCCATTCCCAAGTGGGACCCCTTTAGCCACTATTTCAACCAGTTGGGGTCCTAAATCCTTGTCTCCTTCTTCTGGAGCAAAGAAGAAATCTTCCATGACTTTAGCAGATTTACATGGTAGTTGTGTTTTGGTCATCACTGGTCTGGGCAATAAATCTCATAACTGATTAACCCTATCATCCAAAGGACCTCATAGGGACCCTGCCGTTTGACTAGGAGTTTGCTCTCTGAATTAGGGAGTGATCGGAGGATTTTGTTGTCTGGATGGAATACTCTCACCCTAGCTCCCTTATTATATTGCTGAGCATGGAATAGGTTGACCCAGGTGAAGCAAAGAAAGAACTCCAGCATCTCCCTCATTTCCAAGATATGGTGGAGGACATTCAATGAGTGGGTGGGGCAGTGCAGAGGCACCTTGCCCATGAGGGACACAGGAGTGGTGGCCAACTCAATTACAGGTGACTTAAAGAGCCATCTGAGGGATCCGTTCTGTAAGGGAATCGAAGGATGTGACCTCATTTTAGTTCCTACCTTTCTTCATGATCTGCGTCGGGGCAGGAAATGGCATGCCAGAGGCACTGTTTCTAGCAATCTTGGGCTAGCAGAATGGCCTATAGGGGACTGTTATTGTCAGGAAAAATTAGAGCACTTCTGAGGCCACTCTGTCTTACAGAAGGGGCTGAGTTGCCCTTTAGCTGTACAGAGCATTGGGAAATGGATAGGTGGTGGAGAGTCATGCTAGCTCCTCCACTCAGATGTACTGAAAATTCCAGCACGTATAAGAATCTGGCCCATTGCCTCTGTTACCTTTGATTTGGACTAAATCTTGATATTCTAATGGTTAATCTGGGAATATATTATTTCAACAAACTAATACAAAAAAAGAAAAGAGCCCTGAATGTAAAATTGTCTGAGTGCAAAACAAAGTTTGCCAGCAAGCCATTTTTTAGTACTTATCTATGTAAAAACAAATTTGAAAATAAAATTGTGAACGTATATATAAGCATCTATGATATGGGCTCATCCCTTTAGTCGTTATATTAAAAATACATACAGAAGCCAAGAGGAATGCTGCATTTTTTCATTTCCTTGTAATGAAAGGATTTACAGAAAAGAAAGAGGTGGTGTATTTGATAACTGGCCTCTGAGTGCAGGTCTGAGCTACTACACATTGGCTGTGTCACATTATTCACTGTGAACTCTTCTGCTATTAAAATTGAAATCAGAGAAGAACTGAACTTCAAGTGCATCACTGCTTTACAAAGACAAGAAAGAAAAAGATGCAAATAATCTCATTTTCTTTGTGGCAATTTGATAGCAGGTGATAATTCAATTAACTCTTTTTAATTTTTTTGGCAAGTCTTTGTAGGCTTGGTGAGATAGCTCAGTTATGACAGTCTCATTTCAGGCACACGATAAAGCTTCGGTCCAAACCACTGAAGTCAGTGGGAACTTTGCCACTGATCTCAAGAGATGCAAGATCAGGATGAAATCCTAGCACCACGGAAGTCAGTGGCAAAACCAGCATTGACTTTCAAGGGGCCAGGATTTCAGATCCATACAGGAAACAGATAAGCATACAAGTAATTCCACTGAATTCAGTAAGACTATTTATGTGAATAAAGTTATTCATGTACTTAAGCGTTTGCAGGATTAGTAAATACAGTGGACCCGGTCCTGGGTAGTACTGGACCATACTGAATGACTGAAATCAAAATGAGGGCATGATATGACGTAAATGATGCTGCTCACTTGAAACCCTATTGCTTTCAATTTGGCCAAACTAAACCACTCAGCATTTGTCTCAAAGAAAATCTGAAACAAATATTAAACTGTTCTGTAAGCAAGGCATTTTTGGTCAATTATTTTCAGAATTAAGCACAATGATTAACGAGCTACGTTAAAAAAAAAAGCACGTTGAATAAATCTTTTGGATTATTCTATTTCCTAATCCACACTCTGATTTAAATGTTAATATTTTCATAGTCTAGGAAAAAATAACATAATTGAGGTCTCTAACTGTTTATGTTTACATTTTGAAAGAAGGACGCAGTTGATTCTACTCAGGAGAAAAGCAGTGTAATCTTAACTCTATCACTTCTGACTAGAGAGCAAGAATCAAATCAATTACTCATAAACACTTGTGATAAGATTAATTTAATTTTTTTCTTAAACAAAGAGGGTAAATTAAAAGAATCAGCTTATTCCTTCCTACTCTGTAGTGACAAGATTAAAAATTAAATTTATACATATTTCATTTCTACATAATAAAGCCTTTTTGCAAAAAGAAAAAAATACCACAGTTCATCTAATTAAATCAAAGAAAATTGCCTGCAGCAATGCTACAGTATTACAATTAGACGTCTGCCAAAACCAGCCGTTTGAATTCTTAAACACCACTCCAGACTTAAATACAAAACATGGTTTTCATCATTTTGCGTGGTATCATTGAAATGTCATTTTCTTTCCCTCACTGTTACGTCAGTCTGGGGTGCCTTACAGATTCATTACGTAATCCATTCAGTTTTATGGGAAAAATAAACACAGGATAGTTTCTTTTATTCCTTGCAAATCCACACATGAATTCAAGAGTCCAATACCCTGGAAATGCAAAGAAATTCCTAGGGATATTACTGTTCCCATGTCAAAAAATCAGGTTTCAATGTAATGCTCAAATAGCCCTTAGAATTAGATGGGGGGAAAGTACAGAATCGGAGACTCAGGCACATGGAGTTCTAATAATTGAAATAAATGGCGCTATCCTGATTTACAACAGCTGAGGATATCACTATTTGCCAGTGATAGAAGGCCTGACTAGGAAAGATTGCCTGGTGGATAGGGCTCTATCCAAAGAGTCAGGCTTCAGTGCTCAGCTCACCCACGTTCTGTGAGATCTTGGGCAAGTTTATGCATCTACCCCATGCCTCAACTTCCCATTTGTAAAATGAGAGAATAATTCTTCCCTACCTCACAGGGGTATTGTGAGGTATTCGGGTATTAGTGTAGTGAGGGCTATATGAACAGATAGGCTGAAATACAACTGAGACTGGTTAAATATGGTGCTATGTTACAGGAGAGGCAATTCATGTAAGCAGACTTAGCAGTAGCAGCGTTGAGTTACAAATCAGCATGGACTGGTAAATACAGAAATGTACATGGAAAGAAATATGGTGGACTCAAGCTAAACTATTACTTTTTAATTTCAAAACACCCAAATTGCTTTGAGGAACAGAAATAGTGAAAATAATTATATTTAAAGATAACATATAAGTGATAAATATTCTGTGCCAGGACATTCCTTTCTTTATGTGCACGACACTTTGGCTGCAGTTTTCACAACTGTGCATATCTTCATATTAATCAACTTCTCTTTCCTTTCTTCCAAGTCGTTACTCACTCCAGAACAAGTAGCTCTGCAGTTTTGATTGAGAAATCTCCTCTGAGCTTCCTCATGCATTCTAATATTTAGAAGCTTTAAGAGACTCATGGTCAGAGGTAAAATTATATCCAACCCCCCATGGGAAATTTTTCAATGATCATCTGATGATGTCACTTCAGCTGATCAGACTTAGAGGAAAATGCTCAAGTTCCAGTTATATGCTTGCCTGCACAAAAATCAGTGCCTTTTACAGGCTCAAGATCATGAAAGTTTTGCAATGCTCTTTGTGCAAAAACATATGGTTCCAAAGTTTTCACTAGATATGAGACAGATGTGCTGTGTTTTGTGCATTTATCTTCTACTATCCTCCATATAATCTGAGTTGCTTTTCAGGAAAAAGCCACAGAGAAATTCATGTATAAGATCATCCAGCAAACTGATTTGGGTTGTTCTGGATTAGGAGCCATAGGCAGGTTGCCCACTATTCTAGTCAATTGAACAACTTGTTTGAAGGGCTCTGTCAGATAAAATCCTCTTTGCTTCACTTTGTCCCCTGCTGCTTCTGTCTCACATGGGATTGGCTGCAAGAAGAATGCCTGAGGGATTTATACTCAGGTTTCAAAAGCAAACAGAACAGAAATGCTTTTTATGGGATACATACTCAACTACTGCAGTTCAAAATATGTATAGGAGCTGCTCTTAATGATATCCAAAGCCTGGCCTTTGTTCTCCAAAGTGACTCTCCCACTGGAAAAGGGAGAGGAAACTCTTATAAAAAAAATAAATCATTATTTCACAGCAATCTGGAACATTTTTGCACATTTTCTAATCTTATTATTGTGACCCCAATGAGAAAATCAATTGAATTCAGTAAAATTAATTAACCAATGTCATTGAAAAAAAAAAGTTTTTGTAAATGAAGAATCTGTGCATATTCATTATTTGCTACTGCATATACTGTAGCAGGGAAGAGAATTTAAACGATATGGAAGAGGGTGAACACCACAAAAGCCATGACAATTAATGAACGTGAGCCAGGATCAAGCAAATTCATCATAATCATTTCTTTGTAATAGCTCATCATCAATGTCTCAGTGTGGGCATGTAAGGTTGCCAGTATTTTGGCTCCATTATTATCAGTATCATTAAGATATCAGGTTTCAGTCTCTAATAAGCATGGTTTATCTGAGAAGATGTGATTATGTCATCTTGTAGCATGCAAAATTTTGTACTGCATTCTGGGGGGAAGTATTTCATTCCCATTAGGGCCCAAATAGTTTGGTGGTAACAGGAATCAAAGGCTTTGATCCTGCAGTGAAGTAAGTTCTACTCTGACATGGGATTCTGCTTGCATGGATTCCCTGTAGAACTGAGGCCGAAAATTGTAAGTGTGCATGTAATAAATTGGGCTGTAAGGATGCCACAATGAAATGTCACTGGCAGTGCATTGAGATGTCCGTAATAAAGTATGCATGAGGCAACTATATTGCCCCACCTTATCCTGGGAAGATAGGACCCAGCACTCCCTTTTGAAGCTCTATCTTAGGTGTTTATAGCAGTCCAGCTACAACAGTATCTGAGCATGGAACAATCTTTAATGTTCTTATGTTCACAGTAGCTCTATGAGGCAGGGAGGTGATAGTATCTAATTTTCAAGATGGGGAATTGAGGCACAGAGAGTCTGAGTGACTTGCCCAAGGTCACACCTGGAATCCATGACAAAGCAGGGAATTGAACACGAGTATCTTAAGTCTGCAGCTACTTCCCCAAACCCTGGGCCATTTGCCTTCACACAGGCACTGGAATAGAGACAAACTGGCATGGCAAAGAATTGACTGACACTGTTAACTTAAACAAAGGAAGCTGAATTTTAAATTTGGGCCCTCCATCAAATTAGTGAATAAGCGGCTAAATCGTGGCCCCATTGAAGGCAGCGGGAGTTTTGCTATTGACTTCAGTGGACCCAGGATTTCATTCAAGGATTTGTATTGTTCCAAAGACAAAATGTGTTTTATTTGGAGCAGGATAAAGATAGGCAGGATCCCATTGACAAGTTAGCTTTTGACAAAATTCACAAAACAAGAGTGGACTGGGTGAAAAAATATGTTTTCTCCTGGTTACAATATAATAACACAGGCACATTCATGTCAAGTCACCCTCATGGCACTGATTCTGCTTATTGCAAGTTTCCTTCCAGAATCCAATAGCCAGACAGATCACGTGAGCATTTTAACATAGACAGAAAGGACATTTATGGTTTCACATGCTGTTATATTCTTGTCCCCCTACTTCTTCTTGAGGCTTAGATGCTTGCTAATAAACCTCTCTCTCCTGATCCAGAAATAAGATGCCTATTCTGGCAGCCAATTCAGCAAATAACCAGCATAATATGCCACCAACAGCTGTTTACCTTGTCATACCAAATTCTGTCATCTTTTTGTGGCTGCCAGGAGACATGAAAAACCTACAGTAGTAATCTACGAATAGAGAACAGCTATTTTTTCTTAAAAAAACATACAACAGACTCTGGAGTGACCCATAGTAAGATTATACCCTCTCCTTATTTTTTGTCAATGTAGGTTTATATTGTTATGGCAGGAGTCACTGGATGGTGCTGATTTATGTGGACTTATTAGTACTTTTTTTTTTCAAATGTGTAAGCAAGCTTTTAGTCTTTGAAGAAATCATGCACTGTTGTTAGTTTTGCTATGCTGTGGCAGATTGCAGAGTTTGCTCTGTGCCTTAGTCTCCACATTTGGAGATACTTTTTGAGACAAATTAGCTGCCTGTATCGGTGTGCAAGCTGATATTTCTCAAACAGGGGATTTTGCTGTTAGTGAATATATCTGTTCCAGGATGTATATGTGTTTTTATGTATTTATATAAACACAGCAAATTACATTTAAAATATACCCAGACTCTACGTCACAAACATCTCCTTCTCTGGGAAACTGAACTCCAAGGCCCTATAATTTTGCTACCACTCAGTAGAGGGGCAAAACTAGTGTCAGAGGAAAAAGCAACATTATAAAGCCAAAACTTTGAGTACAAATACAGAAGCATACTTCCTATTGTCTTGACTGTACTTACTGGTACACCAAAGACCTGAAATGTACCAAGATCTTGTGCAGAATACAAAATTAGGACGTACTATATCAGCATGTTATTGAAGTAGAAGATCACTAATGACCCTCTTCTCTGAAGCCTGGATGAAATAATAGCATATGCTGTAACTACTCTCAGCAATTAGAATGGCATCAAGACTAACATGCACCAGTTCAAAACTGCATCTGATGAAATATATTGCACACAAATTACTATATGTTCTAGCTTTAAAATGATCCTTTCTTTTGTTGGAGTTACATATCTTCAAGCACGAGTGTTTGTGGAGTAAGGAAGTCATTCCTGGCCTGTGAGAGCCTTTCAGGTAGAATTCACACATTTCTATTGGCTTCCTTAATGCATACCCCAGACAAGTCAATAGACACCTGTAACATATGTTACACATGACAGTGTCATTAAAAAGGTGTCTTTTTTTTTCTTCTTTCACATTCTGTCACCACCAGTCCATTTTGACTTGGGACACCAGGGCACTTGCTATCTGCTATAATCCACAAGGAGTTATCATTGAGCAACTGCCCCTTTGTCAGTTGCTGAAAACACTTCTGAAAATTGCTTGGGATCAGAATCTGACATATCTATGGACTCTGGAAACGCTGCAAGTAACAAAGGCCTCTCTAGCATTTTGGAGTTAAATGGCTTTTGGATAGACTGGAAAGCAATGAAGTAAAAACGAAACATAAATCTTAGCACTTACATAGCACTTCTCTCATTCAGAACACTACAAATATTATCTAATTACTTCTCACATATGCCCTGTGAGTATGAGATCATTATTTCTATTTTACAAATGGGCAAGACCACAGAGACAGTGAAAGCTGAGATAATATCTCAGAAGATCCTGACTCCCAGACCCATGCTTCAACCTCTAAATCATATCTTCCTTTTTTAGGCTTTCCTTGAGGTCACTGGAATACTCATTGTTTCACATTAAGGATTTAAGGACCTTGTTGAATCAGGGCCTACATATTATAAGCTAAATCCCACACTCCTTACTTAGACATCACATCTTTTGTAGTTAAATAGGAGTCAGATTGCTGGATTTGGCCTTCATAAAATAGATCCTTTTTCTGCCCTAGCAAAATAGTGAGTCAAAGTGCCCATTACAGTTTGTGGGTCTGATCTGTTAGCACATTACTCCAATTTCATACCAGAGTAGCTCCAATGAAGTCACATGAAGTCATGTTTAAAAAGAGAGTAATGTTGCAGTGAATCTGACCTGTTGTTTCCCCATCAAACCTCTATGCACTCTTATCTTTGAAATAGGCCCCCTCATGTTCTGATCCATTCCTCCACAGTCCTGAAAATGGTGCTGACCTCCCTTTGCTAAGCATCAGCACTGCAAGCATACACTGATAAACTTAAGAATTGGAGAGAGCCCTCACTGAGAAACAGGAAATCTTGATGTCTTCAGAAATCCTTGTTTGCTTTTCATCACTTCTTTTCCATTTGATCCTATTTGATTTGTAAGAAATAATATATTAACCTATGTTAAATCATTTTCCAGAAACTGAAATCTGGTCCTGAGACTCTGATATATAAGAACATCTGGTGTATGCATAGTTGCCCATAATTCTGCATCTAGAGTGTACCTCCACTAAACAAGATAGAATGCTAAAAGAACAGTGTTATTATTAGTTAGGTGCCCTGTGAATATCAAGCACTGGCTTTGAAAAAAGACTTGTAATGGATCAGGAAATGGGGGGAAAACCCCAAAACTAAAACAATGTAGTCTCTGTCTTTCCACATCTTTGCTTTTACCTAAGAGCCATCTGAAGTTTTCTTTGTGTATGCTCAGCTAACTGGCCAGCTGTCTCCTATGCATAATGTATGCATTGTGGTAGGACCAGGGGTATTTGGCAAGCATGTGTGCAATGATTTGTCTGTGACCAGGTCATCTGCATGTTCATGTGACATTAGTTAGTGATCCTCTCTATCTCAACCACCTCATGGATACTGCCCACAATATATAACATTCTGAGGAGGCCAGAGTGGTCAAAAAGACAATTTTGACCTCTTCTATCTGCGTGGAAGAGTGATGACAAAAATGTATAAACTCTATGTTATTTTATGGCCTCTTAGAATGGACCTGAGACAAATTTCAGTTAATGCAAAAGGTTACAAAGACAGAGTCTTTGCCACACTAACACTAAATTTGCTTAGCATATTATGCTGTCATTCAGGGCCTTACAGTGGTTGCCAATTAAACCTCACATCACATGTAAAATAGCAATGTTGACCTATAAGGCAATGCATCATATAAGACTTGTCTATATTAAAGAGCTTCCAGTTAATTACCTTCCTAGTTGCACCCTGAGGTCCTGTTCAGCCTGATCTCTGTTAACCCATTTTGATTTGAAAGCATTTGGAAATTGTGTGTTTAGTTGCAGTTCACTGATAATCTGGAAGTTTATGCTCCTCTCTGTTGCAAGAACCAATGCAAAGAGATGGAAAAGCCCTAAATACAGCAGAAGTGGGTGAATGGGTGGGGAAAGGAGTAAATGCAGCACGCTTCCTCAGCAACCCCCGAGACTAGTTAAGCCCCTTCCAGGTTAACTCCATTCTGTATGGAATCTTTGGCTCAAGATATGTGAGGGGAGGGTATGCATCGGGGAAAGGAGGTCAGTAGATCTGATAGAAGTTACATGCTGTCCTCAGTCTGAGTGCAGATGCCATGGTTCTGTAATGTATGGAGCCGAGGCCCTCTGCCTATTCCACACCAGAAATTCTGTCAGGTAAACCACTTCTTCATGTACGATATGGCCCTAAATTTGTTTCCTCCCTTAATACTCATTTATATTTGCTAACTTAACACCTAAAGGTCTCATCATGCCCAATTTCAGTGAAATCCACTGCAGGAGGTCCAGAAGAACTAGAAAGACCATCAAGTTCACCTCACAGAGCGCAGAGCAAAGGCTGGACCTCTTTCCCAAGCATGCTCTTATGGCTACCATGGCAACCAGGTGATACTCACCACCATGGCAGTCCTCCAGTCACACGACAGCAGCCATGACCCTGCTCCTTCCTTAAGAAGATTTTGCTCCCCACATCAGGACGAGATAGCCAATCATTTTGTGGGAGGCAGAGAATTCCATTTTTCTTTCCATCAGCCTTCCACTAGCCTAGGCAAATAATGCCAAACTTAAAGTAACAGGCTGAATGACTGTTTAATAACATAAAGAGGGATTTTAAAATAATAAACAACAGTGTTAATAAATGAGAGCCCTCTTCTGAAATGCTAACAATCTAAATGCTATTTTGTATTTATCAATATTTGACTGGGACAACTGGAATCAGAGAACAAAAGATCAAAGTCTGTTAAAGCAACTCTCTGTCCCATTTTCCTGTGAACGCTCAAGACCCAGCATTCACAAAAGCATTCCAACTAACTTCAGGGTGCCTACAGGACATACACACTGTGCATCCCTAGAGCCAAATAAGTGGTCTTCCACCTGTGTATAGTTAGGCACTAAAGAAGAAAAACAAACACAGGAAGAGAAGTGGACATCTGAGTTTGTGATCTGTCTCACTAAACAAAGAGAGGCAGCAGATGAACTCTTGTCAGATTATAAACAGGGCACGCTATCCTTTTCTAAACATACAATACATGGCAGAGTCTGTCCCCTCTTCCTCCTCTCCCTGCACGCACCCATAACACGATCTGAGAGCATTTTTGCATTTTGGGTAGTAGAAATGCTTGTCACACCCACAAGCTATAACTGAGAGGGGCGAAATGGGGGGTGAATCTATTCTGGTTTCATGCTAAATTATCAGTATCTTGGCTTCATGCCAGTGCAGCCAGCTTATAATAATAATTGGCTTTGGGCCAAAGCTTTTTAAAATGAGAGATAAGGGAAGAGAGGGAGAGAGAGTTGCTTTCTCTTTCTCCAAAAATATTTGTTAATAACTTCTATATTAATCATAACCTATATAGACTAATTAGATAAAAGTGACTATTTTTACTTTCCTGTTTACTGAAAACTAAGATGGGACTAAATGGCAGATTCTGGATTCAGGAACTGGATTTCAAACACCCTGAACCTAGGGGGTGTTGAGAGCTAGGTTTGGGTTATGGTCCAAACTTACTGAAAACTGAACATAAAGACAATTTGATGCAGGAAAACATGAAAATAAGACAGCACGTGTTGGGTTAATAACCTGCTGCTCTGCAAAAAGATAGAATTTCTCAAACCCAGAGTCTAGAGCTGTTACTACCTCTGAAATTGTTTAATATAGAAAAATATGCCACCTGTGTGTAGGCCCAATATTCTCAACTTTCAGAGGACCGGAACATTATAAAAAAGGAACAACAAATATGAAACTTTAAATTTATAGTTCATCTTGTTAATTTGATTATGGATATAGCCAAACTAGATTCTTCATGTCAAAGGTTGAAGGAGAAGTCCACTAAACACAACAAGCATATAAGAATTCCCTAATTTTGTTTCACTTCCCCAAACTTCTTCCTATTTGTCTGTCTTTTTCTAGATTAAACTCTCTGGAGCAAGGGGTATCTTTCTTCATTTTTTGGAAAGCACATAGAGGGTACAACCACAGATAATATGAGTCTAAACTGAGTAGCGTTCATATTTCATGCCTTTGAATATAAGATGGAGCATAAATTAAAAATTTATTGAATGGGCTACCATCATGTTCTAATTCTTCATGTTTCTCAAGCATGATGGATAAGAACTGTCTGGAATAGGACGTGGGCAGTTGTGCCTTGTGATTGGAGACAGAGTCAGTATCCAGGAATAGAAGCCCACTGACAGAAACAAAGTCAGGGGCCAGAGCCGAGGGTCAGTTTCATCAGGGGACAACTCTGGCTCATTATGATTCCTAAGTAGTTAATTAGGATTTAAGAGACAGATTGTGGAGCCTTTATTCACCCCAGAGAGTAAGCCCCAGAGAGCTTCAGTTTAGTGTGGACAAGTACCCAACGATTTGGCTGTTTATGTACTTGTGCTTCATCCACTTCAACCTTTCTTATTCTTATCCAACAGCATATGCAATGTACCTAAACATCTTTGGCTTGCAAAAGTGGGATAAAAATCTCTCAAGAACAGGCTTTCTTATGAGATTTCTGGCACCTCTTGCTTTCAGGAACAGCCTCTTTCACTGTATTTTTAGCCCTTCTGCTTTGAGACCTTGGTTTGTGAAGTGCTAAGCTGAGGATGATCTGATAGAAAGCCCTCAGCACTTCACACAGTTAGGCCTCTGGTCCTGGCCAAAAGTCAGAAAGTGCAGAGAGGTAAGAAATGAAAATGAAAAGAAAGATTCCTTTTCTGAAATTAGGTACATATGTAGCCAACTGCGGGCATATTTACACTACAAATTTTTGACAGTGTTTGTGTTTATGTTGGCACAAAACCACCGCAATTACTAGATCTCTTGAGCAGGTGCATACATGGCTCCTTGTGTGAGTGCTGTGCGAACTCACCAGGAGTGCTTATGTTGAAGCACAGTATGGTACACCATGGGTAGGTATCCCAGTGTGCAAATTGCCACCAGCCAGGGCATTGTCATTTGGGATGTTTTGGCAATGCACTGTGGGGGAAAATTGAATCACACAGAGGTGAATGGGAGCAAGGGGTCAAGCTCCAATCATGCAACCTTTTCCACCCTATAATGCCATCCATATCCCATATTTTTCATGCCTATTTTAAAAATCCCACAAACCTGCACAGGAATTTTCACTCTCCATCATCTGTGACAGAAACCAGGAGTCGGCACAGCTCTTCACTATTGCCGTGGGAGTTGCAAGCACAGGATGCACGATCCTCCAGTATTTGAAGAGCTGCAAGACGAGCCAAAGGGAACATGATGATTTCCTGGAGGATAGATTGCTGTGGGAGATTAAGAGAACCAGTTCAAGATTGGTGGCATTCACAGAACACTTACAAATGGTGAAGTATTGCTCTGGACTCAAAAAACAAGTACTGACTGGCGGGATCATATTGTAATGCAGGTTTGGGCTGATGAGCCATGGCTGCAGAACTTTCAGGTGCACAAGACCACATTCCTGAATCTGTGTCCTGAGATCACCCAATCCCTCCAGTGTAGGGACACCAGAATGAGGGCTGCACTGACATTGGAGAAGCAACTGGCGATTGCACTGTGGAAACTTGCAACACCAGATTGCTACCGGTCAGTGGGAAATCATTTGGGAGTTGGAAAATCCATTTGGGAGGCCACTGTCATGCAAGTGACCATTAGTCACCTCCTGTTACGCAGGACTGTGACTCTCAGCAACATGCAGGACATGATGGATGGATTTGCAGCAATGGAGCTTGCTGGATATTTATGATTATTGCACTGTCACCGGTCATATGAGTTGTGTCAAAGTGTACAATAACAAGTAAGTGGGTGATTTCAGTACCTCCAGGCATACTGCATGATATGCTGGGAACTAATAGAGATGAATTATTTTCCAAACAATAGAGTTTTATTGAGTAAGAAAAACACTTAAAATTCTATGCAAGTTAAAAGCAAACACATTAAAGCCTTTATAAATTTATGGAACAGAGCTTAAAGAAGGGAAAGGAACATTGATGTCCATTTTAGCTACACATTCATCAACCATGGCTCTCACACGTCAGTATATGGGAAGCTGTGGTCGTCCTGGATATCTCCTGATATGCAGTGATAGGGGTGGGCATTGAAGAGGGTTCTATACTGGAATTCTCCATAAACTGCAAAAGGAGGTGAGCCCAGGACTGTGGAAATTGTAGGTCCACAAGAGTCTGCAGCACCTGTGTTTGCTTGCAGAGAAGCCCTGTTATGTCCCAATGCAGCTCCATCTCTGATTCCTGGGCCTTTGTCTTGTCTGCTTTTTGTTTCTCCATATAGCAAGCAGTATTCATCCTCCAGGCCCTCTGTTCTTGATCTGATGCTGCACAGGCTTGCAGGATCTCACTGTACACGTCCTCTTGTACCCTCTTCTTTCTCCTCCTCATTTGGCTCAGGCATTCCATGGTTGTGGAAGGGAACCTCTAAAGACTGCAACAGCCGAGGTACCATTGCCAGTGTAGTCACAATGGAAAGTGAAAGTGAACATTCAGAACTCCTTTCCCTTTCTTCCCTAAAGTTTTAAACAAGACATGCTTATTGACACTTCTGCGAGGGAGTGCTTCAGCATGGCACCACTCACGGCATCAGCCATGGTGAGTGTGGCCTGCCAGGGGTGAGGGAAATGAGGAAGGTATTGCATGAGACTATGAATATAGGGCAATGGCACAGAATCGTGGCACCATTTTCTACAGGCGGTGGTGAGTTTAGCAGATATCTCACTCCTGAGACTGACACAATTGCCGCTGGCGTCCTGAAACCACCCAAGCCCATATGCTACTAATCTGTTTACTGCAATAGAGCTTGCCAAAGTTATTGCTGACTTGGGTGGGAAAGTGCCCTACCATGGAGGAAGAAATAAGTCTGCCATCCCAAGAAATCTTCAGGAGAAGATTGCAGAGTACCTCCATGAATGTTTCATCAAAATCTTTCAGAAGAATTCAAGGAACATCCCCGTGTACATAAACAAATGGCTCTGCATGACCCCCCTTGCCTGATTCTACACGGGAATGAAAAGCAGAAAACAATTCCACCTCTCTTAGTTGTACCGCTAGCTTTTCTAGTATGAGTAAATTAATGAAAATGTAATAGCTATGTCCGGCTAAGCTGGGGGCACCATCAATGTACTGGGAAATAAATTTACACAATAACCCAATGTTCCTTCCCGTGCATCAGGGTCAATCATGTGTGAATGTTGGAACTGACTGGGCTGTGGTGGAGTCTCAAACAGGTTCTGGCTCACAACATACCTGGACACACCGGTCGCATGTGCCCCATCCTCCTTCTTTTCCTCACTCTTCATGCTAGGGTCTGTGACAGCTCCTCGGAGGTATCCATGGTGGTGGTGGGATCTCCACCAAGTATGGCATGGAGATCTGTGTAAAAGGGGCATGTCTATGGCTGAGCACCTGATTGACTGTTGGCTCCGTGGCCTTCTGATATGCCTGCTGCATTTCCTTTGCTTTCAAACGGCATTGCTGCAGATCCCTGTCAGACCCCTTCTCCTGCACCCCCCATGAAATCTGATAAGAGAGATCCACTTTTGTATGGCTGGTCTGTAGCAGTGCTTGCACAACGTCATCTCCCCAGAGGCCCAGGAGATCCAGTATCTCCTATCTATTTCAGCCCAGAGTACGTCTGGAGCGTGTAAGCCAACATGGTGTGCTGGGCAGTTGTACATGACAGTGAAGAGCTGCTAGGTGTGCTTGCCAAGCTGGACAATCAGGAAAAGGCATTGTAAAAATTTGCAGAGCTTTAAGGGAGGTTGGGGAACTTCCCGTCTCCCTGACCCCTGGGGCATGGAGTTCACAATAGTGTCCAAAGCAGTCAGCGTTGGGCATTATGGGACAGCTGCTAGGGATGTTAGGGTCTACACAGGTAATGCACTGTATACATCTGGGCTGCATTGACCTGAATTCATCAATCATGGCGTACCGTAGCTCCGGGAGGTTGTGTTATTATGTCAGCATAACGGAGAGCTTGTATCAGGGGGAAACAAATTTAAGTGTAGACGCATGCACAGCTAGGTCAATGCAGGGTGGCTTACATCGACCTCAGTTGTGTAGACCAGGCCTGAGACTTCTGTTTTATTGCTAAACTCTGCTTATGTTATTGTTACTTTATTTATCCAGTCCTATTCTTCCCATTTGTCTGTTTCTTTCACCTCTTGTGTCCTGTATGTAAGCTCACTAGGACAGGCACTGTCTTCTTTGTTTTTTTGTTTGTACAGTGCCTTGTTCAATACAGCCCTGAGTCTTGACTGGATCCTTAAATCCACTGTAACTAATTATCATCACCATCCTCTAATTTTTTTCACACTTCCAAAAAAGTTCAGTTCCTAATTTTGGGCCTAATTTTGACTGTCTTTTTATTTTAATCTGAGTGAGTTCATCCACCTGTAGTGAAGAGGCCCTAAAAAAGAAAGAAAGTTTGTATTCCTCAGGTGTAAGGACAAAGAACCATCCAGTATCTCCATCAGCTGATAAATGGTGATCTTTAAAATGTGACCAACTACAAGTTTCACGCCAGATAGACTCTGAAATAATCTTCCTTGAAATCTCATTATTTCTGAAGAAGAATTTCTTTTATGTGAACAACTTAATAGGAAGGTAACATATTGGTTTTAGAGACGGAGCCCGACGAGAAAGTTTGGATTTATAGCTGAACTTCCATGCAATTTGGGGTGTTCAGATCTGAACTTCCAGGGCTTGAACATTCTACATTGGAGTTAATGGTAGCTGTGCCACTGATAACAAATGATAAGGATCAGGGCTTTAGTTTGGCCTATTATAAATACAGAAGCAAGCTGAAAAGTTTAGACATTTATCCAAACTACTTCAAAACTTGGAGATGTTCAAATCTGGTAGATTTGGTCATAGCTTGTCTCAGTTTTGAGTAGTAAAGAATTGTCATCATGAAGTGGGACCTCAACAGCATGGCATGGTGTATGGAATATCTGAAGTTAAATTCAAATATATTTATTTAAATATTAGATATGGACATGGATCTGGGAAAGTTCATTACAAAAATCCTTCCCATTGTGTAGACTAATGGCTAGAATGTAGCCCAGATTGCACAGAAATACAGGGAAGTAGGAGACATTAATTGCCCCTTACTCACTGGTGCTGGATACTTGGATCTGGATCATGCGTAGCCATTAGAGAGGAGAGAAGCCTCTGTGGAACACATATTTCTCCCCCAAACAAAAGAGGATGGGCATGTGCAGGGAATGGATGGGTCCAGTCTTGCTTCCATCCCCTCCAAGGCAACAGCAAATGTAGGTTCTCTAGAGCATTGGGCGAAGTTCATTGATACAGGCCTTGTGCAATGTGCTTCCTGTGAGGAATTCTCATAACATTCCCCCATAGAGAAGGAGAAAACCTCGAGGTGTTTTGTGACTCTCAGCATCACAGTGTGCTTCCTCTGCTGCTCCGGGGGCTGCCCACCACTGAGGCCTCCCTTCCTCAGGTTTCATGGCAAAGTCATGATGGATCCCTAGGTGAAGAAAACAAGTTTCCGAAGATAAGCAACTGCTCAGCCTACATCAGAGAGCTCTCCATATAAAAGCTGTGATGCCTTCGCTGGCTTGTGCTCATTATATAGTGTGAGATCACACACAGCAGTTTTCACGCTTGCCCATCTGCCACCAACGGAATCTAAAGAGCTGGTGAATCATACACTTAAAAGAAGGTGAGTGTTTTTTTTCCCCCTCTACCACTGGAATGTGTTTTGTAATTAAATCTGCATGGCATGAATAACAAGGTTGTGCCAATAGCACCAGACAATGTGTGTAATTCTACAGACATGAGGGTGAAATGTCCTTGTCAGGGAGCATGGGCCTCAATCACACCATCAATGAAAGCTGATTCCTCCATCCTCTTTAAGGTTTGGTTTTCAATGTCTGGAGAGGATAAATCAAAGAAGGATTTTTTTTAGGTTGGGGGAGACGGGGTTAAGTAATACAAATATGTTGAGAAATATTATCTCAGTGCTTGCATATGGTGCAGTTCTCCCTCTCCATCTACATGCGTACATCTTTCATTTGCTATTTGTAATTATGGCTTTGGCTTTACAATGTATTCATCGGTGACATTGTGATCCTTTTGTTCTGCTGCATATTAAAATGGTTCAGAAGATAGATTCAAAAGGTCTCAGGTTCCCAAGAAGAAACATAACAGGGGTAATGCATGGCAAGAACAGTTTCTGCTTTCTTCAAAACAGGCATAAATAAGGGAGCGATAGCATTACAGTTTTTGTATAGTACGATGCACTGTGTCTAAGCATAAGACTTCTTTACCCACCTTGCATACAGTTCTCAACTCAGTTTGTGTTTTGAAAAGTTCCCTTGATCTAAGATGTAAAAGGATCAGTGCTTGCAGAGTCTTTTTGAGTACATTCTTTTTGCTAGGGACTGTGTCAGTTCAATCCATCTTGGTCAGTCAAAAATATTTTGTTTGTTTTATTTTTCCACTTCCTAAGCACATTTTCTTTATCCATGGAACTAATCCTCATGAAGTATAGTTAACCCTATATTCCTGGCCCCTTTTAGGCCTGTACAACATATGGCAGCTGTTTGATCCTGTCACTGTAGTGCCTCTTACTGTAGAAAAGAGACAGGACTACACTACAATGAATAGCAAGGGGATTCTTTATTTTGGCTGCTGAAAACAGACAGAGCTACAGTTCTTCCAGGTTTTCTAGCTGCCAGACTGATTAAAACAGCCTGTGCTGCCATGTGTCACCATATAGGATGTCCCTAACTTCTGGCCTGAGCTATGCAGTTATGGAATTAACTTCTGCATACATAACAGTCAACAGACCTCAGCCATCCTGTGGCTCAAGCCTAGCTTTGATGTACAGCCTACCACCCATAACTAATCTGCATGCTAATGGAAGGAAGGCCCAGTGCTCACCTGGGATTTGGGAGACCTGGGTTGAATTTCCTGCTCCTCCATGGATTCATTGTATGACCTTAGGCAAATCATTTAGTGTCTCCGTGCACCATATGCATATCTGTAAAATGGGAACACACAGCACTTCTCTGCCTGCCAGGTGCATTCGAGGATAAAATACAAATCTCTGGTGATGGGGGCCATATAAGTACCTATGATAGTTAGATAAAGCATCTTGCTGTGAGCTGACTTCTTTTTAGAGTATTCTTTTTTTATTGGCGTGACATACTAGCAGGCAATTCTCCCTTCCCCCTCTTGATTTGCTAATTTTGATGTGAGACGGGGGAGAGATTTTTTAATAGAGATTCAGAAACAAAAAGGGAACCAAAGAGGGTAAGGGAAAGTGGGATCAATTTATACCAGTTTGTCTGCTGCTCCTAAAAGTCTTGAACCAGCAAAGTACTTAAGCATGTGTCTATCATTAAGCATGTGAGGCATCCCATTAAAGTCAATCGGGGCTCCTAATATGCTTAAAGGTATGTCTGTGCTTACGTGCTTTGCTAGATCAGGGCCATGGTTACCAGGAATGTTAGCAGTCAGCCTGCCAGTCACCAAGAGGGCAAGCATTCAGATATCGGACAGTGAAAAGGAAGGGCAAAGAGACAGTTATTTCATGCCTCACATTTATGTCTTTTTGAATTATAGTTACTTCGGGTGTTTGTCTTAAATTAATGTTGCTGGCTGCATACTGTGGACATTGTGGTTAAATAATTAGTGCTGTTTTGGTTGTTAGCACTTGTTATTTGCTCTAGCTTCGTTGTCTTTGTCTTCTCCCTGGGAAATTTTGACACATCTCTGTAGTGGGCATTATGGATCAATTTTTTTCTTTTTTTTTTTAAAAAAGTCCCTCTGATGCAGCGTAGGCAGTTCAGATGGCTAAACAGAAAGAAAACACGGCAACAGGTACCAAGGCTTGCTCAGGAGACAAACTTTAGAAACCGAAATCAAAACAAGGGGACATGTGCAAAGTGTATTAAAGATGCCCCTCGCTTGGGGACCAGTTCAGCCCTAAGAGCTAGGATGGTTGAGAGCCAGCCAGCCTGCCTGGAAACATTTCCTTTTTTTTGTCACCAGCATCCTGTTTTAGTGCCCTTCCACGAAACACCTGGGCAACGGGAGATGTGATGGAGTCCTCTGTGGGCAGAGGAGCCTAGCAGTTAGCATCCACTCATTGGCAGGCCAGTGGCAGGGGAGCCCGGGAGCACCCACTCTACCACTCTTTGACCCAGGATCTGAGGAAGGTCAGCAGCATTTGGCCTCTGGGGTAAAAGCTTCTGAGCTACCTTCTCCGAGTCACTTCCTACCACTGCTTCTGGTCCCAGATGGAGGAAAAAGAAAAAAAAGGAAACCAAAACTGCTTGCCCCAGCTGGGCTCTACATAGTCTCATACTTACAGAGAGGCTTCTCCAGCGCCTTTTGGCAGGAACCTTCAGGGTAGGTCTGCGCTTGTCCCTAGCCTCCCACTTCTCCATTTGGAGCATAGTCTGCAGGGTTGGAAGGCCAGTGCCAGCTGGGCCCAGCATAGTCATTTAATCCCTTCCATCCTAGTGTGCGGTTTGTAGGAAGGGAAAGAAAAATTGGAGTTAGCGTTTTGGTTACGAGGGAGAAAGCAGTGCCTTTGGAGCACATATGCACGTACACTGAGGTAATTGCATGTACACAGAAATGTGTAAATTGATGTTTATATTTTTATATGTCTCCTTCTTTTATATACAAATGACCTTTTGTGGTTCTTTTGGCACAGGCACACACATACCCTTTCTTCTGTAGAGACACTTTCTCTGCTGACTTATCTCTGGATCATTTGCCATTCATGCGCTTCAGTTACATCACTATGAGTCACACAACCCACACTCCTTTGAGAAGGGAGCACTGGCTACACCTTCCTTGAATGGTTCTCTTTCATCATTCCGTGTACGGTATGTTTTTCTGAGCTCTTTTATGTACATTTTAAAACAGAATTTCCCATTTGAAGAGCTGCAGAATAAGACTCATGGGTTGCAATCTGGGTAGATATGTCTGCTGTGCTGGTTGCAAGCTCTTCAGTTTTGGGCAGCAGTTTCCATTCTGGGCCCGATTTTCAAAAGAGCTTTGGGCTAGAGGTTTAAGTGTTCAGCACTCAAAGCAGGGACCAGATCTTCAAAAGAGCACAATGCCCAAAATACTAATCATATCTGAACATCTGGTCACTTATTTTTGTGAGCAAATGGGATCTGAGCTCATCTAAAAATATGGCCCCAGTTAAAAGACCTGATACTTCCCCCTCATGTCAACTCTTGCTCTGTAGGTTGCTTTGGTTTAAAACTGAAATATGGGCTGCATTCAAGATGGGTTATCTGGGGGTCTCAATGGCCTTAGCTACATGATGCCAAGGAGGCATCTAAAGAACGGTCATAGAAATAATGTAAGCTGAAAGAAAAAATTCAGTATTTGTTTAACCCTTTAACTGATCTGGATTTGCACAAAATTTGTGATCTACTCGAGCAAGGAATTTATGTGGTTCCGTGGAGCTGAAATAAACGTGAAAGTGATTCGCTGATTTTTAATGGATAAAATGAGCGTTCTAGATTAGAAGGCAAATTCAGTATTAACATAGTCACCTGGAAGAAAAGAACTGACACTGTTATGGGACCTTTTTTACTTACAATATGAAGCTGGTCAGCTCCATCTTGTTTTGTACTGTGTTTTGGCAATGTAAAGCACTATAAAATGGTGAAATATTCTTATTATAATCACATTATCTTATTATAATCCCTGAGAAAATGCTGTTAGGAATTTCTTCTTAATGACATTTTGGGAGACTAGTGGCAGAAATGACTGGGGGATGATTAGAGAGTGAAATCTTCAGTTAAGGGAAGGGCCTGATTCAAACCAACATAGATTGTCCATTACAAGACCTGATTTTTCTCTCATTTACACTGGAACAAATCAGTTGAAATCTACAAGGTCACACCAGTGTAAAACTAGTATCAGTGAAAGGAGAATCAGCCCCATTATATTCATTTTGTATATGGACTATATTTCAGGGAGGAAATATGGTCTTGTGGTTTAGCACCCCCAGATTGAGGTTTTGGCTCTGTGCTCAGTTCCCAATTTTGCCTCAAGCCACTGAATCTCTTTGTGTCTTATATTCAAGCTTTTTTTTCCTTTGGGGGGGAGGGGTTTGTTTTTGTTTTCTTTATATGTTCAGTTGCTTTCTCTTACCCATTGTCTGACTTGTCTATTCAGTGTGTAAACTCGTCAGGGTAAGGATTGTCTCTTACTAAGTGTTTTGGCCCTGATATTAGATAAGGCCTCTAGGTGCTACTGGAATACAAATAAATAATAATGAGAATGAATCAAAATTGGTGAAGAAGGAGGTTTGGGAAACGATGGGGTGGGAGAGACAGCACTTCTTCAGCATAACGTATGTAACATTTTGTGTGGTAACTTCATTCAGACCCAACCTCATTTTATCTGTTGTTGCTTTTGTTATTTCAGTTTGCATAAAGAGATCTTTCTTTCCCTTAATTCTCCGACTGCAGTCAAAAGGATTGTGAAGGGATAAACAAGTATGTCATGTTACCAACCACTGTTGGAACAGGCTTAAAAGGAAAAAGATTGAAACCTTTAATATAAATAAATAAAAAAAGAGAGCCATAAAAACTTTCATCACCACTTTAAACAGGCAATTTTAAAAGTGTTTGAATTTATCTTTATTTGGTTGAACATATGCTATTTGCTTCAGAAAAGAAAGTCCTTTTCATGTATCTTTAAAGCCTTTTCCCCCCTGAATATTATCTCTCTTACTTTTGTGAAACAATTACAATTTTTAAAGTGCAGTTTGCCTGGGGTTTTTTTTTTTTGTTTGTTTGTTTTTTTTAGTCAGAAAACAATTATGCTTCAGTCTGATGAATTCCCATGGCAGATTTTTTGAAAAGATTCCTTTCCCCCCCTTCCTTCTAAAATACTATAACAGAATTTTGTACAAATATCTCCCTGAAAGTGAGAGCAGCCCATTGTAACACATAGGGACAGAGTGAAATGCAGCATTAAACCCATATTTTCTGTCTTAAAATGTTGTTTTGTTTGATGGGAAAAAACCAAACAAATGGGCTTTAATCTTTTATTATTGCTGTATTTCAATAAGGCCCTCTCAGAGTTTTGCTAATTATGATACTAAAAAGCTTTATTTCAGTGACCATATAGATTCCATCAGGAATTACCTGAAACACACAGTACTAGCTATGTCACTGCCACAACCGGTGCTAATTAATGGTAAAAAATGGTGATAACAGCTGAGGCCTCAATCTTTGGGTCAGCCAAGCTCTGATGAAAGCAGGACCCACAGGATTGTGATAAAGTTAGTTTTACAACTCCATTATGTCCCTCTGATCCTGTAGCTAGCTGGAAGATGGTTCAGCTTCTGCTGAAAGTTAAAACAACTTCAGTATATTATTGATACAGTGTAATGAAATTGCAGTCAGTTATTGATTGATACCATGCAGTGAAACAAACGTCTGTTACAGTGCTGTGCTATTTTCTGCTCTTCTTTTATCATTTTCAGGGTTTGTCTACACACTGAAGTTGGCACCAGTTTAACTTAAATTGGTTTAGTTAAAACCAGGGCAACTTTTGTGTGTGGATCTTCTTATACTATATATAGATTTAAATATATACTGGCTATATTAGTTTAGCTTGTATCTGTAAATTTACCAACATGAGCTAAACTGATATATACCAGTTTTAAACTGGTATAAGAATGTTTTCACATGAAGTTGAACCAGTTTTACTAAATTGGTATGCAATCACATCATCAGTTAAGCCAGTACAAAGGTGTCTGTAGATCAGGTTTGTCATCTCACCCCTCCATGGCTGCTGAAAAGGAAAGGAGGTGTATAATATTGCTGCTTTTTCCACCTGGCTGTTTCAAGGAGGTCTGTATGTCCACTCTTTCCCCAAAACCTAGAAGATAGGGAGGGATAATACTATCTCTTTTCTATTGGGTTGCTGCTTTCCTATGTGTAAGCTAGAATCACACCCACAAACGCCTCAAGAACTTCATGTAAGATCAGAACAGTTGCCTGTGGTTCTAAATGTCCAGCCTGTATATCACTGACCCAAAATAAAACTCTTCTACCATAAACAGCACTTAGATTGTTGAGTGAAAAATGATACGTATAAAACTCACAAGAGAAAGGTGATGCCATAGAAGTTAAATTTCTACTACTAAATTCAAAATTTAGGGAAAGATATGGCTGTAGATTCCTAGGAAATTCAGAGAGAGCTTGTGACAGGAAAATTTTAGGGAGCTAAAGGTCATTAATATATATACACATTTAAAATATAGTAAAATAAATAACAAATATTGGATGTCAAATAACAGTCATTTGAGCAACAAAAACTAATCACATGTATGATTTTACAGAATTGAAATATAAAAATAAGGCAGTATGACTTTAAAATGACAAAGACGTTAACACATTGCAGTTCCAATGAAATAGAGTAGAACAAATCTGATTGGTCGCTGGTCAGTTTGTGCCTGATGCCTAATCGAGAGCTTATTTTTTACCACAGTCCCCAGGGTACTGCTTTATCTTCAAAGCTGAAGCCAAGAAAATTCACATCTTTAAGTTGTCCGCAGGCTGTTTTTTCTTTTTCTTTTTTCCTCTCCAGTACTCCATCCTGGTTCATTTGAACAATCCTATTTATCCCTGGTCAAAACATGCAAAACCCTGATGAAAGAAAGCAAATATGAAAAAAAAAGTAATGGAGCTCTTTAGATCAACAACAACACTACTTTTATCCATCTGGCCTCTTCTGGATCCCTGGGAATGTTTAGTTCATCCACCAGGCTTTAGCAAGGTAATTTTGATAAAGTTGGCTCATAAACAGGCTTGAGGCAGGAGAATTTACATAAGTGGCCACTAAATTGTACATACAATGGCTTATAGAGACATGGCAGTTTCCAGGGAAGCTTTTCAAAGGCACAAGGGAGAGGGAAACACCCAAATACTATTTAAAAGGCTGTAGAAGTTGGGCGCTTAAGTCCTATTTGTGTCTTTGAAAATCTCCTATTTCAGGTTTGACTGTGTAAAATCAGCAGTTAGGCTGCAACCTGCCCACTGTGTTCACAACTGCTGTCAGATGGGTGAAATTCATCCCTGTACAGAGGGACAGCACAAATCCTATGCACTGCCTAAGTCCCATTAAGCCATTTACACAAGGTTGGCTTTCACCCTAATATATGCAGATGTAGATGCACTTTGGCATATAGTGTTTCCACATATACATTTCTTGAAAATTTGGCACATTATGTGCTTGAAATTGTTCATGACCCTCTTTATCTCCCATAATTATTTTATTCCTCTGGAATGTGGCTTGGCATGGAGCTCTGAATCTCCTCATTTCAGGACATATAGTGTTGGTTTACCTGTGGCTTGCATGTGACTGTATCTTAATGGGAACTAGAAGAAGAGGTCAAGGTTATTTAGTTTCCATGCTTCCCCATCTTTTAAAAGGTTTAAATAAAGACTGGCAGGTGTGCTAATGTTGATAATTACCACTGTCAGCTTGGGAGAGAATCAATGATCACCTAATGCCAAAACAGGTTTTAAAAACAGATCCTGAGAACTGAAAAGTCAAAGTCATTAATCAACTTATAGTATGATCTATATGAGACAAACTACATCCTCTCAGCAGGGAAAACATGTCGTCTCTTGTTCTTGTGTGTTATCTCTTAATTTATATCTCATGCAGATTTGTCTGGCTCTTGGAAGCTCAGTCCAGTTTGTGGCTAGCAAACATGTCTGAAACCAGGATTGTACACTTGTTCAGACATAGCAGTTTGCAGCGACACTAAAAATTGTCAGTTGTGTTGCAGCTATGGGCCTGCAAGTATTGCACAAAAATAAATTAATAAATAAAAATCCCTGTCTATATGGCAGAAGAAAACCATATGCTAGCAACTGTTAGATAGGAAATCATTGTTAGCAAGAATTGCCATATCAGAACTGTATTGGGTTACTGTGTTGGAACACACTTATAGTGTGTTGGCAGGTAAGAAAAATCATAATAATCCTTTTAGTTAAGCAGCATTTTATATCAAGGATGTCAATATACTTTACGATCATTAGTTACACCTCCAAATATACCTTAATTGGGGCAAATTTTTACACTGAGTCAATCAGAAGACTTCTATAGTAAAGTACTTCTCAATGGTGACAGAATATGGCCCTTAATAAATAACAGAAGGTGTTGAGAACCTTACCCTGGGTTAAATTAATAGATGTGTGGCCAAAAGGGACCACTGTGATAATTTAATCTGCCCTCTTGTATTACACAGTCAATATCACTTTGATGAAAATGTGTGGGAAGTAGACTTGTCTGAAATCCTAAAGTCATCTTTATGACACTAAAATGTTCCCTAAATGTGTCCCCTTACTTTTGATTTTCTATTTATTGTTAACCATATGAGGTAAAAATTTCTCACTATATTTCTGATATTATACTCAGCTTTGAGTTTTTCAAAGCTGTGTAAGAGATATAAAATAAATGAGAATTGAAAATCCTAACCTTCTAACCACTAAGCCATCAACCCTTGTACTTATATGGCCCCGATCCTCAAAGTGCCTCCCTGATGGTATGGTTGTATAACAATTTTTTCAGTCTCTCCCACACTTAGTCTTCTGTG
Source organism: Mesoclemmys tuberculata (assembly GCA_007922155.1). Classification (NCBI taxonomy): domain Eukaryota; kingdom Metazoa; phylum Chordata; order Testudines; family Chelidae; genus Mesoclemmys; species Mesoclemmys tuberculata. Next base: position 24,574,018 of record ML675611.1, on the reverse strand, counting down.
TCACCAGTGCTCATTATGATCTTTTGTGGATGCTAACTCTCTAACCAAGCTCTGGATAGGTATCTCTGGATGAGAGAATCTTCCTTTCATGCAAGTTCCCAGATGGAGGAAGAACAGCTCCTGACAAATAAATTCTTAAATTTGGGCTGAACCAGTTACCAACTTTTTGAGAGTTTCTTCAATGAGCTAAAGGAAAAAAACTACATCAACACCACGTTATTTTCAGCTTCCAGATATGGCTCACCAAACCATGACCCTTGTTTTGCTCAGGGCATTCAGCAACTTGTTTACACTTCTAAAAGAAAGAAAAAAAGAGTTTTCAGAAATGCTCCTTCTCCCATCTGCATGATGTCAAGGCCCCAGAACAAACAATATGACGGGTCATGTTAGCTAACAAACATACAGTGCTATTGCAGGTTTTCTTTTTTTTTTTTCTTTTTTTCACCATGAAGGACTAGGGAAGTCACAGCTGAATGGAGAAAAGTAAAAATAATAACTATTTTAAAAAATTGAAAGGAGATGGAGATTGGCAATTATTGTTCCTAAGATATAATTCCTTTCTCTAGTGAAATAATGGTATAAATCTGTTTTGCACAGCTCTAATAAAAGTACACTCATTTTGACCCAAAATATATTATGGCTGTGTGCCTGCAACATTTTTGCACATGTAATTGACTTGCAGATAGTAATCTGGGCATTTGTCCTTTAACTACAGGAAGCTAGTGCAAACCAGGTGGTTAGACAGGCAACTATCTGATTTTCCCTTGCAATTCATTTTGCAGGTGCAAAAAATATTGTTTCAAATTTTATCCTTGCAAATTGCACGTTCAAGCAATTTTGAAAAATTGGGGAAAAGAAGTCAGTCCTTTTGAAAAAAATATCCCCCCTTAATCCTATTAGACAAGCTTGATTGCTTATTTGGACAACGTAGCAAAATTACTGGCTGAAGGGAAAGTGGCAGATGTAATATACTTGTATTTTAAACACAATTTTACTTGAAAATGTAATTGAAATTGGCATGGACAGAAACAGTGTTATGTGGATTGAAAACAAATGTTTATGGGTAAATGGGTAAACAAGACTTCAAAGAAAGGACAATGATAAACCACAATGTACTGATTTGGGGGTGATGCCTACTAGGGCCCAAAGGGATCATGTTGGACCTTGTTTAACATTTTCGTTAGTGATCTAGAACAAGGAGTAAACAACATATTGACCAAATTAGCAGATGATTCCAAATTGGGAGACGATGTAAATGACAGGACAGAGGAATAAAATGAGTAGATTATAAAGCATGAGCAGAAAGTAACAAAATAAAATTCCACTTTCATTGCTTGTGTCTAACCGTAGTAGTTTACAGTTTTACAATACACAGCTATTTTATAGGACAGGAAAACCAGGACCAGCTGGGATCCTGAGGAAGACCTAGGAGCAACACTGGACAATTACCAATAGATATGAGCTTTCTATCTAACATGACGTGTCTCTGCATGTCTTCAATCTTGACCAAATGGAATATTGTATTCAATTAAGGGTACCTGATTTCCAAAAACAATGGAGAGTTTGCAGCAACACACAAACAATAGAAGTCAGGGACTACAGAGCAAAGATTATGCTAAATATAGTTATTGGGAAATATTAAGAGCAAAGGAAGTACACATCTGGATAATTAAGAACTAAGGGGAGGGGCACAATAACTGCACAGATATTTTAAAGCTGAAAACAAAATAGAGAAAGAGAAATTATTTACGGTGAGGAAAGGGGCTATAACTGAAAGCAACAGGTTGGAACTTAATAAAGAGAAAATTAGAGTGAATAAGTAGGAAAATATACCTTGCATTGAGGCATAGTAAGCTATGGAATGGTTGTCTTAAGAAAGTGGTAGAATCTCTATGTCTAGGGACATTAACATCTGGACTAAACCAAAACTAGGGCTCAGACCCTCAGCTGGTGTAAACTGTCATAGCTCGAGTGTCTTCAGTGATGCTCTTACAATTTAGGATCTGTGCAGATATAAGACCTGGATGAACAAATATATTGTCTTTTATGCACTGAGCAAACTTTTATATAAGTGTATACAAGCCTATAAACCTGAGTTAGGACAGAAGTGGCTGCAAAGCTTGACCATCCCCTAAGGGCATTTCCTTGCAGCACAAGGAATTCATGAAGGTACCATTTATACCTCCCTGTACCAGATTACATGAGGCTTGTGCAATATTATATAGTAAGGGGTGTTCAGGAAGTGTCTGAATACCATGTTGCATGTCAGCATGTATGTAAGAGAAAATTATTATCCATAGATGTTCTGTAAAGTCTAGTATTACTATGGCGATCAGGTTTATCAAGCAACAAACTGTTCAAAGTACTGTAACATAAGAGAATTGCACAATGGGGAATGGAGTGAATGGGTTTGTCCTACGACACGGGTAGCCTGTCAGTGGAGCAAAATGTAAGGAAATTTTTTTTTAAGTATGTGAGGCTCTTTTAAATGAATCAGAAGAGGACTTTGCCAGTATTGTTCTAGAGTGAATTGTGGTATGAAGCCTGCAAGATAGAGCTAGTGCAGTCATACAGCTTCAGCAGGAGCACGGAAAGGCATGGTGCATCACACAGCGATAGTGCCTCCTGGAACACAGGAGTATGGCCACAGAAACACACAAACTGAATGGGTGCAGTGCATGATCCTGCTTGCCTATCAATAGGAGTGATACATTTCAGTAGCAAAGGCTATTATTATGGCAGCTGTCATCAGATGGCACTGTTACACATACTCTTCCAAGTCCTTTTTCTTAGCATGTGAGCAAATGTTCAGTCTTGTGATGACATGCTGTATATTGTTGGTTTTATTACGCAAGGCTCAGCTTCTAGATAGAAGGATCCAGGTGAGCAGCAAGGAGCAATTGTGCTTTGGCTTGGTCACTGATTGCAGTCAATTATTGGGCGGAATAGCTCCTTGGGAACTGGGCATTGATGTTGGGTTGCGATTTCTAAGAGACATGGACCTGTATATTTTTTGTGACCTTTGGAAATGCATCAGGTTGGGGTGGGCACCTCATGCCACCTTAAAGGACTCAAACACATTCAGGCCTTTACTGTCAAAAGCTTCCTTAATTGTGTATAACAACATCAGTACAGTATAACTCAAAGTAGTAATTGCATTTATAGAGTTCTCCTTTCATCCTGAAGAGTCCTTGAGCACTTTATGCACTCATCTGCCACTGAAATGGGGTGCCACCTCTGGGGTGGAAGCCAACAGCCATTCGGCATCAGTGATACTAAACTCTAGTATCACTGATGCCGAATGGCTGCTGGCTTCCGCCCCAGAGGTAGAGTATTTAAACAAGATAAATGGATACAAGAGAATCCATCTGTTAGTTTGCCAGTCAATTTGTAGATACAAGTAGATCAACAGCAAGTTATGATACTCATCTGTGCCAGATCCTTGCCAACGTTTCTAACAGAGCACAGGCAAGCATAAGGAAGTAATTTGTTCTGCGTTAGTGGTGTTGTCAGCATGCCTCTGAGATCTCTTTGCATTTTTAGGTACCAGAATTCTCCCTGGGCAAGATCTGATGTTATCAATATGTGCCTCCATCTATATCAGGACACACAGGTAGGTGCTACAACCTTTTGCTCAGCTCCAGTCCGTGACTTTTGCCAAAGACTTCAGCCGAAGCTCCTCACAGGAGGAGTGCCCAGAAACTTTTGGCTCCAAAATCAAGATTAGGATCCATGAGAGCCAAGTTGTAGAAGCCTCCTGGAGTCTCTGAGGCCTAAACCACGGAAAATGAAATTTGCTCTGAATAGAGCCCTGATAGATCAAACATTCAGAATAGAGTAAACATCTTTGACAATGAGTTGAAGATTTTGTAGCAATGCAATTTTTCTTAGTAATTTGTCCAGATGTAAATGTCCTTACTTCTTCTAAGTTCATTTCTCATTAATTATTTTCTCACAATGGTTTGTTTGAACATAAAAAGGCAACCAAATTCCTGCTACAACAGGAACTTTACTGTACTAGTGTATGTGTTATAGTATCTTATGTTCCATCATGGAGATTTAATCAAATGCACTAAGATGATAGACTGTAATACAGATTTTCCAAGAATGTACATTAAAGGGGTCCTTACGTTCTGACAAAACTAGGGGGCAAAAAGATGATAGTATGTTTCAGCATACACTAGTCTATGAAGGATTAACCAACCTATTGGGAAACCTACCTTGGTCTCTGCTACTCCAAGTACTTGACTATTTGTGAGTCATTATGGCCTTGTTTGGTTGTCTGATGAATTCTGTAAACTGGGGTACCGTATATCACACAGCAGCGCTGTATATCATTCCATTCTCTAATAGGAACGTACAACAACCATTGATTGCAAACAGGCTCTTTTAAAGATTCACTATGCTGTTTGGCATTTCCAAATGTTTTTTATGTTGGCACGCTATTATAATAACTCATAGGGGATCAAAATGCATGTAACTTATTCCAAAGTATTCCACATGCTAATTAAATAAACAGAAGTGCACTTGTCCCTACTTCCCCCATCAAAAAAGAATATACTTCTCCTCCAGAACAGTATTTCACTTCAGCTTCTCTTCTTTATGTATCATACCAAACCTTCCCTCCCAACCCTCAACATTTATATTCCTGTTCACTGACTCTCATGTTACTGTCTCTGTCTCTTCATATATCTAAAATATTAAAGTGAAGCAAGGTAATGAGTCACTTTTTATCTCTCCAAGGAGGAGAAAGGAAGATGACACACACTCTACTGATCTTCCTGAGAAAAGTACAGCATGTGTAGAGGGATTTTTTGTTTTTATTTAATCTTTATCACAACTGCATAGCTAGAGTCATTCTGCTATTATGAAAAAAGGCAAATAAAAACAGCAAGAGCAATGCTACCAATAACAGCACTTTTCATGTTCCGTTCAGGGCACAGGGCATTTTTTGCAGCCAAAGATATTCATGTCTAAAATATGTTCAATACGTATTAATTTCAAGTAAAATAAGCATTCCCTTGATGAGCATATGTAAGTCCCATTAGCATTACTCATCCATATAAACCAAAGGGAGAATAACCTGTTAGAGTTAATTATGTCCTCACGTATGAAGCCATAAGAAAAATACACCACTAGAATTTTATGATCAGACTTATGTCTTCCTGTGGATAGTGGATATTACTAAAGGGTGTCGTGCACAAAAAGCAAATGAGGGTTGATCCCTGATTTGGCATTTAAGAAACATATTCTGTCTAGGCCTCTCTTTCTCTCCAGGTCCTCATCACTGTAGTGTCTGTATGTCTTTTCAGACAATTAAAGTAGGCAGCTCCCTCATTAACGACAGGTGCATGTAGTGTTTGCTCCCACCATGCATTTACGAAGGAAAACGTGAAGGGTGCAAGCAGAATGCACAGGTAAGATGAGTTTGGCAGAAGAGATGTTTCTGCTATGGAATTTTCAAGGAAGTTTAACTGGGTGCAAATGCTCTATGTGGTACAAGCAGTTTGCACCCAAAACTGTGTCCATAATTGCCTCTGCCAGAGGAACAGCCAAAACCAGCTGCTCCACATTGTCTCATTAAATCTGCCATTTTACACACAGCAGCCAGAGACAAACAGGCAGTCGCTTGGCAGGAGCTTGTGGCTGCTTGGCACTGTAGCAGAAGCATGTTTGTCCCTCATAATGTGGCCAACCTGAGGCATAGAGAGAAGGAGAAAGGGAGGAGGAGGAGGGTCACAGGCAGTGCAGAGCAGAGCCATATCACTGCAAGAGGATTTACAAGTTGCAGGTTAGGTTTCTCAGTATGCAACAGGAACAACTCCCTGCAAAGACAGAGGAGAGGCACGCAAATTATCCTGAATCTGTGAGGAGTTAGCAGAGAAACTGGCGCATTCCATGCAAAGGAACCATGGGCTAACTATGGGTGATTTCAGTCACCACTGCTCGGCAGTATGACAACAGGCACTTGTCACAGAATCCTCCAGTGACACCAGAAGGATTCCAGCCAGTCTGCCACCTTCTCTAGGATTCTGAGTACCATTGTCAAAGGCATCACGAGCCCCAAGCACAGGCAGCGCTAAGTCGGGAGTGAATTTCATAACAATTACACCTTTCACACTGGTCCTGGGTCTGCGAGACAGTGTGGCCTGGTGAAACTCTGCATCACGGAGGTAGTGGCAGTGAATGCAGGGACGTGTTTTGATTCCTATATTTTAAGGTGATCTGGCTTTTCAGTTCAAAGGAAGGAGCCACAGGGTGGCAGGCAACTGGATAACTGGTGGGGGCTCTTCCAGTATTATTATTGGGACACTTCTTCCCTAAGAGAAATATTTTTCTCTATTTCAGGAAACCTCCTATTTCCTTAAAGCCTCAGCTCATGACTCCTCTTCCAAATCCCCATGGCCCCTCAGAGGAAGTCATAATGAGGCTGACCATGCCAACAAAATGCATTACTTCTCTGAATAGATAGTGGACTTTTCACTACCCTGATATCTTCTCCCTTTTCCTGAGGACATTGTTAGTGATTGTAAGGCCACCCAGCTGCTGGAAATTCTGGCCAGCCTTCAGCTGCAGTAGGGTGAGATTGTGGGACATTTACAAGTGGATACCTCACATGCATTTTCTTTCCCTCAGGATTTTGCTTGGTCACCAGGTGTCATGACAAATGTGGCAGCATCCAACACAACCACAAGTGCCTCCTGTTGAGCAGTTATGATGGTGCAATAGCAATGACAGTCACTGGAAGTTAGCCAATGACCCTATAAGTGATATACTCTGTGCTCTATTCCTGCCTGTACAGAGAAGCCATGTAGGACTATGTTCCCAAATCCATCCACTGTTCCCAAATATGCCAGGTCAGCTGACTTTTTCAGGCGAGCTAGTGTGGAGAAAAATGGAGTGAAACTTGCTGTATACACAACCTTCTTTGGGTCCATGAGAACAAAGCAGAGCATTATTTGCCACCCCAGCTAATTCTAAGCACTGAAGGTTGAAACGCTCTCCAAAACCTGTTTCAGGCTTCAGGAGCATGTAGTATTTTGTCTGAACTGAACTTAATGAAAGAAAGTGAGGCGGTTAACTCTCAGCTGTGCTTAGGGAAAGCCCTCCAAAAATCTGCACCAGAATTGACGGGACCTAACTGTGTAGAAGGCATCTTGCATCCTAAAACCCATGAGAAGACAATAAAGGCCTCTGAGTATTTTGCCAGATCACTAGTGGCTCTGCTTATGTAGAACATGTTTATACAAGAAATTACAAAAAGGGCACAATATTGTCTGCATTCCAGAGTAGAGTAGCATATTGTACAACTAATGGGGAAAAAATAAACCCCCAAGGATATAGCTCTTGTTACTTGAGAGAAGCTAAAAAAGAATGGTTGGTTTAGTAAATGCTTTTAATTAGATGCCATACTTTTGAATAAGATGAGGTTTTGAAACTTTCTCCTTCTTATTAGAAAGTATATTCAAAACCTACTCCTCTTTAAACTCTTCTTCCTTAGATTTATATTATTATTTACATTTATTTAGATTTTATTTTTTCTTGAGATTTAATCTTTATCTTTCCAAAGCTGAGAGAGACACAAAGAGAAAGAACATGAGATGCATTCAAATCCATACTGGAATCTTCACTGTTAAGGCAAACTGGGGACACTCCCAACTGTCGTGTCTTAAGAAGCAAAGTTTACTATTTCCTGTTGATGCTATTTTTTTAAAAGTTTATTGTATTTTGGGGTTTTTTTTGGAAATACAAAATAAATTCTTATAACCAAACCCATGGAATTTCAAGTAAAAGCAATCTATGCTGAGTATATCTCACAGCACTGAAAATAATACCTTTACAGGTACAGAAAGTAGGAAGGGCCACTTTCAAACACATGCCTCTCAGACAGTGCGAGTTCCATGCAATCGGTGCCTGTATTCAGAGCAACTCATGCAATGGTACGTGTTTCCTATATTATACACAACGTATAGACAGAGAATCTGTGTTCAGGGTACTGTAACACAGCCCTCTTCTCTGCTATTCCCTTCTCCTGGCATCAGGGTGGATGTAATTCTTCTCATGCATTATTGATAGGCCCAAAAGCCTGCCAAGCTAGCCTGCTTTTTTTGTGACAGACAAAGGAGGGTACATGGATGGCACCTCTCACTGCTCGGGGCTCTGCTTTCATTAAGAACATTTTCTGCCTGTTCTCCAAGGGCACCCTCTGTCAGACATTGCCATGCAATGAAAAAAGGCTTTGAAGTCCAGTGAATAGAAACAAAATGAATTAGCGTTCAGGTGTTCGTGCAACCTGATTACAAAGGCCCAATTCAGTGCCGTCCTTCACACCTTTACACTTGCCCCTGCATAATCTGCACATCTTTTAGGCTCTCTGCCTTTCCAGTCCCTCTCCCTCCCCCATGCACATCTCCCATCCCTTTATTTCCTAATGCTTGCAGGTCCTCCAGGAAGACACAAGCACTTACAGTTGTTGAATGATTAAATATTTATAATCAGGGCAATGAGTGAGGTGTTGAATAATAAATGCTAAGGTTGAGGCGGCCTTAGATAATTTCTGCAGATTTCTTCATCCACAGCCTCTTTGATTCTAAGGCAAAATCCTTTTAATTAACAAAAACTTTTTTTTTTTACAGCTGTGACAGTTGATAGTCCTTTATCACTGTTTTGTTCGTGAACCTTAACCTTGCCACAGTGCTAGAGCTGTCATTAAAATCTTAGATAGACATGCATAAAATTTACATTGGTTGTTGCTTCCTAGCATGCTGTTCATTTCATTTTATTTTTGCCCACATTACCTTAGATTCTCATACATCAGCTGTGTATTTAGCTGAGAAATTGAAATCTGTATAATAAATGGTCAATCTAGCTATTCAGAGGCAGAGCTGCAATATGTGTTACTGGGGATTGAGAGTAATCATTATATAAAGTTTCTGTATAGAACTGTAACTGTAGACAGTACAGCACTTCACAAAAGGGACTGGGGTCCAGATTCTCTTCTGGAGTAAATCTATTGACTTCAATAGAGTTTCGCCAGCAGAGAAATCAGCCTTACATGTCAATTCTCATGCTGAAAAGTTTACACAGATCTACCATTGAGATTTTATTGTGAGTCTTGCAGTATGTGTTGTTTTTCTTAAAATCCAAGCTACTGGAGTCGTGTGATTAGGTGAGACTCTCAGCTTTCATGTGTTTTAAAAAAAGCAAGTTTCCACCCTTTTGCCTTCATAGTTGTGAAGAAAATGTGACCCTTTAAAGGTTCAAAAGGCATGAAGCAAATAAAGGGATCCTCAAAGTGATCGTCTTAAAAAATTTCATTTAAAAAATGGTTTTTGTGGGACTTGATTGGTGATTTTTTGATGCTTAATATTGGAAGGTCTACTTGCAGTATGACACTAATAGTGTAGATCAGGGCTCAAGGAGACCATTGTTGAAGAGACTAATATTTGGATGGGTTCAAGAAAGAAATAGCCAAAAGCAGGAGACAGCTCAGTGTTCTTTAATTCTATTCCAATCTCTGCCACACACTGGGCAATCGATTTAACCCTTCTGTAAAATGGGCACCACGGTATTTTCCCATAATACTGAGCTGCCTGGAGGCTTGATAAATTATCTCTAACATATTTTATGCTCCTCAGATAAAAAGGGGTATGAAACTGCAAAACATTATTATTTTAACTGACATAGTAAACCTTAGAAAGAAATGAAATATTGAGAATAAATTATTTTAACATAGTCTACCCATGAGCTGATGAGAAATACCCTTCCTGATACAGTTCATTATTTAACTTCTCAGATATAAATAAAAAATAAGATAAATTAAGTCGTCCACTGCAACTCAGCTCTTGAAATACAAAAGGGAATAGGGGCTGACTTCATGTCAAAACAGCATCATGCTGGTGGAAAATATGGTTTCTCTTTAATTCATGCTGCTGTTCTAGTCATGTTATCATTTGGCTCAGGTAACTTGTAATATCATGATGTCCTGAAGCGAGAGAAGGTGTTGGAATTGGAATGCATGAAGAAGGAAAATGGTGACATCCCTGCAGACTGCAATGGTCAATGGGCACCAAAATATTTACCCTGTGTATCTGTGCAACTCTGAACACCAGGATCATGCAACTATAGCAAGTGGCAAGCTGAGACTTCTGATTTTCTGCTAAACTCTGTTTGTTTTACAGGAACTTTATCCTCCCACTTTGCTGGTCTGTTTTGTCCACCTGTTGTGTCCTGTCTGACTCCAGAGCCTGAATCCTTCAAACACTCATGCTTGTACTTATCTTTGAACAACTTTTAGAAAAAAGATGTTTATTCCAATAAGACGGCTCATGTGCCTAGAGTTAAGCATGTGAACAAACATCTGCAGGGATCAGGCCCCAGATTGTAAACTCTCTGGGGTAGGGAATGTCTTGTTAGCTATCTCTACAGTGCCTAACCTAGTAATGCCCAGATCCTTGACTGTGATTCCTAAACACGACTATGTCAATATGATTATTGTGATTATATAATTCTTGTTGTATTATCTTCCTTTCTTTAGTGTTTGAGCAAATCACCTTAAAACCATTCATTTTAAAATGGCTTAAACACCATAACTGTGTTTCCTCATTATCTGCTACTCCAACATCATAATTTTCTTTTGTCCAAATCTGGTGTTGGTGGACTCAATTCTGGTTTTACATTGATGTAAATCCATTGGTTTCTACAGAGTACGCCTGATGTACACTGATTAAGTGAGATAAAAATCAGGCACTGCATCTGTAGACAAAGGGCTTGATTCTCATTTATACTAGACACTTTCCCCTATTTTGGCAATATGACGGGACCTTATAGTATGTATAGTGTAATTAGAATCCACTTTAAAACTCCTTTCCTTTGCCAGGACAATGTAAAGAATCCTAAGTGTAAATGAGAATAAGGTCCAAATGGTGAAACATACTGTATTCTTCCCCGCAGAACCACCAATTACTTCCACAGATTACTTCAGTTTCAGTGTAGATCAAATGCCTGTACTGAAAGTTCACTCTGAAACCTACTATACACTTAAAAACTTTGCTAGTATAAAATGCTTTTGTTTGTATGGAGTATTTGACTCAGGGGACTGGTATACATTATAGCAGCAAAAAATCGTATTCCAACATAAGCTGTGTCTCCACTAAGAGGGTTTGTGGACATAGTGATGTCAGCAACCAATTTCTAGTGTAGACAAGGCCTAAAACATTGTCAACCTAAGCAAAGAAATGCAACTGCTTGAGATTTTAAGTCTCACTACAGGCACATGGATTCTCTTAACTAGTCATATGAAGAAACTGAAAGCCTTGGAACAGGTAAAGCACCTATTCCATCATATTGATAGAATAGCCTCCCTTGTCAGTTTCTCTGCACAGTTCCAATGATGCTATCCACTAGAAACCAGGAGTTATACATATGCTGGGTAGCATCTTTGGTACTTAAGTATGCAAAATATTTTAACTAGAAAGGTAAGCTTGAAAGACAGTGTTGTCCAGTTGGTGGAGCAATCCACTCAGACACAAAAGACCTGGGTTAAATTCCCAGCCACTGACTCTCTATATAACACTGGACAAGTAATTTCACCTCTCCTTCCCTTTGTCTGTCTGTTTAAATTTGTAACAAGTGGGAGACAGGGACTGTCTCTTACTCTGTGTTTGTACAGTGCCTAGCACAATGAAGTTCTCATATATCTTGACTTTAGCAAAGCTTTTGATACGGTCTCCCACAGTATTCTTACCAGCAAGTTAAAAAAGTATGGGTTGGATGAATGGACTATAAAATGGATAGAGAACTGGCTAGAGCAAAGGGCTCAACGAGTAGTAATCAATGGTTCCATGTCTAGCTGGCAGCCAATCACAAGTGGAGTGCCCCAGGGGCCAGTCCTGGGGCCAGTTTTGTTCAACATCTTCATTAATGATCTGGAGGATGGGGTAGATTGCACTCTCAGCAAGTTTGCAGATGTAAGCTAGTAAGCTACGGGGAGTGGTAGATACCCTGGAAGGGAGGGATAGGATACAGAAGGACCTAAACAAATTGGAGGATTGGGCCAAAAGAAATCTGATGAGGTTAAACAAGAACAATTGCAGAGTCCTGCACTTAGGACAGAAGAGTCCCATGCACAGCTACAGACTGGGGACCGACGAGCTAGGCAGCAGTTCGGCAGAAGAGGATCTGGGGGTTACAGTGGATAAGAAGCTGGATATGAGTTAGCAGTGTGCCCTAGTTGCCAAGAAGGCTAACGGCATATTGAGCTGCGTTAGTAAGAGCATTGCCAGCAGATCGTGGGAAGTGATTATTCCCCTCTATTTGGCATTGGTGAGGCCACATTTGAAGAATTGTGCCCAGTTTTAGGCCCCCCACTGCAAAAAGGATGTGGACAAGTTGGAGACAGTCCAGTGGATGGAAACAAAAATGGTAAGGGGGCTGGAGCACAAGACTTATGAGGAGGGGCTGAAAGAAGTAGGCTTGTTTAGTCTGCAGAAGAGAAGAATGAAGGGGGATTTGATAGCAGCCTTTAACTACCTGAAAGGGGGTTCCAGGGAGGATGGAGCTAGGCTGTTTTCAGTGGTGGCAGATGACAGAACAAGGAGCAATGGTCTCAAGTTGCAGTGAGGGAGGTCTAGGTTGGATATTAGGAAAAAGTTTTTCACTAGGAGCGTGGTGAAGCACGGGAACAGGTTACCTAGGGAGGTGGTGGTATCTCCATCTTTAGAGGTTTTAAGCTGCCTCTTGACAAAACCCTCGCCGAGATGATTTAGCTGAGGATAGTCCTGCTTTGAGCAGGGGGTTGGACTAGATGACCTCCTGAGGTCCCTTCCAACTCTAATATTCTATGATTCTAGGGGCTAAGAGAATACACAATTATAGATAATAATAATCAGTGGAGAAACTGCCAAAAAAAGGTATTTGCCACCCTCCTGAAAGCATCTGGAACTCAATAGAAATCATTTGATTAATTAACAAATCATATTTTAAGAAAAGAAAAATAACCAACTTGTATAAATATATTTGTTGGGAGGTGGATGCAAAAACTACATAGCTTAACTATATTTTTGCTTTTAATATTTTTGCCCTAATAACATTACATCATATCCGTTTTATCCTTGTTTTCCCTTTGTCCCACTCATCTTTATATCAGCCTTCAAGCAACCTGAAGCCCATAGCAATAGTCTATGAGTTGCAACTATAGCAATGTATACAGCTCAGTCGTAAAAGGTTACTTAGAATTGCCTCCTAATTTTGTTTTCTCTCCCCACCAAGGAGGTAATTGCTAACCCAAGAGCTAAATAGATTGATCACCAGTTGCCAAGCCTGCTGATAAGTTCCAGGCATGTATTTTCCAGTAGGGGCCACTACAGAGCATTACATGGGGAATCTGGAAAGAGAAAATGAGAATATTATAACAGAAGGAACCAGGTAAATATGAAAAATGCTTCAGCGGAAGATTAATCCTTCCTGTAGTCCAGCGTTAAAGTAATAAAAGGTTTATGATTCATTTCTTACATTATAATGGAGGAGGCAATTAGTAATTACTGGATTTATAGTATTTGTTGTGTTAACTCAGCCAATAAAATACACAGCAAAACTGGGTTTTTTGTAGCACATTCATTGCAAACTAATGTTCTTGAAGCATTAAAAATGCAATCTAGTGCACTGCACTCCATGTGTTATTACTGAAAGAAAGATGGTCCTCCAATGTACACGGACGATCAGTATTAAGAACTCAAATATTTCCTTCATTTTTTTCCCGAGGAAAGGTTAAACAATCTAACTCTAGTAATAAGATTTAGCACAAAACCCACAGCTGCTTAATGTCTATTGTTAGAAGGCTAAGTACACTTTCCCAATCAAACTACACCATCTTTTCCCTGAATGTAAAATCAGGTTTGAATATTTTCTCAATGTGGGGGAATAGTTAAATTCAAATCATTTTCACTGGCTAATGTCAGTCTCTTCTTATCTGTCCCTAGAATTATTTTTGTCTCTGAATTTTGTTCCACTAAAGTATTTCATTAAAAATATTATTTGCTCCATAACTATTTTTTCTGCAGTGGATCAGAATCCCATTATGACATATTGTTTGAAAGCTACTAAAGGTTTACATTCTGGCAATGTTTCAAATTAAATTCTGTATTAAAATCTCTATTCACAGAGAGTGAAAGTTTTGGCCTGAACTGACAAAAGCAAAGCAACATTCAGTTACTCTCTTGCAATGTGTCTAGGATTTGCAGAGTTAGCAAAACAATTCATTGACTTGCAATGATTCCATATATATATGTACAAACCAGGCTACTGTCATCAGCTAACTTACACACATATGACATGGGGGATAGACCTCAGGACCTTCTTCTCCTAAACTACACATCTCTTTCACTTTAACCAAAGGATATTTATGATAAGCAGCACTAGTATTGATCCTTTGTAATTTATCCATGGTGATGGGCTAGGTAATAGGTAAAATTCACAAACTGAGAGGGACTGACATTCCATTCATTGGATGACAATGGGACACATACTCGCCTTATCAGATGGGAAAGATAGGAAGTATGGCAAGAGACCACCCTGGCTTAACCAGGAGATCTTCAATCATCTGAAACTGAAAAAAGAGCCCTAAAAAAAGTGGAATCTAAGTCAAATTACAAAGGATGAATATAAACAAATGACACAGGCATGTAGAAATAAAATTAGAAAGGCCAAGGCACAAAATGAGATGAAATAGCGAGAGACAGAAAAAGTAACAAGAAAATATTCCACAAATACATTAGAAAGTGGTTGCATAACTGGTTGTAAAACAGTTCCCAGAGAGCAGTTATCAGTGGTTCACAATCAAGATGGAAGGGCATATCAAGTGGGTTCCCTCAGAGATTAGTCTTGGGTCCAGGCCTGTTCAATATCTTCCTCAATGATTATATAATGGCATAGAGAGTACACTTTTAGTGTTTGTGGACAAAATGGGAAATGACTGCCTAGGAAGGAGTACGGTGGAAAGGGATCCAGGGGTCATAGTGGATCAGAAGCTCAATATGAGTCTACAGTGTACCACTGTTGCAAAAAAAAAAAAAAGGCAAACCTAACACTGGGTTGTATTAGCAGAAGTGTTGTAAGTAAAACATGAGAAGTAATTCTTTCGCTCTACTCCGCACTGATATTGCATCAACTGGAAAGCTGTGTCCAGTTCTGGGTACCACATTTCAGGAAAGATATGAACAAATTGGAGAAAGTCCAAAGGAGAGCAACAAAAATGATTAAAGGTCTAGAAAACACATGACCCATTAGGAAAGATTGAAAAAAATTGGGTATTGATTAGTTTGTAGAAGAACAGACTGAGCAGGGACATGACAACAGTTTTCACCTCCATAAAAGTTGTTACAAGGAGGAAGGAGAAAAATTGTTCTTGTTAACCTCTGAGAATAGGATAAGAAGCAAAAGGCATAAATTACAGCAAGGCAGGTTTAGGTTGGACATTAGGAAAAACTTCCTAATTATCAGGGTGGTTAAGCACTAGAATGAATTGCCTTGGGATGTTGTGGAATCTCCAGCATTAGAGGTTTTGAAGAGCAGGTTAGACAATCACCTGCCAAGGATGGTCTAAATAATACTTAGTCCTGGCTTGAGTGCAGGGGACTGGACTACAAGACCTCTTGAGGTTTCTTCCAGTCCTACGATTCTATAAGACATAAGTGAGACCAGGAGAAAGACTGGGTCAGATTTATCTCAGAATTTTGTTGCTTTTGTCAGGGTTGGTGGAATTCATTCAACCATCATGTCCTCACAGCAACATATTTACTGAAATACTGCCAATCAATTAATT
This sequence comes from Mesoclemmys tuberculata, assembly GCA_007922155.1. Taxonomy (NCBI): domain Eukaryota; kingdom Metazoa; phylum Chordata; order Testudines; family Chelidae; genus Mesoclemmys; species Mesoclemmys tuberculata. The sequence goes on along the minus strand of ML675611.1, from coordinate 24,558,198 downwards.
AAATGTTTACTGAATGTAAACTCTAAAGAGCTAAGACATCTTTTTATTATTTGTTTGTACAGCACCTAGCATAATGGGGTGGAAGTCCCTAGAGCCTACCATAAAACAAAATAACAAAACATAATAACCATAAACTGATAAGTTATTCTAGATGCTGAATTCTGTACTGTTAGAAATAACAATACTCATTTTAAAACTCCCATCAAGAAGGTAGTACTATAACAGATCTGTGCTGTATTGCAATAAGTAGAGCTGGTCAGGAATTTTTCAACATTTTTTTTTCATTAGAAAATGCCAACTTATTGAAATGGAAACTTTTCTTGCAGAGTGTCAACACTTTTAAAAATATTAACTGTATTAATTTTTAAAATTTGTCCTGATTCAGCATGGGAAATTTTTTTGAGATCTCAAGTATTTTTGTAGGCTGCAAAAACTGTTTCTCTCCCAGATCTACTATAAAGAATATTGTCAAAAGACTACGTATTAATTTTATTCCTAAATATGTCTAGTTGTTGAGAGTTTATAAAAAAGAGAAGTGAATAAATAATACTGTATTCTCAGCATAACATCTTGCACCCACATGTTAATGGAAATGATAGCTGTAGGAAGAAATAAATCACATATCCTCATTTGCAAAGTTCAATGGAGATGATTGAAATTGTGTGGACTGAAGTGCATAGTACACACAACATGTAACAAGCAGTTTAGGGGAAACTAGATGCTTGTGCAGCAGCTCCTTTTCAAACGTCAATAACTTGGCCATTTAATTGTTTTGTTGTTGTTTTGTCTATTGAATGTGGCAAAATGGACTAATTGATACTCTGCACTCGCCATCTTCTGCATTCTTTTTATATAAGAATCAAGCTGGTTTTTTCCACATGTCGAGATAGAATCAGTTTAATATATTGATTGCTGGCACTATTCTTGAGTGCTGGTGAGTCAGGTTGATGGAAATTCTCCTGCTGAGCCAGTGAGCTGTTTGAGGACATTCTGGTTCTTCAGGTGCAAGCTTTTAAATCAGAAAAAGCAAACACCTTGAACACTTGTGGTCACTAAAGATCTTATTGAAAGAGTAGAGATGCTACGGTAGGTGTCTTCAGCAAATTCCAGTGACAATAATAATTGTATTAGGTCAGATATGCCTAAACCCTTCAAGCAATTCAATTAGAAAAAAGTTATTTATTTCCTGTCATTGAAATATTACTGATTATTATTTATTGGGGTAAGCTGTACAATTGCTGCTATAATGCATATCAGCATTGACTGTATTTCAGTGGTATGTGAAGTGATTCGTGTATGAGTCCTGGTCCTGCCATGTTCACATAAATCATTGTGATTCTATATGAGAGTAACTGTACAATCATGACAGTGACTTTCCATTGACTTACAAACCATGGGCTTGATCCAAAGACTGTTGAAAACACTTGTGGATCCATCATATACATAGAAGTTTATTATTATTAAATGTAACCTTCAGTCACCATGGCTAATGAATGAATGGTTTGTTGTGGTAGTGGTGGTTTTTATTTTGCTAATTAAGTATCAATTAATTATACTAAGGAAATAAGCACTTTGAGATAGAGACCATCTTTCTGTTATGTGTTTGTTCAGAGCCTAGCACAATGGGGTCCTGGCCCGTAGCTTAGGCTATGAGGTATGACTACAGTACAAATATGATACTTAAAAATTCTCCACTGTTATTCATGAAAATAAACTCTGTAGTTTTCAATAAAGAATGGCTAAGAGTACATAATTATTGCATTACATATAATAGATAGATAGATTAGATATCTGGAATTTCTTTAATACATTCCATGCTTGTATGCTTTAACACTATGTATAACAACTCTCAATATCTGTTTTCCCTGATTTGCATAGTTAATTGACAGCAAATAACAGAAACAAAAACGGTGCAATGAAGGGGACAGTGTCACTAATTTTGAATGATGCTAAAATCTCGAACAGATTTAAGGTGGCAGGTCACAAAACAATGATGATATTAGAAATAAAACAAGCAAACAATCATTTTAACACTGTATCTAAAATCTCTATACATGTTTCCTGTTACATGAAATTTGAATGAAACTGTGCATAAAAAATACACTCAGCATCTGAACTGAGCACTTGTGTTTCAAGATAGAACTCAATGCAAAATTAAAAGCAATGAGGTCTCCACCCACTAACTTTAGCAGTGTGGCCAGGCAATGTAATAATTAATTGAGCCTTGATATTTCATCAGCCTTTGATTACGGCCTGGTGCTGAATGGAACATTTCACACATAAAGTGAATAAAACAATGCTGCAAACTTGGGGGTGGGGGAAGAAGAGGGGAATCACTTTCTCCTAGTGTCATTTTCATGAACTTTGCTATAAGAAAAAATGGGGGAAGGGTTGTTTGCTTTGTTTAGGTTTGTTTGCTTTTTACTAAACAATGAAAATGTCATTTCAGTAGAGTACAGTACATTGATGAGGAGAGAGAAAGCTCAGACAGCATATCGTCTTCTGAATGTTTCCCATACTAAGTAGTTAATGTTTGAAGATATGGGGCCAGTTTCACTGCTCCATGAAGTAGAGAGGTATAGGAGAACTCTCAGGGAACCAATTATCAGGGCAGATCTGTGACATCCTGAGCCCCAGGTTAGAGAAGCATGAGAACTGCTCCAAATTTTGCCAAATAACTATGGTCTCTAAACACTGTAGGCCAGTTGAGCATACCTGGAGCACATTATAATGTGGCCTCGTCCCCTCGCTGCCCTGTGCCAGTGTGTGGGGGTAAGGAAGGAGAGAGTGTAATGGAGTAGCCACCAATACCAGGTCTTCACTAGCGGAAAATTCTCCTATGCTATAGAATCGTAAAAGCGTAGGATTGGAAGGGGTCTCAAGATGTCTTCTAGTCCAGTTCCCTGCACTCAAAGCAGGATTAAGTCTTTTCTAGACTCTCTCTGATGAATATTTGTCTAACCTGCACTTAAAAATCTCCAATGACAGAGATTCCACAACTTCCTTAGGCAATTTATTTCAGTGCTTAACTACCCTGACAGCTGGGAAATTTTTCCTAACGTCCAACCTAAACCGCCCTTACTGCAGCTTAAGCCCATTGCTTCTTGTCCTGTCCTCAGATTAACAAGAACAATTTTTCTCCCTCCTCATGTTCTTTATGGACTTGAAAACTGCTATGTGCCCCCTCAGTCTTCTCTTCTCCAGACTAAACAACCCAGTTTTTTCACTCTTTCCTTATAGATCATGTTTTCTAGACCTTTAATGGTTTTTGATGCTCTTCTCTGGACTGTCTCCAAATCTTTCCTGAAATGTGATGCCCAGAACGCTAGTACCCCAGTGGAGGCCTAATCGGGATGGAGTAGAGTGGAAGAATTACTTCTTGTGTCTTTCTCACAACACTCCAGATAATGCATCCCAGAAGAATGACTGCTTTTTTTTTTTGGCAATAGTGAGACTTTGTTGACTCCTAGCTAGATCCCTTTCTGCAGTACTTCTTCCTAGGCAGTCATTTCCCTTTTTTGCATGTGTGCAACTGATTGTTCCTTCCTAAATGGAATACTTTGCATTGGTCCTTATTGATCTTCAGACCATTTCTCCAGTTTTTCCTGTTCATTTTGCATTTCATTTTGCATTTTGCAATGCATTTTGCATTTCCTATCTCCCAAAGAGAAATTCTTAGGATAACAGATCCGGCTCACATAGTGGCCCAGCTGAGATCTGGTCAATAAAGTATGGTATTAGTGCTTTTTCTATGCCTGGCAGCTTTCATTCTGGGTGCAATTCATTCTAATGATGCTCAAAGCCCCCCAGTATCTTTTGATCTTTTAAGGACAAATCCTGATCTGACTGAAGGGAGTTTTGCCATTGATTTCAATGGGACCAGGAGTTGGTCTTTAATGAAAACCTTAAGGAACATGGAGAGCCTTATACAGACACTACATCCAGGGGTGAATTTCCTCATTGCTGAATAAGACAACCTTGGCAAGGGGAGTGAGGTTGTGTAAATATCAGGAAAAAATGGCAAACATCATTTATCTGACAGATTGTACAGATTGTACAAACTGTGTGCAATATATAGCATACATATATAGAGAAGTGTTTGCATGCCCATAGATATGAAGATTTGTATTCAACATGATATGAACAGCTACGTTTTTCCTTTTTATTAGCGTGCCCTGGATAAAAAGAGGAGGAAAACATTGGGATGTGTGAAATGTGGGAGATGAAAGGAATCAGAACATGACACAGGTTAAGGTTACAGAAAGAGCAGCAGATAAAAAAGATAAGCATTAAAGAGGAAATTAAATGACAAGTTAACCACTTGGAATTGAGCAAGAAACAAGAGCATATATGTCTGTATTAACGTCTTCATCTCCCATTGGCACTTTTTCTGAGAATCAGGATGTTCCCTATGTCCTGGCTGAAATCCAGCTTGGGTAATTATATTCTACCTATATAAAATTCCTATTGTAGTTTCAACTGGACAGCATACTCTGTTTCAGTTTACATCCCTAACCAGTTCTGCAGTGTTGCTATGCATGCTGCGCAGTAGAAATGGCTGCATTTCATAGATGGTCAAGCTAGCCTCATGTATAGTTCGTATGTTTTATTATAAAGCACCTGTGATGCTTCTGCACCAAATGCACTACCTACATAATGTTGTTATATCAGTATTATAAAGTAATTAGCAGCAGAGTTACAATAAGTTCTCTTTTAAGTAGGTTCTCAACCAAATCATAATGCTGGAATTGAATGTTATACTTACACAAGCAATTGAGCAAACTAGTGTGGCTACAGCTGGGAAAAAGAAAGCATAGGGCCAGATCCTCAACTGGTGTAAATTGGTATAGCTCCCATGGCCGCTTGCTTTGGTAGGGTAGCATGTAAGATGGTGTAAATTAGCATAGCTTGAGTGACTTCAATGGGGCCTTGCCAGTTTACACAGATGGGAATCTAGCTCAAAATGCAGAAATACTGGATGGGGCAAGCAGAGAATGGCTGCTTATCTCAGACTTTTAATGGCTGAGTTTTCCCCACCCAAATATGAATAATAACAACAGAGAGGAGCAGGCAGGAGGAGGCAGATGTGGTGTGTTTTGGCAGCAGTTTCAGACTTGAAGGAGGCTGAGAGGCCAGAGAGTAAGTGAAAACAAAGTCAAAGGGAAGAACAGTGTCAGCAAAAAGAAAATAAAGACTAAAAATGCAACCAGTCTTACAGAAAAGTTCCACAGCAGTCAGTTGCTACTGGCGAGGGAGACAGGAAGTAGGGAATTGTACTATCGCCAAGTAGTTTGAGAAGGAAAAAATTTGCATTATTAGGGTGGGATTTTATATTTAAAAAATTGTTTAGCTCAAAAGGGCATCAAGTAATGCAATCCAAGTGTTTATGCTGAGGAAAGCACTAGTAGAAAGATGTAGGCTGCACACATGGAAATGTCTCCTAAATGAAGCCACACTAAAAAGAACCATTCAGCAGTGTCACAAAAGCATTTGTATATAATGCCATTGTCTACCAGGTAATTCAGGAAAAGGGAGGGAAGAGGAGGAGAAGGATGCAACTGAGCTCATTCGTAAATCAGGGATCGACAGATTTGCTATACAGGCTTAACTTGCTACCCTTCTCTAGTACTTCCACATCCAGTGTGAAGGAGGGAGCCTGACAGATATCCTGGTGATGGGTGTGATAGAAGAATGTAGGTTGATAGATGATAAGATTAATAAGCAAGCTGGCAATGTAAAAAAATCAAGAGGTATCACTCATGGTATTTTCAAAGAAACATTTGGGAAACTATTTGAAAACCCAGTAGAAATTATCCTATAAACCAAGTACTTAAAATTAGACAAATTGTTTCCACTTAATTTGCAGTCCTTGGCTCTCTTCTCATCTCTGCTATTGACTTGCTGTATGGCCCAGGGCAATTCACTTAACCCCTCTGTGTTTCAGTTCCCCTTCAGCTTCCTTAATTTAGAGTGCTGCTGTGAGGCTTCAATTATAAATGTTTGTAAAGGTGTTTGAGTTCCTGGGGAAGACTTGACTTGAGTAGAAAGTGTTGGGATCATGAGATGGGATCTTCGGGAGCGACCAAGGTCTGACATATCTGTGGGTGTGTGGTCTGAGATGCCATTATGCCACCCTCCTACCCATTGGATCCTGGCTGCAGCAAGGGTACTCTTTGGAGAAACAAGAAAGAGACATTTCATTAGCCCACCACTGTTTGAGGGTCTAGCAAAGGAAACAGTATGGCTAGTGTTATACATGCCTTCTGGACAGATCTCTAAGCTAAGATATCATTTGTATCGTTGGCATCACAATGGCAGGGCACAGTGCCATTGATATCAAATGAGGCATCACTGATGCCCCACTCTGCCAGACGCAGAGATTCTCCTGAGAGGTGCTGAGATCTTTCAGCTCAAACCAACATCAATAGGACTTAGTTCTGCTCCGAATGTCGCCAGCTTGTCCGGTAGAACAATAACAACAAAAAGTTCTGCATTAATGGGCTGTCTGAAAAATAGCACTGGAATATGTCAGTTTGGGACAATGGTTTTCCTTTATTCTGTGTTCAGTTTTCATATATAGCTCTGCAAAACTGAATTTTTAACCTATTGTTTTATGTCCAGTTTGCTCTTTTTTGATTGTGTACAACATATCATTTATTCTTACAGTCTACAGTATTACAGTTACACGCTATTATTGTTAAATTAAAAGTCTTATCCTGCTTCTTTTGCAGCCAATGACAAAACTCACATTGAGTTTAGCCAGATAAGAATTGGTACTAAAAACATTAACAAACTATTTATGTATTCCATAGCAAGTCCATGAACATATGATGCTAAACTACCACAGGGTTATTAATATAGGATGCTGGGAAGTAGTCCACCAGCTCAGTTGTATAGCTAGGATTCCTAACAAACTCATTACTGGGACTATGGAGCGCCTGAGATTGTAGACAACATTGTAATAAGGGTCTCAAGAGAAGTGGCAAAAGGTATTGAGAATATCTGCAGTTTGCTTCACCAGAAGAGAAAGTAAGGGTAATGGGGAAGGTGAAAAGCTAATTGCTGATGTTTTTCATTGCTTGTTCATCCATTGCTGGTGCAACTTTCAGAAATCTAGGAAATAAAGATGCCAACATTTGAAAGACAGAATTTCTATCTATAACTGAAACGTTATATAAACGTTAGGGAGGGAGAGGAATTGTTTAAGTTTAGTACTAATATAGGCACGAGGACGAATGGGTACAAACTGGATATTAGGAAATTTAGATTTGAAATTAGACAAAGGTTTCTAACCATTAGGGGAGTGAAGTTCTGGAACAGCCTTCCGAGGGAAGTAGTGGGGGCAAATGACTTATCTGGCTTTAAGACTAAGCTTGATAAGTATATGGAGGGGATGTTATGATGGGATAGTTTAATTTGAGCAATTGATTTGGATTATCGGCAGATAAATCTGCTCAATGGTCTGTGTGGGAATGTTGGATGGGATGGGAACTGAGTTACTGCAGAGAATTCTTTTTTGGGTGTTGGCTGGTGAGTCTTGCCCACATGTTCGGGGTTTAGCTGAGGTCTTCAAATCTCACTTTTGAGGATTTCAATAACTCAGTCATGGGTTCGGGGTTGTTATAAATGTGTATGGGTAGGGTTTTGTGGCCTGCCTTGTGCAGGAGGTCAGACTAGATGATCATATTAGTCCCTTCTGACCTATGAGTCTATGAGTCTATGAGATTCAGGCAAATAATATCAGAGAAAGGAGAAGCCAGTGGATCTCTTAGCATATGTTTAAAATGAGAAATACATCTGGAAACCATAACGTCTTTCAAAGTATTGCCACTGTAGCATTCCAGAGCTGGAAAACCATCATTCTCAGAAAGAAGGAAAGATAACAGGGAATAAACCTTTGAAAGATCGGGCAAGCAGTAACTTTATTTAACATACTATATTTTGTTGAATTACAAAATTACATTATCTGAAAATCTTACAGAAGCACTGGAGACCAATATTTTTATTGTGGGTCTGCTAATACTCTTCTGAGTTAAGCTAAATTACTCTGTCTTTGAAGATTCATATTTTTGACAAATGTCTAAGACTTTTAGATCTTTTCTGTGTATTTCATGCTGGTCCACAGGTGAACTTTGCAACAAATTAGCTTTTGATTTTGTTCCTTGCATTTTGTCAAGTGGAATCTTTTGAGCTTTGGTTCAGCAATTTTAAGACTCTGCTTCACATAGGCTAATTAAATTAAATCAACTGAATGAAAAGTCAGCCACTCAGATCTTCAGTGGCACAAGAGCCAATCCCTGAGGGATGGAGAAGGGCACCGTCCTTTTTCTCCCAAATTCTTTGTGTATAATGTCCTAAACGTTGTCCAGAAAGCTGTTAGCTCAAATTGGCATTTGCCGTCAAATAACGTTCTGCAGAAGAAAATTAGCCAAAAAGGCAACAGAAGGAAAATGGAGGTGCCAATGCCATCAATATTTTGGTTCTCACAAGAAATAAATTCTCCTTAATCTATGTTATGAAGTTATTTTATTAAGGGATGCAGCTTTATTGGTTCTGTTTTTCCCTACATACTTGTGCCTGGGGAGAAAACTGCTGGAATATGACTTTGAAATCAGGTATATTGCTTACCACAACCTGCAGAAAGGACAGTATGGGATCTGGCCATTATCTGCTGATCAATAGAAGAGCCTCAATATAGAAAGGTCTGTAAACCTGGTTACAATTAGGGTAATTTCCAGGAAACTGGTGACAGGGAGTTGCAATTAGTGAATATAATTTGGGGTAATGGCAGTTATTATATCAGGTAGAAATATCCTGCTCTCAACTGTAAAAGGATGTTATTTTCAGTTAAAAAGTCTTCCTGTTGGTGTAGACAGCTGTAGTACCCAAGATAATGTTTGTAATTAGTATTGGGTCGTATATCCCTACACTACAAAAATAAAGCAGTAACCTCTTCTTTCCAATATTGGTGTGTATTGTACTAAACTGCGCAAAATTCTGTCCCCATGGGAGTTTTGCTATTGATTTAAATGGAGCTAGGATTTTACCCTTTGTACTTCAACTGTGAATAGCAAGGAAATAGGCACCGTTTATTCATAAGAGGGTGCAGAGTTCAGAGATGGCAAGTAACCACTTTTTTGTGAATAAGTTTACCCATTTGTTAAACTGGTCTAAACCAGTAAACCACAAAAATACTGCGAGTATTAATTAATGTATATAAAGTGATTTGAGGTCTCTAATTCGCGGTACCTTGCAATATAAAGTATTATTATGATTTTTATCATTTTGGTGATTCATCATCCTCTTGCACTGTAGAGACAGGAGCTGTTGTCTGGTTCACAAGCAAAGGCCACTGAGACGTCCGTTGTTGTCACCTGACAAGCATGTTTTTCATTTTGATTTGATTATTAGGCTTTATTGGCAGTGAATTCTGATCCTGGGCGGTTTTATGGGTCTTCAGATGATTGTGTTGCACCCAGGGAAGTGATAAAAAGTAGGTCATGTACCACAAATGTAACCAGACAAGTCACTCAGGAGGAGATCAGCAGTTCCAAACAATTCAGGTCAGAGACTACTGACTTCAAGAAAGTGATGAGGGCCTAGCTGTAGTGTAATAGACCTCAATCACTACCACAATCAGCTGAATTTGTCTTAATATTGATCTCCATGTATTTTGCTATATTGGAAGCTAAGGCCCCCGATTCTGCCATTCTTATTCACACTCAGTGCTGCACCTTATTCTGAAAGTAGTCACATTTAGCTGTATTTGCATATTGCATTTGGACAGAGCAGCAGAATTGGGCCCCAATTAAATAAAGGTAGATGAGGTACTTGATCCGTCCTCGTATATGTTGAATAAGCTTTGCTTAAGCATCTGGGAAAAATTGAATGTTTATCCAAATTGAGACCAAATTTTGAGACTTTTGAGGTTCTTCTAGTGATGCTGCTTAAAATCTTGCCAACTGCCTTCAGTAACTAATAAGCATTTACAGTTAGATATCCCACGTACTTGCTGTATTGAGGGTATTTCCTCTAGCACATAAAGGGAAGGGAAATCCTGCAGCAATACTGAGGTATCAGTTTATCTTTGCTAAAACAGGAAGGTTTTGAAGAGCCACCACTGTACATTCCCCATTCACGCCTTCTCTGTCTGATCTCACTCTTGACAGTAACAAGGCTTTCCCAATCTATCCTCTTTAGTCATGTCATATTTTTCTTTTTTGGAGCCAGGCATTTCCTTAAGAGCTTTGCAGAAGTGTTTAGTATCATTCTGGTCTGAAGAGAACTGAATTTCATCAGCTTCTTTGCCCCACCGCTGATCTTGTGTTTGCTGTAAGCTTTAAGAGTAATGTTTTTATAATGTGTTTTCTTTGCATTGGAGTGGGGTATCCAAGAGCAGTCTGACTCTTTCTTCCAGTAAAGTTTAGGTTAAGTCATCAAAACCAGTGCCAATGCTGACATTTGACAAAGCCAATTTTGTCAGTGGTGGACAAGTATACAGCTGAATCATTCAATTCCTTCTACTCACCATCCTTTGCAGTTGTGTATTTCAGTGCAGACAAGATTTGTACTAGTGATGTTAGACAGCTCTTGTTTAATGTTTAGCTTTTTAAAGTGTTTTGTGTCTAAGCGCCTCACAGGCTCTGGGCCAGTCTTCTAACAATGTAGCTGAATCAGTAACTTGGAGCCTCTTCTATGACAGTGGGTCCTGCAGTCTGCTCTGAGTATGGATCTTGTGATTCCTGCAGACTGCAGTCCTCTTTGCCAGACAATGATATAATCAAGACACTGCCAGCTCTTGGATCAAGGATGCATCCAGGCTATTTTAGACTTCCAGTTACTGATAATTGTATTTGCAACAACCAGCTCATGTTCAACACATTTGCTAAGAAAAAAAGACAATTGTGCTGACATTCCCAATGCCATGATGGCCAGCAACATGCCCCTATACTTCAATGTCTCGACTCTACTTGCATTGAAGTTACCGTGATCATCAATGTCACTATTCATGGGTGCTGCTATAACGACATCAGCCAACTCTTTGTAGAGCTACTCATTCACATTACCATCATTCCTTTTAGTTCATAGCTAGGCACTAATGATATTGGCAAAGCTTCTGCCTCCCTGCCTCCTGCCCCAGTGGTTGTCAGGCAGTTATCCAGCATTCACTCATAGCCCAGAGCTTATTTCCCACCTTCGAAGCAACTCTGAAATGCAACCCTTAAGGAAGAGCAGAATCTCTGGGCACGCTTCATCTTTGGTGCTGCCTAGGAGACTTGTGCTCCCCTGGAACACCACACTCCTGGCAGTGCCGGAGCCTTACCGTTCCACATGCCTCTCAGGCAGGGATTAGGTTTCTCACAGAACTCTGTGTTTTTCAGGGCAATTTACTGAGAGGACCAGGAAACACCCTGTAAAGAAGGTGAAATTTTAAGGGCTTAAGGCCTGTGGCCTGGATCTACAAAGGGTCTTAGGTGTTACAATGCTGAGTCCTCCTTCTCTCCCCCTGCCACCACCACCACCCTGGGGCCAGTTTGTGTGGAGTTAGGCACCAGATCAGGCCCTGCAGGCATGATAGGTTTTATAGGCAAGCCTATCTTCCAACCAGGCTTAAGGACACACTTGTTCTTAGGCATGAGATAGGCAGCCAGATGTCCACCTGAGGCAACAGCACAGATGCTCACAGATAGAAACTAAGGCACCTTAGGGGACTTTTACAGCAGTAATTTAGCCACCAAGTGAATATACTGGGTTACGCAGCAGCTGAGCAGGAACTTTGTGAATCTCAGTGATACTTAAAACTGGTATTTAGACTCCTAAATCTGGTCTTTAGGTACCGAAGTCCTTTGTGGCTCTGCCCCTATAGCTCTATGTCTGAAGTCTCCTGCTTCAGGCTTTTCTACTGGTGTAAGTAACAATTGTTGAATACTTATCTCCCTTTTAATATTTGACATGCTCATCCTATACTAAATGTTGCATGTACATTGCAATGTAATTGCAGATCCTATATAACGATTGGGTCCCACATGTGCCAGGGAGTTTAAGCTATGTAAACTCCCAAATGCAATAGGATTTGAGTGCTGACTCCTTCAGGCTCCTGCCTGCCTCAGTCTTCTTCAAGGAGTTTTGTTTAAAATGGTTTTAAATAGTTTGCATTCCACTTGTGTGCTTCCATAAGTAACCATAATTTATTAGGCACAGAGCTGCCTGCTACAGTCAATTTCTTAATGTTTCCAGGATCTTTGTTTCATGGAAAAGATTTTAATCTTTCCACCTGAGGTAAAATATGAGGTGCCGAAGAAAAGTGAGTGGACCATAGAGCAATTGCATTTGTATACTGCAGAGTAATACATGTTCTAGATGAAAGGGTGATGAGTGCATAGGCAGCTATCCCTGGATCACCAGAGGTATGTTAATAACAAAAGGTTCTTTTCTATAGCACAGACTCAAGATCCCAGGCTGCGAGAGGGTGAGCATTGAACGTCGAACAGCTGTGATGCATTCCAGTGGCATTGGTTGTGGTTCAAAGATGAGCTATGTGCCTGGTAGTAAATTGCCAAAGGGAATCACCTACGCCACTTTCCTGGAAGGAGATAAGGTGCTGTGATGGTAGCAGTTTAGAGCAGAAGCTAATCTAGCGAGGGATAAAAACAGTCCAAAACAAGTGATAATCTTTTTTTTAACTGACAGCTTTAAAAATCACTTAGAATCCACATAAAAGTACAGTTTCTGGGGTTCAAATAAACACAAATGGCCTACTAAATGCACTAGCGTGTGTGTAATTATTTTTAAATCTGGTTGCAAAACAATGAACTCTGCTTTTCATCTTAATCTCAAGGAGGAGAAGAGATTTCTGTGGTCTTGGTAAAATGCAATCCACACCAGGCTTGGACTAGTCTGGCCACCCAGGTTTCCCTTTTCATATATCTGATAGATGTGTTTTGACAAGTTATATTAAGTACAAAGCAGGCCACCAGAGCAGCATGTGGAGTTGATATAGACAGAGACAGAAAGGCAAATAACAGTATGAGGCACACTTATGTAGGCAATATTTGCCATAACTAAATGAGCCCCCTCCCCTTCCCAACATCATATTACCACATTTCAGCAAAAAATACAGTAAAATGGGTACTGACAGCTTTTTGAAAGGGTATATTTTATCCAGGATTTACAGCTTCTGCATTCTAGTCTCTCAAAAAACCAAGGTGTTTTAGCTCTGTAATTGCATATCTCACTGTTTCTTTCATTTCACATGGCCCTGTTTAAAGGGAACTTTGGAGTTCCTCCCCCATTAATCTCAACTCATATTTTGCTCCTTCATTCTTTTGAAAGCTGAAACAGAAACTTCACTGGAGGAAAAAAATTCTGGCACACACACCTGAGCTGATTGCCCTTTTCTTTCACAACCATCTTGAGTACATCATTGTCATCCTCCAGAGCACTCCTAAACAAGTTTTGGCAAAGGCAAAAACAAACAGTATTTTACAACATCTTTGGATGCACTTCCAAAATGCAAAACCAATTAATCAGTAGTCTCCAAGAGACTCAGCTAAATGTGGCTGCCTCTCTGACACTGATCTCTGCTTTGATGTGAAAAGAGAAAGCATGTGAGCAAGCCCCCTAAAAGAGGTAATGAGTTTCAATTATTTATTTGTATGGAAGATGGGGGAGTAGAAGGTTAGCAGTAAGTACATAGCTAATCCTTCTCAGGCCCTCCCAACAGCAAGGGTGTTTAACTCCCTGCTTTCCTATGTTGTTTCTGTACAGGAGCCAATAAGATGCTTTTTTTTTAAGCTGTCATTGTGCCAAGTCCTTTACAAAATAGAATATACTTAAAGGACATGTATTCTGTCAAACCTCATATAAAGGCTGTTATTTTTAATTATTCATTATCAACACTGGAGAGCTACTACCTCAACATATAGGCTTTCCCCCTGCTGCATTTAACTGTCATTGGTTTTCAAGTCAAGAGTGTATATTCTGAGCGTTAGGAAGTCATTAGCATCATATTCTCCAGACACAATATAATCATCCTAATAATTGATTGTAGTGAAGGTATTCACTTGTAGCCCACACAATTCTCAGCCATGAACTTTGTCCTTTGTAGTTTATTATGCACGGGAAACATCTTGATGGTATAATCTATCTTCCTTGCAAATTTACATCAAAGGCCAACAAGCAACATATTGCTACTTCAAAATATACCACTTCTATGATGCTTTGTCTGAAAAGCATATTATTAAATGTGAAATTAGAATGCCTGGGTAAAATAATACTTGTATAAGATATATCTAGATAGATAGATATTTAAAAAAATCTTAGGTTGATTTTTATCTAACACTGGAAAGCCCTTTGTGTCATGAACAAAATTAACATACTGTTAACAAACTGAACTAGTGGGGCTTTGTGTTGAAAGTAAGAGAAATCTAATATATCTCTAAGGTAGGTGCCTTGAGTAAAATTCCAACTTTCTTTGTTGATTGGACCAGTTTAAAGGCATTTCTCACTCTTAAGTCATTTATTAGTTGTACTGGTTCTCTCTCTCTCTCCCCACGCCCCCTTTGGTACATACATCGAAAGCCACAGCTGTTTGGTGTGACTTTAAAGTTTTCAAGATGTTTAGTTATAAAAGTTTTAAATTCTGTTTGTGCCATCAACATTTTCACTAGTCTTGGATGTAGACGTTCAAAATTGTAAATACAAAGTACAAAAAAAGCCACTGAAATATTTATAAATCAAGGAGAAGTTGTCAATGGCAACTGGCAGATAATTATAACCCCCTCCCTTCACTCCAGCTCTAGACCAACCTGACATCTTACCTTTGGAGGATTTAGATGTGGGCATTTTCTGTGCCAATCAAGTTTTATTTAATAGCTTATTTAATTTATTCACCTACTTATTTATTTATATGTAGATCTCCTATCACCAGAGCAACTACTCACTTATTTGCAGACATATATGTGTGTGTGTTATAAACATAAATATTACACAAATATCCACTCTCAATCAGGAGCATTTACAACCACTAGGCTTCATTCTCATTTACAGTAAAACCCATTTACACTATTCAGGCACCTTTTTGCATTCAGAGTGTGTAAAGGGGGTTTGGGGAACTGAAAATCAGGCCCATTGCCTTTTTTGTCCATAAATAAGAACAAAGAAGCAGAGAAGCCAACCATCAATCAAAAGTTAAGAGAAATAAGAAAATATCACATCAAGCTGTGAAGATACTTGAACTCAGGGTTTCGGAGAGCATCGAGAGGCAGAGGACTCAATAGATTCATAGATTTTCAGGCCAGAAAGGCCATTAAGATCATCTGCTGTGACCTTCTGCATAATATAGGCCGTAGGAATTCCCTGAATTAATTCCAGCTTCAAGTCTAATGGCTGTGATTGAATAAGCATATGTTATAGAAAAACATCCAGTCTTGCTTAAAATGATTTTCAGTAATGGGGAATCCACTAAAACCCTTTAATTGTTCCAGTGATTAATTACTATCACTGCTAAAATTCTGAACCTTATTTCCAGTCTGAAGTTGTCTTGCTTCAGCTTCCAATCTTAGAACTTGTATCTTTGTCTGCTAGATTACAGAGCCTTCTCTAATCAGATTTCTGTTCATGTATGTATTTATAAACTGTGATCAAGTCACTCCTTAACTTTCTTTTTGTTATGTTAAATAGATTGATCTCCATAAGTCTGTCACTATAAAGCATGTTTTCCACACCTATAATCCTTCTCATGGCTCTTTTTTTTAACGGTGTCCAATTTTTCAGCATCCTTCTTGAATCGTGGACACCACAACTGGATACTGTATTCCAACAGCCAGTGCCAAATACAGAGGTAATCTATGCTTGACACTCATATTCTCCTGTTTTTGCATTCAGAGATCACATTAGCCCTTTTGGCCAGAGTCTCACACTGGCAGCTCATGTTTAGCTGATTATCCACCATGACTTCCCTTCTTTCTCATAGTCACTACTTCCCAGGATAGAGTCCCCCATCCTGTAAGTATGGTCTACATTCTGTGTTCCTAGATGTATGTTCTTACATTTGACTGTATTGAAACATATATTGTTTGCCTGCACCCGTGTGCCAAGGGACACTGATTGCTCTATATTAGTGACCTGTCCTCTTTATTATTTACCAGTCCCCCAGTTTTTGTAGCTCTTGCAACCTCTATCAGTAATGAGTGATTCTATGTTTTTTCCAAGTCATTAATAAAAAATAAAAAGGTTAAACAACATAGGATTAAGAACTGGCCCCTGTGGGAACCCACTATAAAAACACCCACTCACTCCACAATGATTCCTCACTTACTCATATACTTACATTTTCAGACCTAACACTGAGCCAAATTTTAACACATTTAGTGTGTACAATCTTGATTTTGTATTATTCAGTTTTATTAATCAAGATGTGGTGTGGTACCAAGTCAAGTATCTTACAGAGGTCTAAGTATATTACATCAACAATATTACTTTTACCAACTGAACTTGCAATCTCATCAAAAAATGATATCATGTTAGCTTGACAAGATCTATTTTCCCTAAACCCATGTTGGATGGCATTAATTATCCTCCTTTAATTCTTTTTTAATTGAATCCCATATCAACAATTCCATTATTTTGCCCAGGATCAATGTCAGGCTGTTGGGCTCACAGTTACCTGGGTCAGTCCATTTACCCTTTTTAAATATTGGCCAAATATTAACTTTCTTCCAGTCCTATGCAATTTCCCTGAAGTACCCAAACTTTTTGAAAATCAACATTAATGGACCAGAGAGCATTTTGGTCAACTCTTTTAAAACTCTTAGATGCTGATTTGAATACATCTAACTTCCATAGCTATTGAAGTGGAAAATTTTGCATCAACATCATGCGATATGAATACATCTTTTTCTGAAATAGAGAACAGAAAATATGTATAGAACTCTGCCTTACAAATACCATTGTTAGGATTGCTTTTATTTTTCATACCCTTAAAATTCCTTTTCACTTTCTTTAAGTCTTTTAGCCATAGGTTTCTCCTTATCCTTTTGCTTCCCTTATAAATTTTTGATACTTCCTATCTTCTGATTTATAGTATTACTATCAACTTCCTTTTTTTCCCATATCTATCTATCTATCTATCTATCTATCTATCTATCTATCTATCTATCTGATAAATGAGAAAAAAGGGAAGTTGATAGTAATGACATAAATCAGAAGCTAAGTGTACAAAAAATTAGATAGAGCGTTTTTTCAGTTTCCTTCTAAGTCAGGCTCATTTTTTAGCTCATGTAACTTTCTTTCTTGACTGTAGGATTGTAGGTTTTGAGGTATCTAGTAAAACGTTCTTAAGCAGTTTCCAATTATCATTCAAATTTTTCTGTTTCTCCCAGCTGATTCTGTTCATTGTTGTTTTGAATTTTGTGAAATTAACTTTTTAAAATCACCATGTATACATAACGCTGAGAATTATTATTATTATTGAGGAAGCTTTGTTATTGGTCTTCCTGTACTGTTTCCACCAGACACCAATAGCAAATTTCTCCTAAAGGAGCTTTAACTGCCATGGTGGTACATTGCTCTAACAGATAACTGCATCTCAGAGCAGACGCAGCCTTAAAGACTATCACTAAGGCCTTGAATTTTAACAGGAATGACAGTAAAACACTGAAAGTGTTATGTGCTCACAGCAGCTTTGCTTCACAGAGGTGGTGAGCAGCTATATTCTGCACTCATTAGAGATTATGGGTGGGCATCCAGGCAGAGCTCTGGATAGAACACTTTGCAGTAATCAAGCCAGAAGATGACAAAGACATCTTATGACCATCACAAGTTCCCTTAGTGGAGAGGTTTCAGCCTTTTGATTAGTTGTAGAAGATGAAAAGCCACTATTCCCACTCTTAATGCCTAACAATCCAAGACCAAAACTGGATCCAACAGTAACCCAAGGAAGCAAAACTGCTTGGAGTAAGATGGGCATTCACCCACCATTGATCTACAGACAATGACTTCATCCTTCCGTCTAAATCACTTTCTGCCAGTTAGCACCATTTCTATGGTATGTAGGTGAAATCACAGCCACATCCCCATCTTGGTCAAGCACACTGAGAACAATAAAACTAGAATTTAGGTTAAATGAAAAGGTAAACGAAAAACTGGATATCAACTGCATGATGACAAATACCTCCCAGTCTCCTTAATGGCTTTACATACACATTCGATAAGAGAAGGGTGTAACACTTTGTACCTCAGAGTAGCACACTGGAAACCCCATATTCAGCATTGTCATATGATTATGATATGTTTTGTACAAAATATGCCTTGTGAGGTATCGTTTAAAAAGTCTTGAACTGCTGAACCTTAATATCCTGCTGGATTGTATGTATTATCCTTGTATAAGAAGTTATGAAGTATTGCTATATGTGCTACTGAAATATGTTGTGATGTTGGGAGATGCCCACAGCTGGTCTTTCAATAGGGACAAAGGCACATCTATCATTGGCCAGACAGGCATTGGTGACCCGTCAAGAAGAATCCACTATCCCAGAGACTCAGAGAGGGCATGTATTCAATGGGGACTAGCTGACCCCTCACATCACGGTAAGGAACTTTCTAGCAGCTGGAAGAAAATATAAAAGGGGGACAATGACATCATCACTTGGTCTTTCTCCTCCCCCATCTCAACACCTGGAAGATAGTTTGGAAGACAAAGACTTTGAACTGGGGAGATTGGTCCCAGGCTGGGAAGAGAATCCATCCTGTGCATTGAGAACTGTGAGCTGCCTGTAACATCTATTAGGGTGAGAGACAGCTTGATTCCAAGTTTAGTCTGTTAAACTTTGAATTTAGACTGTGATTCTATTTTTATTTCTTAGGTAACCAATTTTGATCTCTGTGCCTGCTACTTATAATCACTTCAAGTCTGTCTTTCTGTAGTTAGTAAATCTGTTTTATATTTTACCCAAAACTGTGTGTTTTTGGTTGAAGAGCTTGGGGAATCTCAGCTCCGATGACAAAGGCCTGGTGCCTATCCACTTACTTTTGATGAAGGGACACATGAATTAGGCTTGAAAAGCCTTCAGGCAATTTAACTGGGTGCTGGGCTCCACATTCTGATGGCTGCAGGATGGTCATGCTTAGAGGTAGTGGCTGCTTGTCACTGGCATAGCTTTGTAAGAGATATCCCAGGCTGAAGAGTTAAGGGGGCACTGGTCTCACAGTTCCAGGGTGTACCCAGGGGATCCCAACATGAATCAGCTGCATGATGATGATAGTCCCTCATCCAAAATGCCTCCCAGTCCCCTTCTTGGCTTTACATACACATTCAATAAGAGAAGTGACTAAATGGGACTCTGTATGAAAGGGTCCTTGGAGAGGAAGAAGAGCTGCCCAGAAATAATGCCAATTTTAATCTGAGAATAAGGAACAAATGAGCTGAAGGCCTACTTCATCTTCTTCAGCAGCATCCCACCATGGATTCTGTCAGCAACACCTTGTTTTCCATGTTATCGAATGCTAATGATGCATGGATGAGAGTCAGTATGAACTCTTGGTACAACTCTAGAAGGAGACAATCCACCATTGATACCAGAGCAGTCTAGGTTCCTATACCCAGATCTGAACAAAGAATAAAGAAAACTGGAAGCCAGCATAGCTGGGGTTGTCCCTTAGCCACCATCTCAATACCTTTTCTAAAAAATGGGAAGATAGTTGATGAGATTTTCACTTAAAAAAGAGAAAGATGAACTTCCCTCCCTCTGAAGTGACTGTGGCAGCTCTCACACATTGCACTTACACATTAAGCATTTAACACACATGTTGATGGTATGATCAAAATTATTAGCCTCCTATTAATCAATCTCATGTGATATCTGTAAACCATGTAAAACAACCATGCCAGTATCTTTTGGGTACGTATAGACTTGCAAAGCTGATGGATGTATTACTTCTATCCCCAAAAGTAAGCATGAAAGATTCTAAAACTGAAACTTGTTCTTTTTCTTGAGGATACACAACCACATCAGTTATTTTTGCATAGTATAATTCTTACAAGATGATCACAGCTGTTTATAATCTATTTTCCAGTAGCAGCTTCTGAGTTTCTTACTATTTATTAATTATATTATTATTACTTTCTTATTTAAGAAGAAGAAACTGTGGTGAATCCAGGTATTACACTGAATGGTGATGTTTAAAAAAGAGAATAGGAAGCCTGAGGGGCTAGAGGATCTTCATTGTTCAGCTTGTATTGTACTTTCCTCAGAAAAAGATGTGTCTGGAAATGATAGAACTCTGCATAAGGGAATTTTATAGATAGGTTTATACTTTGCAGGTTCCTTAACACTACTCCCGTGGTGCCAAAGGATTTGATGTTATATAGCTCTTATGTCATTACGGTTTAAAATTCTATCCAAGGCATCTAAAGCATGTTGTATTTTGCCACTAGTGGCAAAGTTGGTTTTAGAAATGTGGTCACCTAATGTTGTGCAAGATCCCTGTATCCATCTCTCTTTTATTAGCTCTTAACTGGCTAGCTGGAATATTTGACAGCTCTTTAGTCCTTGGTCACTGAAGACACCTGGCAGACAGAGTCAATTTTCTAGATTGGCAATGGAACTAATGTCTAAATGTTCTTCTTTACCCTTAGATTCTTTTTTTTCTCCTTTGGGAGTCATATAAAAATATACATTTTAAAATTGTATTTCAAGGAGCTGTTTTAATTTTTTTTCAGTGAATTCCTTGTCAATTTCACCAATTAATTCCTCTATCCTTCTCATGCAGACCTATAGAATACATTTCCCTGATGTGATACAAGTAGTGTTCTGTCAACTGATAAACAGGTTATAAGTTGGATCTGATCAGCAATTAAGTACTTTAAAATGACCAAAAAAATCTGGTCTTTATACATCATCAATTTTGCGTTCACTTCCTGTGTGATAC
This sequence comes from Mesoclemmys tuberculata, assembly GCA_007922155.1. Taxonomy (NCBI): domain Eukaryota; kingdom Metazoa; phylum Chordata; order Testudines; family Chelidae; genus Mesoclemmys; species Mesoclemmys tuberculata. The sequence continues at coordinate 24,537,270 of ML675611.1, read as the reverse complement.
ATGGACTATTTGATAGTTTTGAGCATAGAATTTACAGAAAGTTAAATATTTTCTTATTCTTTACAAAGGTAAAGGTCAGGTAAGACTAAATTTGTCAATATCTCCTCTTTATTAAAAATGTATTAAAAACTCATGTTTTTGTTATAAAAGGAATATTTATTTATCCCCAATAAATATATTTAGTAAGTGACTGTCTACCATAATAATCGTCTAGCTTTTTTACTTTTGTCACAGTGTATAGTGTTTCACAGTGTGAACAGCAATAATGATCATGTGTTCGTATGAGTAGATTCATTTTGGCAAGCCTTGTTAGTTGACAGGTATGTAATACACTTGCCTTGCGGCTTTGGGACCAGGTTTCAAATACAGCCTTCACTGAAGTGACTGAAAATCATTCAGATCTCATAACTGTATCAAGTGACAAGTAATGTGAATTCAGTCAGTATGTGTGTGGGACCTGATGTGCAGTAGCCAGTCAAAAATACTTCCCTTATTCAGTGGCACTGCTATCTCTGACCATCAGAAAGAAGACACTTAGGGCAAGGGATTAAGGCCTGCAACACAAATCTATCTTTCTAAATATATTCATATCTTTCCAACAAGACATGCTATGTGCCCAGCAGCTTTTTCCTTGGCTTTTGTAGTCTGTGTCCACTGAAGGAACTCAAGTTCCTCAAATGTACAATAAGGGCACTGTACTAATTGTCAACATTAACTGCCAAAAGCAGCATTTCTATCAAGCTGATGTTGACTCAGACATGAACTTGTCCTGATCCAGTGACTCTTTAATGCTCCTGGACACCACTAGCTGATAATGTTATTTTCATTGCTCTCCAAAGAGTGCCAACTGTTGGCATCTCATTCCTGCTTATCATTGTCATGATATCACACATTACAGTAAAAAAAAAAAAGATTTCACGGTAATCATTATATCACACACAGAGATCATGTCAGTCACTTATGTGTTCCAGTGCTTAGAGCAGGGGAATAGAAGTAAGGATGGGGGAGTATCTCCAAGTCTGTCAATGACTCCCTGAATATCCCACAGCAAATTACTTAAGAGATCTTTGTGCCCCGGTTAATCCAGGTGTAAAATAATTATAATAATTCCTCTTACCTACCTCATGGGGACACTGTAAAGCACGACTGATTATATCTTTTAACAAAAAGCTCAAGTTCAAAATATTAATTATTAAAAATAGTAAGAAAATAATTCTAACAAATTTAAGAGCTGTTGTCCTTTTCCCTAAGTACTGCCGTACAGATAAGAAAGTCTCTTATAGAAGAAATATCGTCCAGCTTTGACATATTTAAAAATAATTTTAAAAAAAAATCACAGTTTACTCACTAACACAATCAGCAAGAAACAGGCCAGACTGCTGCTAGCTCTAACATGGCCACATGGGCAATAACTAATGTAGATTGAAGCACGTGGAGGGGGAGCCCTAATCATAACAGCCAGAGAGGAGAGGAGCTGTGGACAAGGCTGCTTACCCAGTCCAGTGGGAGGAGGTGGACCTCCACTTTGTCTTTAGCAGAAGGTAAACTGTGCTCCTTCTATCCCCTTACTTTTACGGTTACACGCAGCAGAAAATCAAGTCTCCCCTTGATCACATCTGTGACCCTTACAGATTAAAAGGCCTCTCTGAGCTCTACTACTTCCTCTTCCCCCTCATCACATATATGTGCTTCAAGTTATTTTTCCCAGATACATTTTTCCCTGTTTGCCCTTTCAAAAGTTGAATCCTACATTGTGTGAGTGTGTGGTTTTTTGTTTTGTTTTTGTTTTACCGTGCCCATGCCTCTAAGTTCTCTAGGTCAATTGTTTTTTGACAAGGTCCATATTTCTTGGTCAAGGTATAGTCAAGGTCCAGACTCCAGATAATATTTTAAAAAATAACAGTAATTATAATAATAAGTAAATAAAAAGATTTCGGGATCTGCTCAAAAGCATCTGATGACCCATATTTGGTCCACATGCCACCTACTTCTGTTCTAGGTCATATTGTATTATTTCATTGTCCTGTGTGTTTTTTGCAATTCCTGACAATTTACAGCTTGTCTTCAGGGGGGCTTAAACTACACTAAATCAAGTTAAACCAGTTTCAAAACATTGGTGTACACACAACGCAATTCATTATAGCACACTAACTCTGTATTTATCGTGAACTCTAGAATCCTCTTTTAAAGTTCAAAGTGAACTCAGTTTAATGTGAACTGGGTTAGTTTGGTCTATTGTTCAGGGGCCCACAAAACTAATGCACAGTACTTTGGTGCAACTGCTACTGTGACTATTACTGACCTGCCTGTTTAACTGTCTGCCCTCCGCTGCTCTGGTGTCAGATTGACCTGATGTCCTGTCCCCATGCAAAAACTGGCACACTGCTAGAATTTGCCCATTTGCTCATGGGTTGAAATATATCAACATTGCTTCAAGATTACACCACGTCTCAAGCAGGTGCCCAGAGCTGTGCTGAGACCCTGAATCTCCTCAGCACCCAGGGAGGAGAGCTAGTGCAGAAAGCTCTTGTGGCTAGCCACTGGAATAAAGATCTTTTCTGCTAAGTAGATGACTGAAAGGGACCACAAACAGGAGGCCAAACAGTGCAGGATAAAGAGCAAACAGCTCAGGAGGACTTACATTAAGGTTAGTCCTGAGAGACAAGGTGGGCAAGGTAATATCTTTCATTGGACCAACTTCTGCTGGCAAGAGAGAGAAGCTTTTAAGCTACAGGGAGCTCTTTTTCAGGTCTGGGAAACATACTTTGTGGGTATGTCTTCACTGCTGACTCCATGGTGATCAATTCAGCCAGATAGATTGAGTGGGTCATGGAGACCTGCTCAGTCGATCCCAGATGGTCTTTCTGGTAGACACCAGTAATCCACCTCCCTGAAAGGAGTAAGGCTGCGTCCACAGGAGGGAGTTTCCCATCGACACAGTGCCATGAAGGCACTGTGCTACATGAACGTAAGTACATCGACAGGAGATAGGCAAGCGACCTTCTGTATCTCCCGACAACCACTGGCAGCAGTGTAGACCAGGCCACGCTGTCATACAACATACAAAGATAGTTTAGCATAAGTAGATAAGATATTCTATCTGTTCTAAGGGACCATTCAAGGTGAAGTGCCCTGTTTACATGCCTGCAGTCACAGGACAAGAAGGGGGATTAACAGGTTACAGATTGTTATTATATGCCATAAATCCAGTGTCTTTATTAAGATAATGATTTTTAGTGTTAAGCAAAGTTATGAATTTAAGCTCCCAGGCGCATCTTTTGAAAGTGTTGTGCAGGTTTCCTTTAACGATGAGAACTGATAAATCAGATATAGAGTGATTGCTTTGTGACATTGTTCATCCACAGGTGATAGATTATTTTTGTGCTTTATCATTTTCCCATTTGAGTTCATTCAAGAGCATAGTGATTGTCTGGGTTTACCCACACAGTTGTTATTGGGGCATTTAGTGCACTGAATGAGGTACATTGTATGTTATAATGTGTAGGACCCAGGGATCTTGAAAGATATGTTGTGGGAGTTGTTCATCATTGAAGCAGTGCAGAAATTTCTGCAGGTTTTGCATCTGTTGTTCTGGCAGGGTTTGATGCCGATTTGAGTTGGTGTGTCCTAGCCTTGGGGGAGCTTACTTCTGTAGCTGAGCTTGGAGAAGTTGGGGAGTTGTCTGAAGACCAGAAGAGGGGGTTCAGGAAAGATTGTTTTTCAGTATGGGGTCCCCACTGAGTATGGGTTGTAGTTGTTTGATGATACCCCATAGAGGTTCCAGTGTGGAGTGGTAGGTGACTACAAGGGGGTGCAGTTGGAGTTGGTTTTATTTCTGTATTGAAGGTGGTACTCTTGGGGTATATGGGTGGCCCATTCCATGATGTGATCTGCTTCTGTGGTGGAGTGAAGGCAGTTTTGACTGTGTTAATGTGTATATCTGACTTTCTCCTTGGAGCATATTGTGTGATATGAATGCCTGGCTGTAGATAATAGATTTCTTGCTGTGTTTGGAATGGCTACTGGATCTATGAAGATAGGTATGGTGATCTGTGCGTTTCTTGTATATGGTTGTTTGCAGGGGTCCATTGCTGAAGTTGATCATGGTGTCCAGAAAGTTGATGCTTGTGTGGGAATGTTCCAGGCAGAGTTTAATTATTACCAGCAGAAGTTGGTCCAATAAAAGATATTACCTCACTCACCTTGTCTCTCATGGCCTCAAACATTTAAAGGCCAGAGGGGACCATCATGACCACCTAGTCTAACCTACACATTACAGGCCACAGAACCTCATCCATCCAGTCCTGTAATAGACCTATAATCTCTGGCTGAGTTACTGAAGTCCTCAAATCATTGTTTAAGAATATAAGAACAACCTTACTGGGTCAGACCAATGGTCCAGCTAGCCCAGTATGCTGTCTTTCAACAGTGGCCAATGCCAAGTGCTTCAGAGGTAATGAACACAACAGGCAATCAAATGACCCCTCTCCTATCATCCACTCCCAGCTTCTGGAAATCAGAGGTTAAGGACACTCAGAACATGGTATTGCTTCTCTGCCCATCCTGGCTAATAACCGTTGACGGACCTATCCTTCATGAACTTATCTAGTTTTTTTTATCCCTGTTATAGTTTTGGCTTTAACAATTTTCCTCTGGAAAAGTTCCACAGGTTGACTGTGCATTATGTTAAGAAGAACTTCCTTTTATTTGTTTTAAAACTGCTGTCTATTAGTTTCATTGCATGACCCTTAGTTTTTGCGTTATGTGAAGGAGTAAATAACATTTTCTTATTCACTTTCTCCACACCCATCAAGATCTTATAGAGCTCTATCAAATTCCCCTGCCCCAGTCTTCTCTTTTCCAAATTGAAAAGTTCCATCCAGTCTTTTTAATCTCTCCTCAGTCGGAAACTGTTCCATACCCTTAGTGATTTTTGTGGCCCTTCTCTGTACCTTTTCCAATTCCAAAATATCTTTTTTGGGATGGAGCAACCAGATCTGCACAAAACATTCAAGATGTGGGTGTACCATGGATTTATATAGAGACATTATTTTATTTTCTGTCTTATTAACTATCCCTTTCCTAATCATTTCTATCATTCTGTTATCTTTTTTGACTGACACCGCACATTGAGAGAATGTTGGAAATATTGGAGACCTTTATCTAATTTCAAGCCTAAACTTGTTGATGGCCACTTTATATGCATTTATTCTTGTGTCCACATTGGTGCTTAATTTAAAGACTTCAAGTTACAGAGAATCCACCATTTACACTAGTTTAAACTAACAAGTGATCCAAACTGCACAAAGAAGGCAGAAACCAACCAAACAAAAAACCCAGGGTCTCTGCAAATGTGATGCAGGGGAAATTCTTTTCCAAACACAGATATGGTGATCAATTAAACCCTGAGCATGTGGGCAAGACCCACCAGACAGACAGCTGGGAAAAAATTCTCGGTAGTAACTCAGAGCCCTCCCCATCTAGTGTCCCATCACCAGCTATTGGAGATATTTGCTGCTAGCAGTCACCTATTGGCTACATGTCATAGTAGGCAGTTTAATCACACCATCCCCTCCATAAATGTATCAAGCTCAGTCTTGAATTCAGTTAGGTTTTGCCCCCACTGCTCCCTTTGGAAGGCTGTTCCACAACTTCTCTCCTCTGTTTGTTAGAAACCTTCATCTAATTTCAAGCTGAAACTTGTTGATGGCCAGTTTATATCCATTTGTTCTTGTGCCACATTGGTGCTTAATTTAAATAACACCTCTCCCGCCTCTCTAATATTCTGGGGCTGACATAGCTACAACACTATAAACAACAATATTGTCCTGGATGTTTCCATTTTGTATTGGATGCCTTGCTGGCTGTTCAAACTGCTGTGCAGGGCTCTGCACCTCAACCTCCCACCCATCATTAAGACTTTCTCTTTAACTCTCACAAATTTTGTGCAAAAAGCAACATTCAGCTATCCTCTTAGGAACTTTTTTCCCACGCCTTCCAGCTTATTCCACGAATAATGCAACCTTCCTTTCAAAAGGCCAAATGCATTCTCAGTTGCCATTCTGTAACTACTGAGGCAGTCATAAAACTGTTCGTTCTTTCCTTCCAAGTGGCCTGTGAATGGCTTCATTAAAAGGAAATCAGATAATCTGGGTCTCCCAGGATAAAAAGAGTAATGTCCACAAGGATGCTGGGAGCAAACTGTCCTTTAACCATTAAGATAAATAGAACTGAGTCCAGAAAGATCCTAACGTAATGGACCCTTCCAGACCATTGTGAATTTGTGTCTGTAAATTTGCCATGCAGCCCTGGGAGCACCATGAAGAAACATCCTTTTATGATTCTGAGCCCTGGTGGTGGGGTCCCTGTCATCTCCCTGACAAAATTTAGGAAGGAAGTAAGCTAGTTCCTGGTATCAAAAAGGTTTAGAAACATTGCAACACAGTCCTTGTTTTGATAGGATAGAAGCTAAAGAACCAGGAAGAGCAACAGGGACCTATGTGTCTCCATCAGCCTTAGTATATAATCCCTTTTATATTAATTACAATAGTCCCATCTCTTCTCCTCTATGAGATCACTACAGAATGTTCTTGTGCTTTCATGAGAATAAGTAGTGCCACTGAATTCCTACTAAAACATGACACTTCAGTCCAGAGCCTCAGCTCCTATAAATCAATAGAATTCCCTTAAATTCAATGGAGCTATGTTAATTAACACCAGCTGAAGAATCTTCATCCAAAACAACTATTCTGTTTTTGAGAGCCAATAATCCTGTATTTTATATTGGACTGAACAATGTTAGGACCCAGAGAGTTTAGTAGCCCTGTGCTAGAGCAGGCTAACCTGAAATATTAAATAATGATGGGCTTCAACTATGCATCCCCTCAAAACATAGAGAAGTTGGTGTCTGGATCCAGAGTGTGTGGTTTGGGTCAATCCCCAAGTTTAAAAATAGTTTAAAACTACAGCTCTATATTCATACTACTAGAACTGTGGTTTTCATCAAATGTTTTTTCCAATATGCACCAAATACAACAGCTCTTTGTTTGGGTTCATATATACATTTCATGTCAGTCAGCACATCGCTTGCAGTCAGGGTGGAGCAGGAAATCGAAGAAAGAGAAAAGGACAATGCAAAAGGAGACAGTATGTACGTCTGGCAGTGGAGAGGAAGATATAGACAGAGGCTCAAATTCATCCCTAGTGCAATTCTATTGAAGGAAATAGAACTATATAAGAGATATATGTGGCCCAGAATAAACACCTCTTGTGTCTGAGTCCTCCAGACCATATAGTTTCAACTGGAGTCTAGGCCTCAGTGATTTAATCTAATTTCTACTGTGATCATCACCAAGACTTCTAGGCACCAAATACAAAAATTAAGATTTGTTATTCTCTATCAGAAGATTTTCTCCATTTTTCTTCATGCTAGGATGTATTTCTATGGATTACTCTCAAGAAAAGTTTGTTTAACTGTTGCAAGAACAGATCTGCAGGGCAGAGGGAAAGCAACGTCCACTCAGGTTTCTGAAACAATGGGTAGACAAGAGATAACAACTGTCAGAATTCATCTACTTTTATAGTAGCAGTAGCACATTCATATCAATGAAGGAAATTGAGCTTTTTTTAGGTTTCCTTAAATAAGAGAGAGCTACTATAAGGTGGGTGCATAACTGGTTGGGAAACCATTCCCAGATAATAGTTATCAGTGGTTCACAGTCAAGCTGGAAGGGCATATCGAGTGGGGTCCCGCAGGAATCAGTTCTAGGTCTGATTCTGTTCCATATCTTCATCAGTGATTTAGATGACGGCATGGAGAGTACACTTATAAAGTTTGCAAATGATATCAAGCTGGGAGGGGTTGCAAGTGCTTTGAAGGATAGGATTAAAATTCAAAATAATCTGGATAAACTGGAGAAATGGTCTCAAGCATACAGGATGAAATTCAAAAAGTGCAAAGACAAAGTACTGTACTTAGGAAGGAACAATTAACTGTAAACATACAAAATGGGAAATGACTGCCTAGGAAGGAGTACCGTGGAAAGTGATCTGGGGGTCATAGTGGATCACAAGCTCAATATGAGTCAACGTGTAACACTGTTGCAAAAGAAAAAGAAAGCATCATTCTGGAATGTAGTAACAGGAGTATTGTAAGGAAGACAATAGAAATAATTCTTCTGCTCTACTCCACAGTGATATGGCCTCAAATGGAGTACTGTGTCCAGGGTTCTTGACACCACATTTCAGGAAAGATATGAACAAATTGGAGAAAGTCCAGAGGAGAGCAGCAAAAACGATTAAAGGTCTAGAAAACATGATCCATGAGGAAAGATTGAAAAAATTGGGTTTGATTTGTTTGGAGAAGAGAAGACTGAGGGGGCAACATGTTAACAATTTTCAAGTCCATAAAAGTTGTTACAAGGAGGAGGAAGACAAAATTTTATTGTTAACCTCTGAGGATAGGAAAAGAAGCAATGGGCATAAATTACATCAAGGAAGTTTTAGGTTGGACATTAGGAAAAGTTTCCTAACTATCAAGGTAGTTAAGCACTAGAACAAATTGCCTAAGGAGTTTGTGGAATCTCCATCATTGGAAGTTTTGAAGAACGTGTTAGACAATCACCTGTCAAGGATGGTCTAAAAATTGTTATTTTCTTCTGCATCAAACATCTCTAGTGGTCTTTTAGTAAAGATGAAGGGTCAAATTAATCATAGGTGATGTCATTCCAAGAACTTCAATGAAAAGAGCTAGCCCTATATTTTTATATACACATCCTACCATCCTTGCACAGAGTAGTACCTTATTTCCCAAGTAAAAGGGTAGCAGAATCAGTCCCTCAATAATGACCTCAGATTCAAGAGGGACCATTTGCTTTTGTAGCAGTTCAACGTAATAGAAAACCCATGCCATTCATGAACTAGTAGACATTACTGATATTTTTGTTGTGTGCCATTTTGCCAGTCTGCCACATTATTTCATTTGGAAAAGACACTATATGAACTGATAGCTACTCTCTCCAGATGAAAACAGTGTCTGTTGCTTTGAATTTTGGTGGTAAACTGGCATTTTGTCATTTCAGCTCATCATATTGTTATACATATAATAATGTGACATACATAACTGCTAGCTGCAAGCTGAATATTTCAAGTGGGATACACCTACAGTATTTGCATCTGGGAAAGCCACTATCAGTCCTTAGAGCAGCTTTCCCTGCTAGAAAGGCACAGCCCCACTGGTTTGAACTGTGAGTTTGACATGGGCAGATTTCCTCCTACACGTCCAGAGTGTAACCCCGATGTGAATAATAGAAAAATGGCCAAACTCTAAATGTTATTAGAGAGAGAACATTGCCACATATGTTCGAGTGTGTGTATGTTTGTGTATGAGGGAGATGTAATAAATAGACTTTTAAATACTGTAAGGCATGTTACAGAGCTGATTTGCAATTGTAAGTCCATTTGCAGTTATATTAACAGAGCTGGAATGCCAGGTTGTGACTTCGCCAGCAAATATGACAACACGCTTCTATAACAGCGAGAAAAAAATACCTTGTGGATTTTTTTTTCTTTCCTATGCAATGAGCTCCCACTAAATTTAAATTACATTCAATAATGTGCTGATCAGCAGTTATTATAAGTATGTTGAAATTGACCCAAGTGTTTACATTAACTAGTTGCTATCAGGTGAAAATGTGCTTAATGAACTTTAAATCTCCACAAATCTGACTGCAGTGAACACACACTTACCCAACGCTCAGTAGATCACCATTTGCAGCTGCCGCTGTTCTGAAGTAGCAGACAAATCACTGCAAAAGTTACAGGGCTAGCATTTAGCACGAGGAATCTGCAGGCACAGGTGTGTGTAGTCTTACTGAAATTTAAATTAATTTAGGGCCATTTAAATAACAATCTGATTCCAGTCCAGGTTTGTGTTTGCAATGTGAATAAGTAGCTGCAGCTGGCTATAGAGCTTAATGGGTGTTCTCTGTTAAAAAAAAGAGCAAAGACATCTGAACAGGAGAAAATAAGCAGAGCCTGAAACCAGAATGGCTCTAGAGTCCATAATCTTGATCTTGCAGTTATTACCACCCTTGTCTATACTGTAATACATCTAGATGTCACAGCAGGGATTGAGGCCCCATTGTGCTAAGTACTGTTCAAATACAAAGACAGCTCATTGCCCCAAAGATGTAGCCGTCTAATATAATAAACAGACAGGACAAGGGCGAAAAGCTAAACTGAAGCACAGGAAAGCGAAGTGATTTGCCCAAGGATGAAGAGATCAGATGGCAGAACCAAGAACAGAATTGGAGCCCTAGCCACTAAGCTATCTTCCTTTGATATACTGTCTGAAACAAATATGTCTCTATAGTCTATGGTCCTGTTTCTCCAATGAACTTAACAAGAGCACAAGGGTCACGTGGACTGAGCTCATTGTAGGATTTGGCTCTTTGCATTGTTGGTTTTCTTTAAATGCATGCATATAAATTATATGAGTTGACTTCACTTCAGTCACTTGTGGTTGACCACATCTCATTGAATTTCCAAGCACTGGTTTATCGGTTTACCTAGGCAAATATATCCCAGCTACTTTAAAAGAAACAGTGGATTATAAAACCCTCGTGTGTATTTTTTGTTTTTTAAAGTCAGATATAATGCTTGAGTAATAGATATAATGATTTGAGGCTTTTTATTTTTTTTCCACTCAAATCATGTTTGGTTTGGTTAATCTAAATTGAACAGTAGATGAACACTGGAAGCTGTTTTAAGCAAAATTGTTACTACTTTCATGAGATCCAGTCCAATTCAACTTAAAAAGGGAATGATTTTTATTAAAATATTTAAAAAGTCCTTTTTGTTATTAAAATAAATGGGAGCAAAGAGGTGGTATTTTTATGCATTTTTTTTAGCCTAATTGACTTGGATTTTGTTCATCTACAGTAGGTTATGTTTTCTTATTGTAGAAGCTTTTTCCCAGTAAAATCATTCCCTTCACTAATGAGATCCATCCTAATATGACAGGAAGACAGCTCTTAAAACACCCACTGTTTTCTCCCATTCATTTGAATAGCAGCAAAGGGACATCTTTTAAAGTAATCTTTTATCAGTGAGATTGGACTGAATCTCATTAATAAAGAAATGATTTTACTCAAAAGAGCCTTCACAGCTAAGCTATAACCCAGATTAGTGAGATCCAGTCTGATTATAACTTTGTGAGATATTTTACTTCTGCCACTCAGATCGCACCTTCAGCTACATAGAGCCCATTGGTTCAGCTGCTTCTGTTTTAAAAGGGCAGGTAGAAAAGGTGCTGGAGGTGTCTTTCTTGTCATTCCATTACATCTTGAGCATGGAAGGTTTCTTTCCCCTTTTGTATATTAAGACTGATATTCATCATATGTGTTTTTATTTTGCAGAACAGAAGAGGCCCAGCAAAGGGGAAGTGTACTGATGTGTTGCTCTTTGTCTTCGCCAGACATATACATAAACCCACTTCTCTTAATTCATCTTTCCAAAAACCAAGACCAAACCTACTGCTTTGCCAAGATCAACATAAGCAAGAATATTTGGTTGTGTTTTTTTTTTAAATATATTAGATTTTATTTTTCTCTACAGAAAAATAGGAAACAATTTATGAATGAGATAGAAAATACTCCTCAGCACAAAGAAAAACTAAGCTGAATTGCAGAAGCTGTTAATTTGCTGAGAGATAGATTGTGCTATTATCATACAATCCTGCATTGGACTGAGAGCTGGATGAAAAATGTTAAGTATGTTTCATGAAAAAAGAGTCAAATAAAATGCTTTTCTCAATACTTTTCACTAAAAAAGTTTAAAATTTTCTGATTTTATGACAAAAAACCCCTCCCAACATGAAAAATTCAGGTTTCAGAACAGATTCCTTTAATTTTTAAATGCCTCTTTATTTCCCTTTCCACTTAATTCCTCCCATTTGCCTTTTTCTGTTTTGCCACTGAAAATAGTTTTGGAGAGGAGAGAAAAAAAGAAGAGAAGGGAGGGCAAAGACTGAATTACTTTAATTTTTGACTGAATAAACCATTTATCCACAGTGGAACAGTCATTGGGCTGGAGAGAGTGAGACCCCCATGATGCTGGTGAAGCTCTGTAGCTTAATGGTTGGGGCAGCCTGTGGGAGACGTGGAGTTCAGTCCCCATGTTCCAATCACATATCCATTATGGAGCCACAATGGAACAGCTTCAACAGGAGGTATTGAGAGATGCCCAACTTCAGAATATCCTGTAGCTCAGTGGTTATAGCACCCACCCACTTTCTTCCCCTTCTAGCAGAAAGTGGGAATTGAAGCTTCCACATCCCAGACCACTACCACTTTTGTCTCAGGCCATTTTGTGTGGAGTAAGGCAGGCAATAAACTCATTCCCACACAAAGCCACCTAAAACATCTGACTCCATGCAACAGGCTCCTGTTCATAGATCACAAAGCAGAGATAGATGCTTCCCTACAGATGAGACTTAAGAATTGATCTCTGAGAGAGGGGCTGGGCACAGCACACCCCCCTGTCATTGGCACCTCCTATTGGCTAGTGTAGACAGCACCCCACCCAGCATGCTGGGTTTTGTGTATCAGTCTCAGGAGCCTCTCTCTTCCCCATTCATTCTGTATGAGGCTTAGGCACCCCACTCAGGCATTGTGGATTGCAGCGTACCTGTGTTTTTTTAAATGCCCAAAAGTTAGGGGTCATGATGCTCAGTGTTGCAATGTCCAAGTCCCTTTATGGACACCAGCCCTAAGTGGCTTTGTGGATCTGAGTCCAAGTGATCAGAGCACAAAGATCAGGGGAGCATGAAAAATCACACCAAAAGATATAATAACAAAGAAGCTAAGTACCCCTTCCCGCCCCCCTCCTTCTTGACTGCTGGATGCTACCCCTTGTTAACTCTTGCCAAAGATGTTGGCCTATGTGAACCATAGGCCATCACTGGGGAGGGCATTAACAAACCATACTCTCCAGTAGGAGCTATGACTCTGGACTCCATTAATTTTCCTTAGAGAAGGAAACTAATTCATCTGCCTTGGTCTAGCAGAAGCTAGAACAATGTTTGGATGGTCATGTAGCTGGGTATCTTTCTTCCTACACTAAGGAGCAGCTCCTGCTTAAAACTCCATTTGCACAAGAAATGACTGAAGGAGAGCTATATGTATGGTTTCACGCAGAACACACCTGAGACAATTTACTCTTAGTGAAAGGTTATAATAGGGGGAGGCTGTGGAAGGGGAGTATCAGCCAGAACAGACTTTAGATAACTTATAGTACTGAGATCTGCTCTATAGAGAGACTAGGTAGGAGCTAGGGAAGTCTTTGAGGTTAAAATAAATTAATTCTAAATAAGCCTATGTAATGGGAGAGCTCCCACAATAAGAAGTAAATCTTTTCTGCAGCATACAGCCTGAGTAAATATGCAGTGCTCTCGAGAGTATGAGGAAATCACTCCTGTTGCCTCAGTGCTATAGTGGTCTTGCAGCTAATGCTTCCCTTGCTGCACTGAGGGATTTAGTTAGTGGATTAGTGTAGTGACAGATCCACAAACTTTCTCTTCCTCTAAAAGCTATCTGTGTTCCATAGTTTGCAGAAGATGTGGAACCTCTGAGTATGCATTCATTATTCCCTGCCTCCCTTGTGACCAGCAAAACTATACTCATTCTACAGCATTTAACAACCTTGACTATAGTGAAAAGTTTAGGCCCTGGATTCCACTGAATGATGCATAAAAGAAAGAAAACTGAATATATTCTGGTATCAGGAGTCAAGGTGTCTCAGTGGGTTTCTGCTATAAACTTCCATTTCTGGAGGTTTAGGTTCAAATTCCGCTAAAGTTACAGGATGGAATTGATTGGCAGCTTGATTCCATAGTCCACACATGGGCACACCAAAAATCACCATAAACTGGGGAACAGATGCAAGTCACTACTCAAGAAAGGTCCAGGACTAGCAGAGGAGGGCTGCTGCAGATCAGAAATGGGGTACAATTAGCAGAAGCTTGCATAACGCCTGCCTCCTTCATGAGGCCTTCCCTTCAGTGCAAACTATAGTGTACTCTGCTGCCTGGTCATCTTAGACTGTATTGTCTTTATGAAATTCTCAGTCATTACCAGAAAAGGCCAACCAATGAAGTGTTAGGCTTTGAATGATAGTTCTATGAATAATTTGGCATCTAAAATATTTGTAGCCCTATCTAATTTTGTATTGTTCCCATTTCACTTAGGCCACCTTTCATTATGAATGCCATATTACATCTCAACCCTCTGTCTGAATTCATGTCAATGCCAGTTTGTAAGTATTATGGGTGCAAAATACATGAAAAGGTGTAAGAATCAATTCAGCCTGTTCTACTCTACTTTTTCAAGACTCATTGTGTCACCTCAGCTTTCAATAGCCAGTTTTGAATATGGCACTGCTGCCCCCAGGCTCCCTCCAGTATAGAGGAGTGCAAAACCACTATTTCTTTGCTTTGAGTGTTTCCATGCCAGAAGAAAAAAAAAACAACCCACCATCACTAATATTCTCATGAGACAGTGTATGATAAAGACTGAGAAGAAGGGACACACATACAAACACAAATTTGTTATGCAGGAAACTTAAAATGCTGTGGGATTCCTCCTTTTCTATATCCTCAGTTTCACAGAATCATAGAATATTAGAGTTGGAAGAGACCTCAGGAGGTCATCTAGGCCAACCCCCTGCTCAAAGCAGGACTATCCTCAGCTAAATCATCCCGGCAAGGGTTTTGTCAAGCCTCAGTTTAAAAACCTCTAAAGATGGAGATGCCACCACCTCCCTCGGTAACCCATTCCAAAGCTTCACCACTCTCTTAGTGAAAAACTTTTTCCTAATGTCCAACCTATACCTCCCCCACTGCAAATTGAGACTGTTGCTCCTTTTCCTGTCATCTGCGACCACTGAGAAGAGCCTAGCTCCATCTTCCCTGGAACCCCCTTTCAGGTAGTTAAAGGCTGCTATCAAATCCCCCCTCATTCTTCTCTTCTGCAGACTAAACAGGCCTAGTTCTTTCAGCCTCTCCTCATAAGTCTTGTGCTCCAGCCCCCTAATCATTTTTGTTGCTCTCCACTGGACTCTCTCCAACTTGTCCACATACTTTTTGTAGAGGGGGGGGGGGCCCAAAACTGGACACAATACTCCAAATGCGGCCTCACCAATGCCGAATAGAGGGAAATAATCACTTCCCACGATCTGCTGGCAATACTCTTACTAATGCAGCCCAATATGCCATTAGCCTTCTTAGCAACCAGGGCACACTGCTGACTCATATCCAGCTTCTTATCCACTGTAACCCCCAGATTCTTTTCTGCAGAACTGCTGCCCAGCTTGTCAGTCCCCAGTCTGTAGCTGTGCATGGGATTTTTCTGTCCTAAGAGCAGGACTCTGCACTTGTCCTTGCTGAACCTCATCAGATTTCTTTTGGCCTAATCCTCCAATTTGTTTAGGTCCTTCGTATCCTACCCCTCACTTCCTGGGTATCTACCACTCCCCCTAGCTTAGTGTCATCTGCAAACTTGCTGAGGGTGCAATCTACCCCCTCTTCCAGATCATTAATAAAGATGTTGAACATGTTGATTCTATGTTTCTGATTTAAATAATTCTGAAGAATAAAATTGTGAGGACCCCAAATTTGTTTGGAAAATAGGTAACTTTGGGACTAAAATAAGTGATGTCCCTACAAACGGGGAAGATTTGAGAGATTATCTTGATATGCAGAAGCTTCATTCCCATTTTTCAGCATCTTCAGGTGGTAGCCAGCTAACATGCTACCTGTTCCTACCTAGGTTGATTACTTGGTCACTCTGGTATTTCAGCTAGGATCTTTTTGGGAAGTTTGTGCTGCCCTTTTAATTTTTAAGCACTAATTGCTTTGTTGTCAGTTTTACTTTATACATCTCTGTTATGAAGAATGGTTTCAAAAAGCTCCTGACAGTACTACACATTTCTTAGACTCCAATCCTGAATTTAGATCACTGCAAGCTTCAGTAAGTGGGGCTATACTCTATTACCCAGGACAAAGTTAAAATAATTACCAATTATCTTACTCCAGTCTCCACCAATGGTTCTCCTCAGTTTGCGAACTGGAGGTGACTGAGCAATTAATTCCTTTCCCTTTCTTAATTTGGTAAGGGCAGTACTACTTGTAGTTTGTTAACAATGAGAGTTTTAAATTTATTTGAGGGAAATTAAAGACTCTGTTTTTTATTATCTTGATAAAAACAGTGATTAACAATTGCATGCTTAATGGAAATTAAAATGCTCATTTTAGGTCTAATGGAAGTTGACAGGGTTCTTTTTACTAATGTTTCTAATTGAGTCTTGATTTAAGTGATAGCTGGTTTGGGTTTTTCTTTTTTTTTTTTTTAAATGCCCTGTTTCTGAAATGGACTGCTGGTAATAAAGAGCCTATATTAAATCTTTGGGATACTTTCATGTATAAATCTGCATTGGTTCTGCAAAATTATTCAAATTATTGATTTAATCAGATCAGTACTTTTTTTAAAAATCGGCAAAAGATAAAGAACAAAGAAAATGCCTTCAGATACATATTCTCTGCACTTTGGCCTATACTCCTCACTTCGCCACACCTGAGTCGCACCTGTCTATTACTTCGTTTAGTGACATGAACTGAACTGGCCTTATGCATTGTCAAGCCTGTACCTAGAATTATCTTTAAACCAAGGAAAAAGTAAGTGCTTAAAGATGTTTAGTGAAATTAAAGTGAGATGCACAAAAAATCTAGAATTAGGAAGATAAGGTTCAGACTGGCAGAGGATTGTGAGTTGCTGAGGATATCAACCTCTTGTGGCCTACAACGCTGGTGTGCAATTGTCAACAAAGAAGAGGACAGCACACCTGTTAATCACTGCTTCTTTTCCCTTTCTCTGATTGGTCCAGGAACATGAGGCTAGGTGGTAGGGAACATTTAATGGGGAATTATGGAACTCTGGGTAAAAATCAAGGCCCTGATCCTACAAAGAATTACTGTTTAGAGCCATCCTATTGCCTTTGCAATTACATATTAATTGTGATATAATGAAATGGCAGGAAAAGTTAGATATTCTGGTTTGTGTCATGCTACGTCACAAGAACAGAATGAAAAAGGTACACTATAGGTCAGTAAATCATTGAATCATAGAATTGTAAGACTGAAAGGAACCTCTAGAGGTCTTCTAGTACAGTCCCCGAACTCAAGGCAGGACTAACTCAGCTTCCAAACCTATAAAGGAATTATTTTGGGTCTTTTTTGCACTTACATGTAAGACCTCACAAGGTTCATCAAGACAGAAAAGATACTCTTTAATTAGGTTAATATTTTATTTATGTTACAATCGCCCCCTGGTCATGTCTAACAGAGGTTCTATTTACAATCTTGCCAAATACCAAAGAACCAATCAACAGAACATAAATTTACTTTCCAAAAAGATGTTACTTGGATAAAATTTACATTTGAAAGGCTAAATTTGCATTTCATTCTATCCCCCCAAAATATCTGTTTATTACAAAAAAAATAGTTTCCAGGAGATTTTTGGAAGCAAAGCAAAACTTTTTTTTTCTTTTCAGAATGCTTTCAATAATTTTCCTCTGCGCTTTTTTATATAGTCCAAATATAGTATGTGCTAGTTTGTTTTCATGGTGTTGCAAAGGATTAGGTTTTCTTCCCTTGAGATATCAAGGTGTCATTCTGCTTAAATAAGAAATCCCTCCAATTGTCCCTCAGTAAAAGCACATTGATTAAAAGCTGAAAACAGCTATATCTTATACTGAAGATTAATCATGCAAGCAGACCTTTACCTGGCATAGGGAAATGATGACAGAAAGGGGTGGGCAGAGAATTTCAGTTCTGTTTTGAGAACCTCTGCACAATGTGGTTATATTGCTCAAGAGCACAGAATATTCTGATTCAGTCTGATCGAGCCATCAGAGTGACTGGCAGAGTTCATGAGTACTGTCACGTTGACCGTTGTACCTTATCTTCTGGCTGCTGGTGATGATGTTTCCAGAAAAAGAGCTGCTTCTCAGAGCAAGATAGAGAGTGGCCCAGAGTCTATTTTAGATTCACAAGGACCTCAAGATGTTCAGGTAAGTCTCTAAAGCAGGGGTGACAAACTCAATTGGTATGGCGGGCCAAATTTACATTAAATTGAGTTCAGGGGGGCCACACATAACACACACTAGTCTACTCTACCTTTCATGGTCTACTCTCCGCCGAAAAATCTCCCTGCAGGGTGAAATTCGGCAGCACAGTAGGAGAGTAGGAATGAGAACAGGCTCTCACAGGGACTCGCAGACTCCACTCTCCGCCGTGAAATCTCCCTGCAGGGTCACATTCGGCGGCCATTTCCTTTGTTAGACGACCATTTCAGACGGCCATTTCCTTTTTAAGAGCTCACGCAAGATCTCCCACAACTTTCCTGAGCTCCGCTCAGAAAACATTGCCGGCACAAGCCGGCGGGCTGGATTCGGACCGCAGGCCAGATAACACAAGCCCGCCGGCCAGATTTGGCCCGTGGGCCAAGAGTTTGACAGCTGTGCTCTAAAGCTACTTCAGTGTCCAAACTCACAGGGCTTGTCTATACACAGAGTTATTCCAGAATAGGTATTGCATTTTAAATTCACACCCTAACTTAATCCAAATTAACTTTCAAGTGTAGACAAACCCATAGAGGATGCCTATTTATATAAAATAATTCAGATTATGGGGTGTGTTACTTTGTGGAAGAGTGGAAATAGCCTTAATTGGTGTCAGCTGACACTAATTACCTTATATGGACTCTGACTAGTCTATAGGGTATAAAGCCCGAATCATTCTAGCACTTATATAGCGCCCTTCTAGAACTTTCCTACTGCCTTCTGTCTTTGCTATACCACACAGGAAACAGATATAGAAAATCCCTTATTTCTTTTATTAGTGCTTTATTTTTAGCTATAATCAATTCACAAAAATAAGCAACCATCCAAAACAATCTGGTTGCCTTTACAATAATTTAAATACACAATAATACAGGATTCAATCTTTTTGCAATGAGAACAAGCAGACTGCCCACACGCCAAAAGCATTCTCTTACCTTCAGCAAGCTCCCCATAGCTACACTAACCTCCCACTCTCTCCTGAGACTGCCATCTCAGCCACTCCTCAGACATATGTGGAAAAAGATGGGATTTACAGCATGTCTCCAAGGTTGGCAAAGTTGGGTTCTGTCAGACCAAAGACAGGAGCAAGTTCCAATGTCAGATGTCTTCTTGAAGAGTGTTCTACCAGTAGCTCTTCTCTTTGACATTGAGACAGCTGCAGTGCCAGACCTCGTGCTGATTTCAACTGTGGCATTGCAACACCAGCAGAGAGGCGTTGTCTCCTGCAGCGACGTCCCAAACAATTCAGGAGTTTACAATTTAGAATGAATGCCTTGAATTCCATGCAGAAATCAACAAGCAGTCAGTGCTGAGCACAGAGCAGTGATGTTTTGTACTCTAAGTTTGAAACTTTGATTCACAACCGGGCAGCCACATTATCCACCAACTTTAAGCTTCCAGGAGGTCTCAGGATGCAGCCTCACACAGAGTACATGAGGTAGCCTAAACCCAACGTGATTAAGCTAAGGATAACTATGGCTAGGCCCATATCTAACAGAAATGGTCATCCTAGTTTAGCCAAATGCAGATGAAAAAATACGCGCCTCCCTATGGCTGCTATCAGACCCTCCAGGAGCAGCCTAAACTCAAACAAGACTCCTAAATGGAGAACACTTTCTATGCCTTGAGCCCAGCTGTATCTTAAGACTTGGAATAATCTGCATCTTGATGCTTCAGACTCAGTCTAAGACTTCTGCCAGTGCAGTTCTAGCCCGCTTCCCTGACACTTCATCTAATATAGGTGTTCATTAAACCATGGTTACCTCTGAGAATAAAGCCAGGGAAGAGATATACACATGGTAACCCCTTCTTTCTGTTTGACTCGCTGTAAATGACCAGGGACCTATGTTTACTCCTCCTATTCATGGGACTGATGCCTGGGACCCCCATTAAAGATCACATTACTTGCATATGGACAATGTTGTATGGGAAGACTTGAATGTAGCTCCATAAAAGTGAATTGAAAATTCTGTCTAAAAGGAAAGCAAAGTTGTGAGAAAAGCAGAGCTCAGGGGCTATGAAATGTGCAGATCTCTGATCTCAAATGTACTGATAAAAGGCACCTTCATTTCTTTTGCACCCTGATGATGAAAAGCACTCTCTCCATTCAGTGAAGGACATGGCTCACAAGGCAAACCTATGTGTTAGGGCCTATAACAGGGGGTCTGAACTAGTGGTCAGTGCCAGGATCAGAGTTGAGAGCCAGGCCAAGGGGGCCAACACCTGGGTCAGTCACTGGAATTAGGGCAAGGAAGCAGGAAGCAGGAACAAGGAGCAGTAATAAGAGCAAGAAGCTGAAACCAGGTAAGGAGGCAAGAACTAGCAGCAAGGTGTGGTAACAGGAGCAAGGAGTAGGAACCAGGCAAGAACTTGGTTTCAGGGGGCCTGGTCAGCCACAGGCCTAAGAACTAGCAGGTGCTCAGACAAGAGGTGGGACAAGAACAGAAAATGTTATGCCCAGTGGAGTCCAATGAGCAGTCCACTGCTAGTCACCTGACCCATCTTAGTCAGTGGGGCTTCTGCTGCAGCTGCCTTGTCTGACTTGCACTGTGGTGGGGGAGAAGGTAAGGCTTTTGCTCAGCAACTCTGCAGGGCTGGATCCAAGCCCTGTGGCACCTGGCATGATGTGACACATCCAACGCTGAAGCTAAGCAGGCAAATTCTGTCTTTGGTGTAAATCGAGAGCAACTCCAAAATAGTCAAAGAAATTCCTATGGGTTTACACTGAGGAAGCTGAGAATGAAATCCAAACCAGTGTCATATGATCCAACTCAGAACAGTACAGCCTGGTTATAAAAATTAAGAACTCATTTATGGTCTTAATCGTGATGTACAACACCCTCACTCAGCTGGAAGGCTGCTGTCATTTCTGGTCTTGAAGACACATGTCACTCATTTCCAGACTCTTCTGCTGTTTGACAATATGGACGTGCCTGGAGCTGAAGAAGAATAATGGATGGCACAGCTCACTGAGCATATTTTCATTAACAGTTTTCCTCCTACTCCAATAAGAGGTAACCTCTGGCCCTGAAATGTAGATTTGGCTATAGAAGAGACACTTGTGGGGACTCAAGTTAATGCAGCCACAAGGCTCTTCACAGTCAGTTTTCTGCATTTGAAGAATGCTTGAATTGATGACAATCTTTGAGATGATACTGTATAATCCATAATAAGAAAGAGGATGGCGTATCTGAAAGTTTATGGATTGTAAGATTTAGCAGAGGAGATCATGTTATTCATGCTGTAGTCTGATTGGAGTTTATCACACCAAGTGGAACTAAAACATTAATTCTTGGTGAGAGCTCTTCCCTTTTCCTTTATTTGGATCAGCTATTAGTTTTGTTGATATTTATGCTGTAATTAATAGTTTACTTGCAATTTTTAAATTAGATTCTATCAATTTTTTCTTTCCATGCAATATGAAATCCCATTAACAGTTTAATTGCTAGGTTGCTTTGGAGGCACAGATGTGCTAATGTGCAAAGTAACATGCTTCGTATCTGTTGTGAATTTTGCCCCACGTATAGGAATGTTACTCTGGTCAAGTGGTTAATGGAGTCCCCAAGATGTCTTCTGCTTTAAGAATAATTACGAAGTGCTGTATATATAGCCTCATGCAATGTGAGTTAACATAATATATGAGATTATAACTGTATTCTTGTTAAAGGCAAAATACAAGATTTCAAGCAGGTTATAGTATGTATCCTGCTCACATATAAAGTAGAGATGAGAATCAAACAAACCTCTAGATCTGAACATCTCTGAATTTAGAAAAAAATTTGGATGTGAATTTTGTGTTCTAAGCCAAGCTATAGTATTAAATCTAGCTGATTGCTCCATTAACATCTTCCACACAACCTGTGCAACCAGAGATCAAACCGAATTTAAAATGATGTAGCAAAGAATGGCACCTCAGCAGATCCTGTTCTTCTGCAGAGTAAGGCATGACCAAAAGAGGTAGTCCATCATAATAATGTCAGTCTTTTCACTTTATTTTGTATAAACCAACTCCAATTCAATCTTCCTCTAGAAGGAAAACCTGAAGAAAAACCTGAGAGGCATGAAATGTTGACACTGCACTAGCCATATGTGAGGGGAAAAAAGAAAAAAGTTCAATATTACTTTGTGATTTGGGTTAAACTTTAGAGAACAGTTCAAAGACAGTTGTGCTGGGTGTGTGTGACCATTCTGAGAACGCACCATATATGTCATTCATGTTTATAATGCTCTTTGCCATGGGGAGGAGTGAGTCATGACAGAATAAGCAAAATCCACCTGGCTATATGTTGGGGCCTAATGATGAGGTAAAAGAAACACAAGAATGAACAGAGATTGCTCAGTCAGCCATGGGAAAACCTAATATTTTGAAGGCCTGATTCTTATATTCTTTTATCCTCATATTGAGTAGCACCTTAGTCAACAGGACTATTCAAGCAGTCAGATATCAGAATCTGGCCCCTAATCTATGCACGAATCAGAGCATGAGAAACATTGGCCCTAAACTGGCAAAGTGTGTACTTAATTTTAACTTCAGATGTGTAAAGTGAAGCATATGTTTAAGTGTTTTGCTGGATCAGAGCCTAAAAGCACTAGTTAGAGTCAGACTAAGTGGGCCAGGACCTATATAGGCCACCTAACTATAGCTATGACAGTACATTTCACTCCTGACCCATAAGACCTCTGTAGTTCATGCTCAAGTCCTCTCTTGTACAGAGGATAGTGATTCTGCTTAATTGTGTGATAGCCTTGTGACCTTGACATGGGTGACCTAAAACAAGAATGATAAGCCAGTGTCTATTTGCACCTCACCATCTAGACACCTTTTCAGATTGTTTGGATCTTGTATTCTAGGTTAGCATTTTAGGCATGACAAGCCAGCATAAAAGTTGGTGCAGCAACACAACGTGAAGTATAGGATTTGCATTAAATAAATAAGGGTTCATATTGTTTTGAGCTCCATAGACACTGACTCGCAATAGAAAGGAACACACAATTAATACTATTAGAACCAGGACTGTGAAGAATTAAAAAAATTGCTCTCCATGAAGCACCTGACATTCAATGGTTGCCTGAGGCAGGAGCTACTGAGCTGGGAAGGTGGAGAAGGAACTTTCTAATGGTATTTTTCATTATCTAAACTAAAGCCCAAATCCTGGAGCATTTACTCAGACAAAACTTTCAATGACTTTTAAGGCCCGGTCTACACTGGCAACGGAGGTCGATGTAATGCCACTTACGTCGACCCCCTAAAGTATGCATCTTCCTGGCACATAAGTTCCACCGAGCTAAATCACAGTGGGCGCATTTACATCAGTGTAGGCAGAGCACAATGTAAATCGATGCCATTGGCCTCTGGGAGGTATCCCATAATGCTCTGTTGTGACCACTTTGGACATTCCACTCTGCTGTAATGTGGCCATGTAAACAGGAAATAGCTCCTCTCATCATTCTGTGGGGCAAAGAGTCGTTCTGGATCAGTCCTGAGCCAGCAAAAGCAATTTAGATATCTTGCAGCATGTTGGAGAAGGGGCGCAACAGAGATGCACAGCAGTGCCACGTTAAAATCAAAAAGTTGAGGCAGGCTTATCAGCAAATTAGGGAAGCTAACAGCTACTCGCCCAAAATATGCCGCTTTTATGAGGATCTGCGTGCAATTCTCAGTGGTGACCCCACCACTGTGCCACCACATAGCCTTGATATCTCCTCAGAATCCCAGTCCAGAACAAAAGAGGAGGATTCTGCAGATGAGGAGAATACCGATAAGGAAAGCAGGGTGCAGGAGAGTGGGCTATCCATTCTTTCTGAGAGCCAGGACCTGTTCATAACCCCAGAGCAGCCCAGCCACACACAGGACTCTGGGACAGATCAAGATGCCTTGGATGGCATAGCTGGTGAGTGCATGTGGCAAATCTAATTTTTGCAGTTATGTCCCCAGTTCAGCTTCTTAAAAGGAATTTGTGTTTTTGAGGGGATGGGTTTCCTGGATGTTGCCAAATTTCAGTGGAGGGTTACTCCTGGAACAGCCTATTTATGTGCAGAGTTTTGCTCCAAGAATCCTCTCTGGATATGTTAAGGAAACTTTCATGCAGGTAATCTGTAATCCTTTGCAGAAGATTTCTGGGGAAAGCATCCTTATTTCTTCCACCATGGTAGGAGAATTTACCCTGCCACTCTGTTATTAAATGAGCAGGCATCATCACAAAACACAGCATAGAAGCATAAGGGCCAGGCCTGTACCCCAAAGCTTGCAGCAAATTTTCCATTTCCACCTGCATTACTCTCTGGAGACTGATATCACACGTGGTCACCTAAGGAAGATGGCACAAGTTTAAAATACCCGACCAGTACAGTCATTCCATGTTATTCCTCTCCCATGGCCGGAGTCCCTGGACGCCTTCCCAAGATAATTCCTAGTACTGGTATTGTTGTTATGGGTCAGGACACTGGTTGCCGTATGTTTTCTGCTGCTATACTTCACCTGCAGCATACTTTAATCTGTTTTGCTCATCTCCTCCTAAACTGGTCCTTGGGATGTTACAGGGAAGCCCGCCGATCCCACTCCTTGCTCAAGTATGGATTGTGGATTTTTGTGCTAATTAATCCTCTCCATAATGGATGCAAGTGTCTCTTGCTCACCATGTATGGAACACCACTCCGATCCATCCACTACTTACAGATTGGAATGCGGGTCTGGCTTAGCCTTGTGAACATGAGGGGGAATTCTTTTTACATTGTAACATTTATTTTACTACTTTGGGTCAGCTAACAATGGCAACTTTGTGCCTTGCTTTTCTTACAGTTAACACTTCGGCCTTTGGCCCCCCTTGCAGAACTCCTGCTAAAAGACTTTCCCAGATTAGGAAGCGGGGAAAAAAATGCAGGATGACATGTTCAGCGAACTAATGAACGTATCCGCAGCTGCTGACACAGAGCTCAGAGCCTGGAGGATGTCCTTGTCTGAAAAACTAGACATGGACATGGCACACAGAAGATCTGCACAGGAGCAGGAGCGTGATATGCAACAGGAGAGTGTTGCATATTATTAGGGATCAGTCCGACATGCTGAGGTTTCCGATAGAGCTCCAAGAAGAGCAGTGACAGGACAGACTCCCTCTGCAGCCCTTCCAAAACGCTCCACCACCTACCACTTTCTTATCAGCCCTCACCCTCAAACTCTCTAGGAGGACACTGAACAGAGTGCAGAATGTGCTGCACTCCACACAGGTGGAGGTGAGCAGAAAGACACGACGGTTCCTTTAAGAACTGCTCACAGCCACAGTTGCTTGCACAGTGACTCTTTCAGTGGGGGGAAAGGAGGATAAATTAACATTGTAAACAGGCCACAAATAAAGCAGGTTGAAGCTTTAAAAACATCTGTCTTTATTCATTCATAGCTTGGGGCTGCTGGTGTGAGGGTGGGGGATGGGAAAGAGAAAGGCACAGCAGAGACACATATTACTGCAAAATCGGTTTTTCAGTGGTTCCCGTAGGCGAAGCACTCTGCAGTTGGCTTTGAGTGTAGCGCTGGAATCTGGCTGCTCAAAATTTGCGACCAGCCTATCAGCCTCCACGGCCCAACCATGGGGGAATTTTTCACCCTTTGTTTCACACAAATTATGGAGTGCACAATATGCAGCTATAACTTTTGGGATGTTCTTTTCACTGATGTCTAGCCTAGTGAGTAGACATCTCCATCTTGCCTTTAAGTGGCCAAATGCACATTCCACCACCATTCTGCACTTGCTGAGCCTCTTATTGAAACACTCCTTCTCGCTGTCCAGACGTAGGGCTTCATTAGCTAAGGGAGCAAGGCGAAGGCAAGATCCGCCAGGATCACTATTGGCATTTCAACATCCCCACTATTTAATTTTTGGTCAGAGAAGACAGTACCCACCTGCATCTTATTGAACAGACCAGAATTCCTAGAGACGTGTGTGTCATGCATTTTTCCTGGCCACCCCATATTGATGTCAGTGAAACATCCCTTGTGATCTCAATTGTGTTGCAGGCCCTTCCAGTTTATGTACTCTGTGGCAAGATGGTCAGGTGATAGGACAGGGATATGCATGCCATCTATTGCCCCTCGCACAGCTCGGGAACCCCACTGCGGCAAACCCGTCCACTATGTCCTGCACATTTCCCAAAGTCACTACCCTTCGTAGCAGAAATCTATTAATAGTTCTGCACACTTGCATCACAGCAGCTCCAACAGTGGATTTACCAACTTCAAATTGATTCCTAACTGACTGGTAGCAGTCTGGGGTTGCCAGCTTCCACAGAGCAATGGCCACTCTTTTCTTGACTGTTAGAGCTGGTCTCAAGCAAGTATTCACATCCTTCAGGGCTGGGGACAGCGCCGTGCAAAATTCAAAGAAAGTGGCCTTTTGCATACAAAAGTTCTGCAGCCACTGTTAATCATCTGACACCTTCATAATGAGGTGATCCCACCAGTCTGTGTTTGTTTCTCAGGACCAGAACCAGCACTCTGATGATGCGTGACAGCCTGTGGAAAATGGGAATTGTTTCGTTCCATGGCTTGTAGCAGGGTGGCCTCCACAACATCGCTCTTTTCAGTGCTGTGGCTCCTGTCTCACCTTTGAAAATACTGCAGGATAAGCCGTGAGGTATTTGTGATGCTCACAATGATAGTAGAGCTGAGCGGGCTCCATGCCTCTCTGGCAATTGCATGCACACAGCATAGAAAAATGGCATGAGAAAGTGTTTGCAGTTTGTTTGGGACAAGAAGGAAGGGGGAGGAAACAAGTTGCATCATGAGAGAACGACAAGCTTCCCAAAAGCCTCTATGGCTAGTTGCACTGTGGGATAGTTACCCATGGTGCACTGCTTTGAATGTTGACCCAAGCAGGGCGAGTGGGAATGCAAGAGTCCAACGCAAGGGGCGTGGTGTAATCACACTCCTGTGACTACTACAGTTCAGTGGGTGAAAGTCGATTTAAAGTAAAGTGACTTCACTCTGCAGTGTAGACATACCCTAAAAGATGCACAATGTGGCTGTCTATGTACTTGCCTGACTGGTGGTCCCTCTTCTTCTCATCTAGTCGATATGTTAGTGATCAAGTTCCCAAAGAATGTCTGCAATTTGTAAATGCAACGTTGGGACATTTTTGTGTCCTAAATTACCATTCTACACAAGTCCATAGCTCTTAAAGAGTGTGCAAAGGATTTAATCAGAGCAGAATTAGGCCCAATATGCTCAATTTTCATGAGACTAATATTGATGCTTGAAGTGATAAAAAATCAGACATTTCTTCTAGTCTAGAGGCAAGTGATTTTAAAAAATTGAATTTGGATCCAGATCAATTCTATAACATACTGGATATTGAGTCTTCTTTGCCAATTTTTCATAGAATCATAGAACCTTGAGATGTCCTCTAGTCTAGTCCCCTGCCCTCAAGGCATGGTTAAGTATTATCTAGACCATCCCTTACAGGTGTTTGTCTAACCTGCTCTTAAAAATCTACAATGATGGAGATTCCACAACCACCCTAGGCAATTTATTCTGGTGCTTAACTACTCTAACAGTTAGCAAGTTTTTCCTAATGTCCAACCTAAATCGCCTTTGCTGCAAATTAATTTTTAAAAATTCTCTACCATGTAATGGGCTCCTTGGCAACCTTACCAATTACTCTGGGAGGAGCTCTCCAAACAGACTGAAGACATGTTTGCAGAGAAATCCAAATCATCAATAATGAGGATTGCCCCTAAGAAAAGGGCATCAAATAAGGTATTGTCCACTGAACATCATTCCCGGAATATTTAGAGAATGCCAAGTCTAGCTATGCATATTCCTTCCTTTCCACTGTCATTTATGTCTATCTCACTCTTGAATTGATTCTGTTTCACTATGCAGAGGATTACACCCTGAGCTTATGGATATGAAAATGGGTTGCTTGCTTTGCTCTCTCTGATCATGCTCCAGTGGTATTAACATCAAGGGTCAATCTGGATTATCCCATATTTAAAAGATGGTGATTAAACACTTCTATTCTTGGTCTTGAGAATTTTCCCTTAGTTACAAGAGGAGCTGGAGCATTTACTCACATAGCATCGCATTGGCGACATCACTTCACAGGTGGTCTGGGCGGCTGACCAAAAAAAAAAAAAAACTTGACTGCAGAGTGAGTGCTGTTCTTTAATGAGTACATTAATACAGCCAGGATGCAGGAAACTAGAAGGAGAAATTGGGGACTTTAATTCTCACAGAAGTTTTCTCTTTTTATTTTAAATAGTTTTAAGACTCAGTAGCCAACACAAGTTAAAGTAGCATACAAGGCGAAGCCTAAGTTCTGTGGTCTAACTCAGTGTGTGTTTAGAGCAGAATTGGGGTTCACATAAGGGGCAGCCATTACAGAAAGGAGGCTGTATTTTGGGGTCCTATGGGCAGCCGCTCAGGAAAGCCACAGACATAACAGAAATTGGAGGAAAACCACAGATGGTAGGAAAACCACAGAGGAAACAGAAAGTTGTTATTACATGTCAAGGAGCTTTTGGGAAAAGGGTAGTGTTCTTAAGATAAAATTGATGCTTCTTTTTTTTTTAATAAAAAAGCAGCATCTCTGTGTTCTTAAAGACGCTTCTATAATAACATGCTTGCATGTTTACAGCTCACACTTTTAGTTCTGGAGGTCCTTGGGTTAACCTCCAGTGTGTAGGCCAAGATGGTGACTGTCACCTGTCAATGAAGTGAAATCATTTTGAGAAAGAAGAAAATTTCACATTTAGTTTATGAACTGCAGTGAGAAATAAATTATTTAAAATGCCTTAATAATGTCTTGTCCTTACAAATAGGCTTCAGCTCAAAGCAGAGCCAGCCACGAATGGATTAGAAGTGGCTTTGCAAGTACACTGGTAGAGCATGTCAAGGAAGCTTTCACACCACCTACTGTACCAGCGCTATGTATGGCTTAAATCAAGGTTATTAATTCATCATGTTCAGGAGCACTGCATTCATATCCAGCAATGTTATGTTTCATAGTTTTGGTTTGTGCTATGGATCGCAGGTTTGGCCCACTATTATCCTTCTACCTGTGTAAAGGTGGACATCACTCACTGTTCCTTGAGCTTTTAGAAAGGTTTTAAGGTTATGACTGTAGTGCTGGGGGTTAGAACATAGTTCCTCCAGGTTTATATTGGCATAAATCACTGAATTGTATGTTTTTAAAATTGCATTATAGTTGCATTTGGGAGTGAAAACTTGTGATCATACGACCATAGAGCAACTAGATTTTAGTACCAATGATAAGTTTAGGTTGTGCCAAAAAATTTCTCTCTATTATTTTCCTATGGTATGTAAGAAACATATAGCTACTGAGTTCTAAAATAGCCTCTCTAACCATAAGATTCCAATAGCTCAGGGTCGTTGCACCTTTCTTAGCAGTGAAGGTGTTAATCAGTGTATACTGACTCATCTGCTTCTAAGAAACCCTGCAATTAAAATTAGCACTTTTATGCCTGGTCCCCAGTTTGCTGCTATTCAAAGCCCCTATCTGCATACACTGGGGATGTAAAAGACCTTTTGAAAAGTAAATAATTGAAAAAATTAGAGGGATTTTTGAAGATTGCAGTTCTTCTTCCCTTTAGGACCCATGCGGGAGCTTCCCTCTCCTTCTGTCCAAGTACAAATTACCCCCATATGGTGGTCTCCGTTGTCTCAATGTAATTTATTCATTATTCAGGGCACCGAATCCCAAATGGTGAATGCACAGCCACAGAACAATGAAACAGGCTTCGGAAGTCAGCAAGTGTCCAATCCATGAGAACCTAATGAACTATAGCATGTATTACTTTATAAGGCATTCAAATTAAAAGAAGAAAACATGTAATAGCAATTTACTTATTCTAATTCTACTCAGATGACACCAGCATCAGTCTCTTAAAAAGCAGCAAGAAGAGAAAGTTGGGGGGAGAAGATGATCACGCCAAAATTCCTTTATGATTGGTTTTGCACTGATGACCTGTCCATATTTAACACATGCTTTCCTGTCTATAGGCTCTTTGCTGAGATACCAAAGGCTTCTTCCAGAAGCGGTGTTCTGGGAAAGAACAGAATCAAGCTTTAGAATATGTGACAGCAAATGCAGTAAGTGCCGTTGGTTTCTCTACAAGCAATTTGTTGATTAATTTGGGCAAGCTAAACATCCTTCTTTTTCAAGACCAAGACAATCCCTACCTATTATTCACTCTCCCATTCCAATTCCCCATGGGTCTTAGTTTACTCTGACTCCCTCCCATCTGTTTGTCAGACTCCTGGATCCAATTCTGCCACAATAACGAAAACCTCAAACAGGATAATCTTGGGAAGTCTCTACCCTTCCCTGGTAGCCAATATACAGAACATCTTCTGAATGAAGCTGATTTTAATGAAGAGTTGGCAAGGACATCATTACCCCCTCCTCAAAGATGAGGGCAGGGATCCAGGAATTTTGAAAACTGGGAAATCTGTTTGACTGAGCACTGTGTTGGTTTTCTTGTCTACTGGGATACAGAGTAAGATATGTTCTCTCTCCCTCCCCCCATCTCCCCAGCGGAGATATCCTTACTTTAAATGACATAAATTTCACTCCATGCCTCTCTGAATTATTGTTAAAAAAAATAAAAAACAGCTTGTTTTACTATTTTTTGCTTTAAATCCTCTTAATCCATTTCATATTGGCTTGTATTGCCTTTCCTGACAGAAAAGGTGCCAACAAGATGGCTCATTCTTGTCTCAGCCAGCCACACATATTAGCAATTCTCACAGCAGTTGCCAAGTCTAGCTCCATGTCCTCCTCTTCCTAGAGTGGTTGTAGTTTTCTTTCTCTACAGTAGCTGACAAAAGGGTCTTCTACATTTCCTGCTGCTCCTGTTCCCTGGAGATAGCAGTTAATGTCAACTTTGCTATCTCCTCATTTCTTCTTCTGTATTTGGCTCTATCGCCTCAGAGCCTTCTGCATTAAAAAGCAGGACAAGTTTTTTCCCTATTTTTGTTTGCAATTTCATGCTGATTTCTTCCTATTCACCAGTGGTTAGACCAGGAGAATGGGAGTCTGAACTCCTGGATTCTTTGCCCAACTCTTCCTCACTTTGTGACCTTGCACAAAGTTCCTAATGCCTTTGTGTCTCAGCTCACCTATCTGTGAAATGGGGATAATAATATATTTACTCTGAGTTGAGGTGTCTCAGGGTTGTGGTGAGTCTGAATGAATGCTTGAAAAATACTTTGAGATTCTTGCATGAAAGATGTGCAAAGAATTATTACGATGAACAATAATTTATTTAATAACACTTCATTCTTCTGCTCTTCTACAGAACAGATTCTCTGATCTCTGGTGGATCCTCTGTAGCTTGAAGCCTTTAAGCCATGATTTGAGGACTTCAGTAACTCAGCCAGAAGTTAGGGATCTATTAAAGGAGTGGGTGGGTGAGGTTCTGTGTCCTGCAATGTACAGGAGGTCAGACTAGATGATCATGATGGTCCCTTCTGACCCTAAAGTCTATGAGTCTAAATAATGAAAGCAGAGAAGCTGCAGGCTGTAGTCTCAGCTACAGCAAGTCATTGTGCTCTCTTGCAGTTTATTAAATGTGCAGACACAAAGACAAGGACGGTGTTATGTTTAGGCTATAGAACTGGGAGTCAGGAGACGTGAATTCTATTCTTGCCCATTGCCACAAACACTCCCCTTTGTGACTTTGGGCATATCTTTCTTTCCCCACCTATCAAATGAAGCTAATGGTGCCTTAGCTCACAGGAGAGCTGATTGTATTCATTAATGTTAGTATAAAGTGTTTTCCAGATCTCAGACAGGCACTCAGAGAGTGGGAGTTCAACATTTGCTGAAAACAGGCCCCTTTAGTACGACCCCAAAAGCCTTGAGTCAAGAACTGGGGCAAAACTCCCCTTTAAGTCAAGGGAACTTCTGCCAGAGCAAAGACTGGCCATAGGGTGGATCAGACATTCCAATATTTTATGGACCATTGTGGTATTAGGGGCTTTGTCTTATATAGGAAATTTTTACCCCTCCCTATCCCTATTACCCCATTCCCTTCCAATTTTTCACACTTGCTATCTGGTCACCCTGAGTGAAAACTTCTAAATTTGTCCTATATTTGCATTAGGAAAAACAAAACAAAAAAATACACACATTCATTGAATCATACTTCTAGGCTTGACCTTAAGGAGTGGTATTTACAGGTCCTTTTTCAATTCTGTTATGCATTTCCTCACACAGATTCTTTACCTGATATTTTGCCATTGCAACCTGAAAACAGCCACAGTCAGAGCCACATGAATAAAAGTCACTGTATCAGGCACATACTTAAAAAAAAAAAGTGTCCAGAAACTTTTTTGCTACTTAGATTACCATCAGGCTATTCAGATTTCTAAAGAAGCAGTGAAGAAGTATAACGATATGGATAATTTAGAAAATCTGTTTTCAGAAGTTGATAGAAACAATGTCATACACTCAGGAGATGAGCTATCAATGAGAGTTTGTGCTGGTTACATCATTCTTTGGATTCTGTACTTCACTGGAGGACTCGGCTGGAGACTTTTGACAGTGCAGTCCTTTTGCAAAAGCCCAGAAAAATCCTGCTCATGCAGTTTAGAGAAGCTGTTAGTGAACCAGCTAGTTATTTTTAAATCAACTTCAGGCTGTGGTCCAATCCTGTCCCACTAAAATCAGTGGGAATTTTGAAAATGATGTTACACCACAGGATAATCTTTAAATACATTGAATTCTTGGGGAAAATATTCCTTGAAATGAATATCTGAGGAGGAAAATAAAGAACCCAGTACTGTAAGCATCACTTACAGTGAGTAGTATCTACTTATGCTGAGTAGTGCTTACAACAAGATGTGACAAATGAGTATAACAAACAATTAGAAGGAAGAGAAGAAGAAGGAAGAGGAGAAAGAGTATATTTACATAGGCCACAAATTTAAGAAATACTAGGGGTGAAATCCTACTGCCATTAAAATGAGTGGCCAATTGACTTCAGTGGGCTCAAGATTTCATTCCAGGAGACCTTACTGTCCATATACACATAAGGTATCAGCTGACAGTTTCCCAAAGACATCCTGATAGAATGGGTCTTGAGAAGGGACTTGAAGAAGGATAGAATGGTGGCTTTCTGGACCACTTTATGAAGGGAACCCAAATATATAGGGTAGCACTGAAGGAAGTGCAAAGGTGTTTGCAGAAGAAACAGGCATTTGGGTGCAAGAGACTGGTGTGTTTGTTGGAATGCGGTGAAGAGTATATAAGTTGGTTAGGTCCTGGTTTTGATAAGTATTTATGGGTGCAAGTAGCCCTATTGACTTTAAACATGACTACTTCCATGTATAAACTTCAACACATGCTCGGTTCTTTGTGGGATCAGGGACTACGTTGGGACATGTCCTGAAGATAAGGACAAGTACTTGTATTCGATTCAGTAAAGTCAATGGAGGGATTGAAAGCAGGAGATTATCTAATGTTCACAGCATATATAGAAATATAATAAGGTTACAGAGCAGTTATTCTGTGTAAGCCTATTGACTATAGCAGAGAATGATCTCCAGTCTGATTTTTGAACCATCCTATGAAATGTTATAGCAGGGATATAATTCATTATTTATTCAATTTAAAAATATATGCTAAAAACCCTACAGGAAGATCAGCGTTTTGTACTAAATTCTATAGGACTTTTCATAAAGGTTCTCTTTGGAGATATATATTGAGGTTTTTTAAGTGCTCTAGTGTTTAAGGCCTGATTCAGCAAGGTCCATATGCATTTGTTACTACTCTGGATGAACACCCCTGGTGGGCACTCCCCAAGCTGCTGTACTGTACCCAAAACTTGCATCCCATGTGCTCTTGGCTTCTTGGGGATGGGCAGTGTTTAGGCACTGTCTCTTTGGCTCTGGGCCTCTAGTTATGCACTCCAGGTGCAAACCCCATATCTGATACCCATCTTGGCAATGCAGACCCCATCATCCAATTGCCTAGGCCTTGAAACTAGTACAAACTCTCCTAAGACTCCTCAGTAGCTGTGGTACACTCTCAGAGTTCCACTTTGTGGACTCTCTGCTTTACTGTTTCCCTCTTTGGGGACTACATGACAGCATTAGCAAGTAACACAGAAACTGCAAATAAATTTCTAAACAAAACACACTTTTAGACAGCACAAGAGATATACAGACATGGAAAAACAAAATGTGCACTGAAATCCCTGCCTCAGTTTTCTTGCCGATCCAAGAGCCCATTGGGATTTGTCAGTGTCTTTTCAATGTGTCTAAGATTCACTTTTCATTCTACTGCACAGCCTTGCCAGCTTCTGGTCCTAGACTGCTTCTCTCTTGCTTTGAAATGGCCACTGAGAAAACTCCCCTTTTACAAAGTTGTGGTTCCTTTTGTCAGTTGACCACCCTCAGTGACTTCAAATCTTTCATCAGTGATCTGCTGTTTGTTTACCAGCTCACCTAGAAGAAAGGCTTCCCTTGGACATTAGCCTTCTACCAGGCAAGGTTATTCAAATGCTGATGATCTCTAATGACTGTCCCATTCAGGGTGAAAAGGCAGGTGCCAATTCTCTTTCCTTTAAAACAAGAGATATGATGCAAGGAAACATTGAAAGACAGCTGCAAGGGAGTAAACAAACTGTGGTCTGGTCTACACAAGACAGTTAAGTCGACATAAGGCATCAACCTAACTCTGTAAGCATCTACACTAAAATGTAGGTCCCACCACTGTACCTAGCCCACTGCGCCAATTTAATAACTCCACCAATGTGAGAGGGGTAGCACTTAGATTGATGTAGTCAGGTCAACGCAGTGTCAGCGTAGACACTGCATTGCTTACACCGACTGTTGCTGTCTTTCAGAAGCCATTTCCCAATGCCCCACGTTGACAGTTTAATCAGTGCAAGCGCTCCTGATGAGGATGTGCAGCGACATCGAAGAAGCGTAGTGTGGACATGCAAAAGTGATTGAATTATTGTGATAGCTGTATGTCAACGTAACTTAAGTTAACTTAATCTTGGAGTATGGACTTGCCCTGAGTTCATAAAATCAAACTGTAATTCATAAGTTCACAAAGACAAATTTCCCATTGTCTAACCTGAAACATGTAATTAGTCAAATTGAAGTTAATGACTTAAACTTACATATGTGCCTAAGGACCTTGCTGAATCAGGGCCTAATTCAGGCCACCGAATTTCTTTTCTCCCCTTAAAAAAAAAAATCAAGTTAATTCGCAAAAGCTAAAATCAACCAATTTTTAATAAACATTTAAAGAACACACTGAAATCGCCTTCTAAATCGTCTTTTTAATCAGTTTGTAGATTCAGATACCAGTAAAATATTTGCTTTGGAATAAACGTCTCTTGCTAACGTCCTGCTCAATATCATGCTGTTCCTGTGGACTCAGAACAAAAAGCCTAAGGGCTCTTATTCAGGGATACTGCAATAGCTGTGTTTGTAATTTATAACTCTAGACAGGGCAACAAATTCTATTATACAAATATTTGAAGCTAACACAAGGAGAGGAATACTTTAAAACAATCCTTTGCTCAGAAGCTGCACTTGCAGCACTTTTCACTTATTTTTCATTATTTCACCACAGGGGAACAGTTTCAAGGAATTATTATGTTAAATAATATATTAAAAAATGAGTCCTGGAATCTTCCCCTACCCCAATAAATAACATTTAACATTTGTCTTTATGGTGGAAATATGGAGCAGACAATTTGAGAGTTTCTTTTCTTTCCTTTTTTCAAGGAGGTATGAAAATATTAGCAAATATTCAGATCGCCACTACTCAAAATATTATGGGTCAGGTCCTAGCACAGTAGCTAAGTCATTGTTCCATCATGACTGCTTCATATCATTATGGCCTTTAGGACATAATAGCCTGTGTGCAATCAGAGAAGCCTGGTTAAAAAACACCTGAAAAAGTGTAATCCTTGACACTTTTCTTTCAATCTGATTCAACTTAATTTTGAATAGCACTGTGTTGACAACACAATGATCCAATTCCCTTCTGTTGTACATCCTGTCATTTTGATGACCTCAGTGATCTTCACCCACTAAAATAGAACCCAATCAACTTGCACTCTAATTTCCAAAGGATGCACCTGTTTCACTGTGGAGCTGGTGCTGAGAACTCGCTGCCTGCAGCATTAATACCCCAAAACTTGTTTTGACAGTTGGTTATGTTCCTTAGGGAATCTGGGGACTTAATCTTTCTTATGGGGAAAAAAAGAAATAAAAATTTAAGCCTATGACTAATTGGCTGAAAGTATGTGAGTAATTCGACTCCATTTAATTGAATATGGGCTCAAATTAAAAAGAGTGAATAAAATTCTTAGAATCTTGGTATTGAAGTTCCCTGGCCTCATCTATATATTAAACGAAAGCCCTGGAACCCATGTCATGAGTCTTGCTGACATAAACCCAACTATTTTGTAACAGAAATTACATCTACACGCAGAAAACATTGGCATTGAAGAGATTATCTCACTATTGTTACCGTTACAGTTGTTGTTGTTATTGTTCTGTTTGCAGATGGTCAGATAAATTGTTTGCAAAAATGTCATGAAAAATTTGTCCCATTTTTGGGTGGGAAATTTCAAAATTAGAATAATTTCCAGCCAGGTCCATAATTTATTCATTTACTTCAGCATCTTTGCTTGTGCTGTGTGCTTTCCAAAGATTCCCTGCTCTAATAAACTTAAAAGCTAAACTCATTTTTTTCTTTATCTATGCAAAACAAATAATTTTGCATTAGGAGCCAATTTCTAAGTTCTTACTCAGACTTGCCACTGATTTCAGTAGGAGTTATACCTGAGTAAAGCACTAGTAACGAATGAGTAAGGATTACAAGAGGTGACCCACGGAAGTACAAATCAAGAACAGAAATGGACAGTATTTGTTAATAAAATGACTAATTAAAATGATTCTATCTTTGTTTGACATTATTATTTGCATTGCAAAAGTTTCTATGCTCTCAGCCCCATTCTGATAGGCACTTTTACAAACACCTAATAAACAGACATTGCTTGTCCCAAGGAGTAATTTTTTAATAACCAAAGACCTTATTTGTTAGTTATTTTCTTATACCAGCTGTATGGATATCATTCTCAAACAGGGATTCTGAGACTCAGCCATTGCCATCCTCTCCAGGTCACACATGCACTCTTTTCATATTCATATGTTCTAGGAAAAGGAATCCTAGAGAAAAAGCTGAAGCAGAAACAAGAAAGTAGTAATTTATATTAATAACCAAGGGAGTGCATAGAGCATTGCACACTAAGGTTACACATTTATGGTGTCAGAAGCCAAGGACACTGTTAAAACATAAAGATTCTTCAAATAAACATATTGGTTTAAATACAAGCAAATATTCCTAGCTCAGCAGGTAGTTGGTAAATAAATCACACTCAGACTTCACATAAATACACATGTCAAAGCATTTATCTGGTAATAAAAAAATGACTCTTAAGGAATGCAGTTCAGATAGAGAAGTGTCAGTAATTTTGCACATCTCCCATTTCCAGTCCATTAATTTCAGCTTTTGACAAGGGAGGAACTGAGAAAGGGGGGCCAGAAATCCAGGTTTTTCTCTCCTCCCAATTTAATGTGAATAAACAAAGGATCTGCCTGTCTGCCAGATGCTAGATACTATTAGATACTAAATGTCTATTGGTATTAGATGCTTTGCCAGATACTGGGAAATCCAGGACTGGAATACTGGATACCCCTCCTCACATCAATATTGACTTTGGGCTTAGGGCTAGAATTGGAAAAGCTTAAAAAATGCTGATGCTGATGTAAAGCTTATAAAATCGTCTTCCTCTTACACCCCACCATCTCTTCATTTTTTCTTTCAATCCATCCATCCATCCTCTTTCATTCCTCCTCTCAACTAGGAGACCCACTACCAGTTCTTCCTCTTTGTCTGCATCCTTAGGTTTCTCTAACTTCCAGCTTCTAATGTGCTCCTTTATAAAGTGGGTAATTGGGTTTAGCCTAGTCCCTCCTGGGTTCTAATTTGATTTTCTCTGTGTCAGAAGCGTTACACAAAATGCCATTGGGAAGCCCCAGAACTCATGAGATTTAAGGATAAAAGTTGACCTTGCAGAGATAGCCAGACTTATTGATTATCCATGTCAGAAGACATTGAGCTGGAGACTACTGGAAGAGAGAAGTTTCTATTTGATCCATTTTTATACCACCCTCATCACCACTGCATCTCAGCAGTAGTTGAGTAAGTACTCAACAGTAGTTGAGTAAGTGACACAACTAACATCTGTCACATGTGGTTTGTTCTTTCTTTCTTCCTCTCCCCAAGAAAGAAATTGTTTAAGCAATGCAGTGTTGGTTTTGGTAGGGTTTGTAGCCAATTAGTTCATTTTATTATCCATTTATCATTATGTTATGTGCTATTCAGATGCTATTTCATATATAAGCAATGTATGCTAAATAGATTTAAATTGTAGGATTAGAGAAGGACAGGACTGATACGTATTTAGGAATGATGAATGTGTATTAGGTATATAAGTAAAACATAGCTGAAACACAAGACCTACAGGCTGAGACCTGTGAGATTTTAGCTTAGCCAATCTAGGCCATAGTTCTTAAGAACATGTGACATGAGTGGGCAATTTAGGAATAATGCTATGCAAGCAAGATCACAAGGTTACTGCATAAGATGTGCTAATCAGTGATGTTATGAAAAAATGGACTTCAACAGAGCGCAATCTGTTGTCCAAGACCATGAGACAACTGATTGTAACATCTCTGAATGTCTGTCTTGACTGCAGAGTACATGTCATGTGTAAATGCTAATGAGAATAAGAGGAACGATGAACAACCTATGAAAAATGGGGCACCTCAATATTCATGGGGTGTGGAAGTACAGATAAGGAAAAGAGGGCTAATACCCTTCATGTGTTAGGTATAGTCAGAATTACTATATAAAAGAAGGTTCCCTGGTTAGATAAAAGTAGGAAGACCCAAGGAACGACCCCACAGGAAACCCCAACAGGAACCATCCCTCTAATCACGACCATCTATAGAGTGGGTCATTGGACTCTAGAATAGCTTTGAAGATGCGAATATGACTACAGTTATAATTATTGCATAGGTTTTTGTAGGAAATCTATATGCTCAGGTAATCATAACTTTACTTATTGCTTTAATAAAACTTTTAGAAGAGATAAGACTTTGTATTTATGATTGCATCTGTGGTCATTAGCCTTGGATTTAGTGTGTTCCTAGGGTCTCCAAATTTGAGAAAAGCATCAGATGCAATTAAACTCAGTTGAGCTTGAAACTAGCAACCAGAGCCAAGCCCATGGTGGTGTAACACAACATCACTAAAATAACTTTAAACAAAATAAAACGCTACAGGATTTTAAAAATTAAACATGTACATGCTGTTTTGATGAGTGGATGCCACAGGAAAATGAGGATAGATGCGTGGAATTAAGCGGCAGGCCGCAACTTTTATTAAACTTTAACACTGGAGAGAGGCTGCTACCCATCCACTACCCATACTCTCCTGTACCAGGCATTTAATTGGTTCCAAAGTGGAGGTCCAAGGACTCCTTACACATAACCTGTAACTAGCACCATTGTTACAGGGATCCTTACCATAAAACACATAATTCAGGGTGGGTCTCCTCATAATACCACAAGGTCTGACCCTATCACATGATCCCAAGTCCCATCCCCCAAAATTACAGGTTTTTTATCTCTAGGAACTATTCATGTTATTCTATTAACTACACTGGAAACCAGCTGCAAGTTGAGATGACTAAACACCACCCCGTACCTCAGTTAGGTTCTAACTGTGTCGCTGCTTAACCCACTGTGATTTGAAGGTGCTGTGAGGAAGGCAAACACAATCCCTGGTCCTCTGCCAATTTGTCCATGGCAGAAAAAATTACATCCTTACCCCCTAAACAGGCAATTGGTTAGACATGCAGCACCTGTGAAGCCAGGTTTCCATTCCTAGTTTGGGTGGATAGGGTAGGCTGCTGGATCAGAGCTGAAAGAGGCACCAGATGGCCCCTGTGCTGGGCTAAATCTTGGGAGCTGACGAATGCTGGCCAACCAGCACGTCTCTTCCCCAACTGGCCAATGGGTGCCAGAGATTTCTAGGGGGAAGGACGATCTATGGTCCCTTGGTGAGTATCTTCCTCCCTTGCTACTGGGACTGTCCTTTCACCTCTGGCTCCCCCATCAAATTCCCTCAACTGTTGATGTGTGTGGGTAGCATTTGTGTTTGTATTAGAGAAGTTAAGGGCAAAGAAGTGCAGCTTGCATTTGGAGTGAAAATTAGTGAGGTCTGTGATGGTCCTTAGCTCCTGTGGGGGTTCCTTCTGAAGCTTGGGATCAACCTTCAAGAAAGCTCTGTCTCCTGCACAGAGAAGGCACTCTTTGTCCAATAGGAATCAAATTTAAAAGAAAAATGATTTGCTCTGGTTTGATTTGATGTTATAGCTGAAGATCAGTTTAGTTTTTATCTTTTCATAACTGACACATGTCCCTGTTTATAACCTCTATACGTGTTTGACCCTTAGTTTCTTTTAAAAAGGCATATTAAAATAAAAACAAGTGACCGATGACACCTATTGAGAATCAGAAGGACAGGGTTTAATGCAATATACAGATTACGTTGCAAAATACATGTATTTACAAAAGTTATAACTTGTATAATTTTTATTTTGGACTCAGATGCCAAACTTGGTGTCTGAGAGATGATGTAGGTGGCATCACTATGATGACGCTTAATTTTCCAGGAGGATAAGGCAAATAATCAGTACAAGTTCTGCAGAAGCTAATTTTATCTTTTTAATGACATCATCAGCATACCTACCATCTATGCTACATCACCTTATTCATTTCCAGGTCTATTATGTTGCCTGATTCTTCTGTCCACTTACACTGATGCAAATCAAGAAAAAATCCATTGTGTTCAATGGAGTTATATTGTTTTA
The DNA here is from genome assembly GCA_007922155.1 of Mesoclemmys tuberculata. NCBI lineage: Eukaryota > Metazoa > Chordata > Testudines > Chelidae > Mesoclemmys > Mesoclemmys tuberculata. Next base: position 24,496,116 of record ML675611.1, on the reverse strand, counting down.
GCTGAGAGAAGAATTGGACCCAAAGATGGATTAGGTTTTAGGAAGGAAAGTCTTTAATTGAGTAAGTTTCTTTTCCCCTGAAAGTAAATAATAGATACAGCTGCATAAATTCAGAAGTGGGCAGATTACAAAATAAATAATCCAAAATCATATATAAAAATTATATAAGGCCTTTTTGTTCTGAGCATGATTTTTTTATCATTTTGTGCTCATACTGTGAAACTAGTAATAGATATTAAGAGGGTAAGTGAGCTAACTATGAGTAATATTTAGTTTAGAGCACATCAGATGTCAGAGAAGCATGTGACAAAGATGTCAGAGGCAGAGTTCAGCATTCTATGCAGAAGATGCCAACCCAACAGAAAGAGAACTATACATCCTATTGCTGTTGATCATTTTTCACAAATCCCCAGTTGTTCATTTTGATGTGCCACTCTAAAATGTTAGTGGGGTTTTGGTTTATTTGTTTTTCCAATCTTTTTCTTTCCTACCAACCAATAAAATAAAACTATAATATCACGGTGTTTTTGGAAAACATATTTATATTTGTTTTCCCTATAAAAACAGATAATAATGTTATGTTCCAATAATATTAAGTTGCAATGTTATTTGCAAGATTGCAGCGCTTTTAATTTTCTGATTATTTCCACAGTGGGAGTTTCAGCTCAATTTCTACCAAGACAGTTCTATCTGTTTCTGTTATTTTTTTATTACAGCTCGAAGCAACAATAATTGCCTTTAGTGTATGAAAACATGACTGAGGAGACAATTGTCATCCCTAAAGACTAAAATCATCAGCATGCATTTTTGATGTAAAATTTTTGTAAATTAATTGAAGGGTCCTATAAATATTATATTTACTAAAATTGTGTTGTCTTCTGCCTTCAAAGAAACAATCTTAAAAAAAACAAAACAAAAAAAAAAAACAGGCTTTAGATACAGTATATTTCCTGAGGCCAGTGGTGAAAACACGGAAGAAAGTATCAGCATTCTACCTCTCTAAATTTACATTAAGCTATTTTTCCTTCCAAACTTGTTTTTATTATTATATGATACACAAAAGAGTCAATAAATAGCTCAATCATCAGGATCCCTTTTCTATTTCTTCACTAGTTAGGATGGACCAGAATGAACAAAAAGTGGAATTTCCATCTCACATGAGATTTGAATATTTTTATATTTATTTTCAATCCGAATCAAGATGAAAAATAAAAATATCTTTTTTTTTTATTTGGAAATGTCAAAATTAAATGATTTGTCATTCCCAAATTGAAATGTCTTGCTTTGTTGCCCCAAATACTCCTGTGGTGCACCATTGTGGCTCAGTCACAGGGAGAGACTATAATGGAAGATGTTCAGATGTGAAGCAGGGCCTCAAAGATAGTGTGAGGGACAACGGACCTGGAACTACAACTCCAGTGAGATTCTGCAGTGGCTCAGGTAGATGCAGAGATTAGTTAACCCAATGTGAAACTGAAACATTCTGTCTAAAGCAATCTGCTTCTGCAGAAAATGTTGATTGTGAAAAAACTCTATTTCCTGATTGGACAGTGTTTTATTCAAAAAAGTCTTGATCAGTCCTAGTTAGGACCCAATCTTGTAAGTGCTGATTATTCTCAATGCACATGCACTTCCATAGGACTTGAGAGCATACAGCAGTGCTCAGGGGAGGTGTGTGAATCATGCCCTTAGTGCCCAAAGTTGGACTTGACTATGCTATTAAAAATACTTTGGATAAACAAAATTAACCATTCAGAGGCGTGTTTGGTGGAGATGGGTGCAGCCAGAGTTCTGCACTGAGAGGGGTACTTATTTCCAACAGGCTTCTTTCCCTTTTAAACTCTTTTGCTGTCTTACATCATGTCTTTTCAATGGCATTTGAAGTTGCTGCAGTTAAAGAGCTACTCAGCAGGTCTCTGTGATAAGGTATATAAGTTTGATAGTCACTGAGTGGAGTTCATCTTGGCATCTAAGTCAATCCACAAATTGAAGGAAAACTGAAAGTACTCCACATTTCCAGTTCCTCCTCCTCATGCATGTATTCTGTATTTGACATCCAGCCACCTCTGTTTAGGGATCATATAAGCTTGTCCCAACCCAGTGCTAATAGTTTTCATTGGCTCCTCCCCACCAGGATATGAAAAAAACAGGAAAAATGAAAGGATGGACAGTGAAATTGACAGGGGAATGCAGGCAAAGCAGGAAGAGGTAGTGACATCCCTGGGAAGGGGAATATTTAGCATTCCATTTCAGAGCTAACTGATCAAAGAATGAAGGGAGACAAATAATACACATTTCCTATCCTTTGTTACTGATGTGGAAACAAAAATCTATCTGCATTTCGTGCAATAAGGACAAGCCACAGTGTCCTATTTTCAGTAATATCAGCATATGATGGCAAATGATGGTATCCATGGCAAATCAATATATATATATAAGAAAGAGAGAAAGAAAGAAAGACTGCTCAGAATTTTAGCCCATCACAAAATGTTTGTTCTGTTGGAGCTGCTTCTTGCTGCCACTTTGAGGTATTGAGGTCATAGGACCAGGTGTGCCACCTGTGAGCTCACATCTTCCACATTCCCAGTTTGCCATCCTCAAAGGTTTTACAAATTATGAGGTTAGTTTTTCTCTCTGGCCATGAGGGCTAGAAAATTAATCTTTATTTTACATGAAGGTTAGATTCTTCTGCAATCCCCTGACTCCAGGAGTTAGGGCTCTAAGTAAAGCAGCTATCATGAGACTCATAATACATTTTTTTATTAGCAACCTGAATTCCCTAGGACTGGTTCTGGGTCTTGTGTAGATCCCAGGCCCTCAAAAGATGCTGCAGGAAAAGCATCAGTACAAACACCGTCTTACCTCCACATTGTGTGAACATGCCCTGAGGTTCTGTTGTCCTTCCAGAACAATGAGAATAAACTGAGCTCCTGAGGCTAGATCTTCAGTAAAAATCTTTAGAACTTAGGTAAATTGGCATAGTTCCCCTGAAATCAATGGCACTGTACTAACTTACACCACCTGAGGTTCTGGACCTTAGTTTTATGAGGTAGCAAAGTGAATTGATACCAATTGGCTTCCAGACAAATTTTGTTGCCAAAAACAGATGTTTTGCCAAGGAAATCTGACTCTTTATTTGAAAGGATTAACGGTGTGATCCTGCAATCATCCATGCTTAGAACTGGAACTATCTAAAAACCCTATTCAGCAAATTATTGAATCAAGTGCTTAACATTTGCTATCAGCAAAGATTTAAGGACATGTTTAAATCCTATCGACTTCAGTGGGACTTTAAGCAGCACTTAAGTGCATTGCTGAATGGGGATGGATTCAAGTAGGAGAATTCAGGATAAAGTGGTAGCCTATGAATTGTCATTCCTTATATCCATGTGTCAGACTTAAAAGAAAAGTTTGGGTTTCCGGATTTGTTTCATTTTGAAATAATCTGCAAATTACACAAATAAATAAATAAATAATTCCTTGCACTCCTATATTCTTGTTAGACGAAGATCTCAAAGTGGCTTATAAATATTAATGGTTTAACCTTCATAATGATCCTTGGAGTTCTGAAGCATTATTTCCTAACAGAGGGATCAGTTCATGCAGTTTTGAAAAGTACTCACCTCTCGGGGTGAACAGAGCAGCTGTGTACCAGTGCACAGAAATGCAGCACGCCAGTTTAGGACGAGAAGTGGTAAAATAAATAAATAAATAAACAGGAACATGAAGAATAATTGAACTAAAGATTATTGTACATTACTTTTATGCACTAATGTTTTAGCATTTAAAATACCTGGCAACAAAGAGTCAAGCAATGATGGAAAAATGCCCTTTAACAAAGTAATTAAGAGAAAATATTTGTTTTATTTATAACAACGGGGTGATACTGTTCATCTGTAATCTCTGTTGGTTATTCTTCACAAAAAAGTTTTAGGAGAGACAGCCTTTGCCATATTTTTTCCTAATTATTCTAATACATTTCATTTTATATTAGTGTTTTAGTTTATAGAAACAGTTAGCATCAGTTTGTTCCTGGTTTTAAAGGAGATAAACTTCCTGTACCTTCTCCCTGAAAAACTTCACAATATCTCTGGAAATGTCAACAATAATTAGACAAAATGCTTGTGAAAACATAAAATGGAAACAATATATCTTTCTATAATGGACTCAGTTTGTCTGATTATCTCAAACAATGTGCATTTCCAACTGCCCAAGAGGATCATTAGAGCTTATGAAAATCAAACTGTGTTTTCTGCTTCATACAATATTGGACAACAATATTGTCTCTAGATTCGTTATATATTGTCTGGCTTTCTAAATATATGTTAGACTTTCTTGTGCTACACTAAACTTGGAGCATGGAATGCATTAAAAACAACAAAAGAAAAAAAATACCTTTGTCTTATTAAGCAAGAAACTATTATGCACAAATCATAGACTGTTACAAAGGATAGTCTCTTTAATGGATAAAGCACTGGACTGGGACTCGAGAGACCTGGATTTAACTCCCACTTTGGACACAAATTTCCAGTGTGGCCTTAGGAAAGCTGCTTCTGCCCTGTGTATTGCTAGGGCTATTTCATTTCTTAAATATATGGCATCCTCTCTGAGTTCATGTCCACGTATGAGCTGTAATTCAAAAATGCTTGTTACTCCTTCTTGAAGCATCACTCCTACCTTCTTCCCCATCTGTAAAAGGGGGATAATACACCTCTACCTTCACAGGGGTGTCAAAAGGATCAAATCCATTAATGATTTTAAAGTGCTCAGATTTTACAGTGATGAGGGCCATATAGCAGAGAGATTTCTAGACAAAACAGTAGGAAATTAAATTACTGATATTATCTTACAGCAATAAAAAAATGTTTGTTACAAGAAGACAAACCACAAAGGAAGGTTAATAAATATTGTGTGCTTGAATGTTATTGTGTTACTGTTCTGCTTATGAAGCTGGGAAGCTATTTCAGCTTTTTTAGCTTGTTTGCATAGAAGCACTACAAGTATGTTCACTCTCCGCAATGGCTTAAACAGTTTGCTCTCATTCACTACTCACAGCTTGTTCAGTCTTTTCTCCTGTGTCTTTCAGATTCAGTGTTAGCATCTCCCAGAAAGAAGTGAAGTTAGGGGAACCACTTCTGTTTTATGGACGGAGTTCTATGATATTGACCATTAACTGCTGAAGAAGCTAGTGCATGTAGAACTTTAAACTTCTCAACAACGAATGACAATGTGCAATGATTTCAGTGTATTTAAATTAAAGGCTAAATCTTTTATGAATATAAAAAAGACTTCTGAAGATACTAAATCATGAATTGAATATGGATTTAAACAAGACGTTACATACATTAAAAAAATGCTAAATGCCTGCTATCAATTTGCAACCGATTTTTCCTTGGTTTGGGATTTTCTGATAGTACTTGTGTCCCTCATTTAAAAGCAAATGGTCTTCCAATCCATTAACAATTGGAAAAGAGCTAAAAATAAAAATAATGACATATAGTGCTCCAAATCAAAATAGGCCCAAAGATTCTAAAAATGGAGTTTTAAAAATTTGAAGAAATGCATAAAAGCAACAAATAACCAAAATTCATTGCTGTGTTACTCCAATTTCACAGTAATGTAACACCACTGATTTCAGCTGAGCCACACCAGCACAAAACGGGAGTAATGCACTGGTGAATTAGGCAGTACGTTTTACCTTAAAGCGCATCAGGTCTTCTGCCCTGGTTGACACACATGGGGAAAGGCAACGAGAAGTCCAGTATGACTCTCAGATAAGCAGCAACTGTTAATTATCTGAAGCCATAACAAGGGACAACACAACCAGAGCCAGATTGTTGGCCTTTGTCAATCTGTTGTGTTTGGCTGGTGGTGGAAATCTGGTGGATTTTCTCAGTTGAGGATTCCCCCGATTTAGATGTCTTCCCCGGATTCACAGCCTGATGCAGTTGGCTATGGCTAGTACTCCCTTTTAGCCTGGAGATCCCTCATCTGTTAGAATACCCCTTAGGGTCATAGGCCAAAACTTTCTTCCACCTACATACTTATACTGTTGTCATCACCAAAGTAGCCAAGTACCTCACAGTCCTCAATGGATTCTATCTTCATAACTCCCCTATGAGGTATGGAAGTGTTATCCCCACTTTTCAAATCAGAAACTGACACACAAGGCAAATGAAGAAATCCAACCAAGGTCATATAGGAAATCTGTGGCTGAACTAGGAGTTGAACCGAGGTCTCCTGAGTCTCTGTCCAATACCCCATCTGCTAAGCTATTGCTCGCATAGCAGCTTCTTGTAAACTTTGTTTATACGCATGTGCTTTTCCTCCTTTAATGCTCTATTTCTCAGAAGTCCAAGTTTAGAATTTTTCTGTAGGCCCTATTGTTTTATGTCATGTATTTGCTAGTGATATTTTCCTGCTTGTGTTGTTTGCTTTTTGAAGCTGCTCCATTCATGGAGTTCAATAAATAGGGTGTTTGCCGTCAGAACAATTTGATTCTAGTTCTAATTATTGCAACAAGCTGCTTTCTTCAAGCATATAATGGGTGGTTCATTATTTTAAATTGTTATCTTCCATATTAATTACAGAAACAGTTGATCTTTTCTGAGAAGCCAGCAGCTGCAAATTCCCCCCATTTTTTAAACTTCTCATTTTAATAGGTAAAGCTTCAGGTAAAAATTAAATCAAATAGCAATACAATTCTGCAGAAAAAAACAATATGTAAGTTACCACAGCATTGCATCCAGATTTTATAGGGTTACACTGCTTAGATTTACTCAACCATATCCCACAGTATATGATCACAGCCAGCTGCACACTGCACAGCTCAATCATGAACAAAAAAAGCCCTACATAAATCACACAGCAATGGCAACATTACTAATGGGACCTTCAAAATCAAAGGAGGCTGGAAAGTGCATTTGAACAGGACCTACGTAATTGCCCTGTAGGATTAGGATTTGTGCATAATATTGTTGGTGAGACATTCACTTTCTTGCATATTGTCTAAATTTAAAGTGAGGGGCAAAATCACAGGGCATGCATTATGATTAAATTAACAACATATTCAGAGTCATAATAATGAGGACAGGTAATCTAGTATTTATTCCATGATATTTTAACACTCAAACCAGCAGGCACATAAACAATCACCTTTTCTCCTTCTTAAGGTCAACATTTAATTTTCATGCAGATTTAGACTATTGAATGTTAGTTGGCATCACTTTCTGCAACTTCTGCACGTAAAATAAAAAATACAGATGAACAGTTAACCACAAACTTCTTTCTTCTCACACTTTTACCAAATTCCTATCCATTTTCATTCGATGAGCTGTACCTTTAAGTGGCAATAGGAAGTCACTCTTGCTTATGAAATATAAGGTAGTGAGAGTTCTCAACTGGAAGATGGACTTTACCTTCCTGTTGTGCTGGGGACCTGTGACTGATAAGATGTTAAAAACCAGAAAGGACAAACTTAAACAAAATATTGGTTGAGTAGTAAGAAAAATGGTCTAAGAATGAAGGTGACTCCCAAAGGGAGTAGCACTGAGTGACATATTTAAAGCTTGACTGGAGGAAACACTAGAAATTGTACTGTAAGAAAAAATCCTGCATTGGCTGGGAGATAAGTTGCATGTCCTCATAGGTCTTTTCAGTCTGAAACATCTACAAGCAATGTGTTTGATACTGTTTCCAATTTTGATCACATTAAAGTCTATGGGAGTTTTGCCAATAGATCACAGTTATGCTGTTGTCAATCTGGAAATCAGCATCTGGCCTACTGTGACTATTCTTTAAGGACAGAGGTTCTCAACATTTGCTCAATATTGGATGAAGATAAAATCATTTTTTCTCTTTAAACGAGAAGAATAAAGATCAGGACATTTTACCCTGGTTTGACTAAAGGATTTTCAAATGCTTCTTCATTGATTTAGCTCATTCACATCAGGAACGCAAGTAAAAAGGAAAAGAAAGGAAAAGTGCGAAAGGAAAAAAAACAAACCTGGAGCTCAACCAATCAATTAAGCATTGTCCCAGAGGAGTCAATGTAACTACACTAGCATAAATCAAGAGTTTATAATAAAAGATCAATGATCCTTTCCCCTAAAAGGATCAATAAACACTTCCAAACATGTTTCATCCAATCAAGAGAGACTTTTGCAATGACTAATACTCCAAAATTAACACTCAGATCAGCCAGTTAGCTACTACTGCTAGTTCTCTACATTTCCTTTTCATTCTTTCTTATCCATGTGTCCCTCCCAGTTTGCATCAGCCCAATTAATATCTTTCCTTCCCTAACAGGTCTCTAGATAATACACAGCAGCATTTGTCTGTGTGGCCTAGCATTAAACAGGGGCCATTAAACAGTCAACTCCTATCTATTCTATAGAATAAATGTCATTTTAACTCCTAACATGCCTTTCTGCACTACACTATGTAAGCCAGATATTTTAAAGGAGAGTCTTCTTTCTTTCCTAGTCCATTCTTCCATTTCAACCAGGATATGGTAAATGTAATTTAGGTCCTATATCTGGAACTATCCCCTTAATAGCTAATTTTATTTTTCCATATATAGATAGAAACACACAAGGAGGATTGACTCCCTCTTCGTAACAGGAAATACAACCAAATTGTGCTTTTGTTATTATTCCCAATCAGCACATTTTACTACTTGTATGGTAGTTAAAGATATAAACAAGGCATTTATCATGATTTTTAAAGTCATTTTATTTATCCTCCTGATGTTTATAATAACTCTTTGGAAGCTTGAAACAGAAATCATGTTTTTCTTGCCAGAAATTGTTTTTGTCACCCTGTGTTTTTATATTACACTTGTTGGTTATTATTGCGGGATTGCTAATGAGAGCTGATCTGCTAACATTGCCGGGAGCATTCTGTTTTCTGGTTTTGTGGGGGTTTTTTGCTTTTTTTTTAGCAATTATGATTGTTATCTGATTATATTTTTTTTAACTGACGCATTTTCTTTTTTTAAAAAGCATAAGAAAATGACATGAACTTTACAGATAAAGAAGGGGAGTGTATCTACTTGGGTGCTCTCTTCCCTTTCTGCTACACAGAGCCCTTTGGTGAGAGGAAGGGGAGGTGTTGGCAAAAAAACGAGCTTCAGAGTTGCCGCTGCATTGAGATAGTTCATCTCCTAGAGCTATTGTTGCGGGCTCAGGCAGATACATTTGCTCTGGTTAAATTCAGTTCATGTTTTCAAGTGTTTTCTTTCAACTATGAGATCTAGACTTTTTTTTTTTTTTAAAGAAAACTGAGATCTGATGTTACCCATCTAATTCCAGGAGCTGGGGCCCAGATCCTCAATGTTCTTTATGCACGTCACTCTTCACTGTGGACCCTATGTACAGACTTTTGGTATCTATGCCTTAATCCATCCCAGTACTCCTGGCTTCTGTTTTTTCTATTTTGTTTTGAATGCTCCAGGATTTGCTTTTATTAATCCTCGTTTTTTGTTTTTTTTTAAACTTCTTGCTTGCTGCAGACTCACTCACCGGCGTGCCACACACGTGTGAGAATGTAGCTCTCTTCATGAGACACAGAGGTTTTGGTTGGGCCTGAAAAAACCATTTTCCCCATCCCCTCTCTCAGATATAACCAACAGCTGCTCACCTTGGTCACAGCCCTGTGGAATTTTAGGATGGGTAATGAGATGACTCTTTGGGACTTACCAAACTCATTTAAAAAGTGTGTGAGATGGGATCTATAGGTCATTGCCAGCCTGCTGCTGCAAGAGAAACAGAGCCTAGATGTTTGGGCTGAGTCTATGAACAGCTGCCTCCACTTCAGAAAAATGTTTCAAGGGACAATTGTCCAAATAAGATGCTGATCAGGGACCGCTGGTTAGGATTTGGTGAATTTCAGCACTTGACATTAACAAGGTATTCATTATAACCTCCCCTGTGACGTAGGCAGATGGCGAAACTAAGACATAATGGGAAAGCAACTTGATGAAGACCAAAAAAGAAAGTCCGTATGAGAGCTATGATTAGAATACAAGAGTCCCTTGATTTGTCCTGTCCTCACCCCACTATTTCTTGCTGACTTGTTCACCGCTGTGCAGCCCCTTTTTGTAGCCATAGATCACAATGGTCACTCAACTTCAGGCAGTGAGCCCGGAAAAAGCTTGCAGAAGTAGTAACATGATCTTCAGTATTGCCTCCCACAACCATGAATCAGGCTGGGATCCTGCCCACACCAAGCTGATGCAGAGATAAAATCTCTAGACACTATTAATAACTGCCTTCTGGAGCAGCTAATCCTGGAACTCACAAGGAGAGAGGCAATTCTTGATCTAGTCCTAAGTGGAGCACAGGATCTAGTGGAAGAGATGAATATAATTCAGTTGTTCAGTAGACATAATGTATCTACATTTCACATCTTTGTATGGAGAAAAATTGCAAAGAAACCTACCACAGTAGCATTTAACTTCAAAAAGAGGAGCTGCACAAAAATGAGGAAGCTAGTTAAACAGAAATTAAAAGGAATAGTCACAAAAGTGAAATGCCTGCAAACTGCATGTAAATTATTTAAAAACACCAAATGAGAGGATCAAACTATATGTATACCTCCAAATGAAAAAGCAAACCCATAACAGGACCAAAAAATGCTATCATGGATAAACTGCAGAGTAAAAGAGGAAGTTAGAGGCAAAACAGAATACTTTAAAAACTGGAAATCAAATCCTACTGAGGAAAATAGAAATGAACATTTACTCTGGCAAGTCAAAAGTAAAGGTATAATTAAGCTGGCCAAAAAAGAATTTGAACAGCAACTAGAAAAAGCCACAAAAAATAACAGCAATTTTTCTTTAAGTACATTAGAAGCAGGAAACTTGCAAATGATCAGTGGGACCACTGGATGATCAGGGTGCTAAAGGACCACTAAAGGATGAAAAGGCTTTTGCAGAAAAGCTAAATGAATTCTTTGCATTGGTCTTCACTGCAAAGGGTATGGGGGAGACCCCCACATTTGCACCATTATTTTTAGGTGAGAAATCTGAGAAACTGTCCCAGACTGAGGTGTCAATAGAGCAGATTCTGGAACAAGTTGATAAATTAAACAGTAATAAGTCACCAAGACCAGTTGGTATTCCCCTGAGAGTTCTGAAGGAACTCAGATATGAAATTGCAAAACTACTAAATGTGGCTTGTAACTTATTGCTTAAATCAGCCTATGCACCAGATGACTGAAGGATAGCTAATTTAACATAGATTTTTTTTAAAAAAGGATAGACATGACCCTGATAATTACAGGCTGGTAAGCCTAACTTAAGTACCAGACAAATATGTTGAAACTATAATAAAGAATAGAAGTATCAGACACACAGATGAACATGATTTGTTGGGGAAGAGTAAACATGGCTATTGTCAAGGGAATCAGGCCTCACTGATCTATTAGAATTCTTTGATGTAGTGAAAAGGTATGTGAACAAGGGTGATCCAGTTGATACAGTGTAATTAGAGTTTCAGAAAGCCTTTCTCAAGGTCTCACAGCAACAACACTTAAGCAAAGTAAGCATTCATGAGTTAAGAGGGAAGGTCTTCTCATGGATCAGTAACTTGTAAAAACATAGGAAACAAAGGGTAGGAATAAATGGTCAGTTTTCACAATGAAAAAGGTAGACTTTGGGGTCCCCAAAGGACCACATAACTGGTTGAGAATTTGAAAATGGAAGGAATCTTGGGTGAAAGTAATCATGAAATGATTGAGTTCATGATTCTAAGGAATGGTAGGAGCGAAAACAGCACAATAAAGATAATGGATTTCAAGAAAGCAGACTTTAGCAAACTCAGGGAGTTGGAAGGTAAGATCCTATGGGAAGCAAGTCTAAGGTGCAAAACAATTCAAGAGAGTTGGCAGTTTTTCAAAGAGACATTAAGGGCACAAGAGCAAACTATCCTGCTATGTAACAAAGATAGGAAGTATGGCAGAGACCATTCTGGCTTAATGAGGAGATCTTCAATTATCTAAACCTCAAAAAAAGAGTTCTACAAAAAGTGGAGACTAGGTCATATTACAAAGGATGAATATAAACAAATAACACAAGTACGTAGGGACAAAATTAGAAAGGCCATTAAACTATCTAGAGAAATAAAGAATAAATGTGTAGAAAACATTCTACAAATACATTAGAAGCAAGAGGAAGACAAAGGACAGGGTAGGTCAGTTACTCAGTGGGGTAGAGAGAGAAACCATAACAGGAAATGTGGAAATCGTCGACATGCTAAATGGCTTTTTTGTTTCAGTTTTCTCCAAAAAGTTTAGTAGAGACTGGACCTGTAACATAGTGAATGCCAGAGAAAATGAGGTAGGATCTGAGGTTAAAATAGGAGAAGAACAAGTTAAAATTACTTAGGCAACTTAGATGTCTTCAAGTCACCAGAGCCAGATAAAATACATCCTAGAATACTCAAGGAGCTGACTGATCTGAGCCATTAGCAATTGTCTTCAAAAAGTCATGGAAGACGGGAGTAATTACAGAGGACTGGAAAAGGGCAAATATACGAGGTAGCGCCAATCTATAAAAAGGGAAAGGAGGACAACTCGGAGAATTGAGGACAATCTGAATTACAGACCAGTCATCTTAACTTCAGTATACAGAAATATAATGGAGCAAATAATTCAGCAATCAATTTACAAACACATAGAAGATAATAAGATGATAAGTGACAGTCATCATGGATTTGTCAAGAAAAAATCATGTCAAACCATCTTAATAGCTTTCTTTCACAGGGTAAGAAGCCTTGTAGATGGGAGGAAGCAGTAGATGTGGTATATCTTGATTTTAGTAAGGCTTCTAATTCTGTCTCACATGACCTTCTCATACACACACTAGAGAAATACTACCTAGATGGAGCTACTATAGTTGGGAAACTGTTCCCAGAGAGTAATCATCAATGGTTCACGGTCAAGCTGGAAAGGCATATCAAATGGGGTCTCACAGGTATCTGTGGTCTCATAGTTCTGGGTCCAGTTTTATTCAATATCTTCATCAGTGATTTAGATAATGGCATAGACAGTACACTTAGAAAGTTTGTGGATGATACTAAGCTGGAAGGATTGAAAGTGCTTTGGAGGATAGGATTAAAATTCAAAATGGTCTGGACAAACTAGAGAAACGGTTTGAAGTAAACAGTATGAAATTCAATAAGGACAAAGGCAAAGTATTCCACTTAGGAAGGAACAATCAATTGCACACGTACAAAATGGGAAATGACTCCCTATGAAAGAGTACTGTAGAAAGGGATCTGGGGCTCATAGTGGATGACAAGTGAAATACGAATCAACAGTGTAACACTGTTGCAAAAAAGGCAAACATCCTTTCTGGGACACATTAGCATGAGTGTTGTAAGTAAGATACAAGAAGTAATTCTTCTGTTCAACTCCATGCTGATTAGGCCTCAGCTGGAGTATTGTGCCCTGGGTGCCACATTTCAGGAAAGATGTAGAGAACTTGAGAAGGTCCAGAGTGTAGCGTCGGCAAAGATCAGACACGGAGTCAGTGTGAGATGAGAAGAGGCATGCCCGTGCTTTCCACGGGCTTCTTTTATTACATATCTCAGGCTTGTTCATTGATTAACCCGCTGATACATCTACATGATTAGTAGTAGCCGAGGGCTCTCTCAATCAGCACGTAGGGCGCTCGTGATCTACAGCATGCATGGTTACAAAATCTAGTTAATCCCCTCAGCTTCTTCTGCCGCACCCTTTCTGAGCACGGTTTGCCGATACCCAGGCTGCTTTGGAAGAAGCTTGTCCCTACACCAGAGAAGAGCAACAAAAATTATTAAAGCTCTGGAAAACAAGACCTATGAGGAAAGAATGAAAATATTGGGTTTCTGCAGTCTGGAGAAGAGAAGACTGAGGAGGGACATGATAACAGTTTTCAAGTACATAAAAGGTTGTTACAAGGAGGAGGGATAAAATTTGTTTTCATTAACATCTGCGGATAAACAACAAGCAATGGTGGTTTATTTTGGACATTAGGAAAAGCTTTCTGACTGTCAGGATAGCTAAGCACTGAAATAAATTGCCTTAGGAGGTTGTGGAATCTCTGTTTGGAGATTTTTAAGAGCAAGAGCAGACAAACATTTAGACTCATAGACTCATAGGTCAGAAGGGACCAATATGAT